>CAUYUJ010014449.1:548253-592912 GCA_963575745.1 Prorocentrum cordatum | reverse complement strand
TCCGCTACTCGGACTTCCTGGCGGCGATGGTCGCCTCCCCGGCCGTGCGCCTGAGCGAGGGCCTGCTGAAGTGCGCTTTCGGGCGCCTGGACCTCCAGGGCAGCGGCTCCTCGTCCTACCCTGCCTCCTCCTCCTCCTCCTCGCCTCCTCGTTCCCCACCGTCTGCCTCTCCTCTGCTCTCGTGCGTCCCCGCCGTGGCCAGAAGAACCCCCCTCGTGTCTCTCTTCGGCTTTCTCGTATGGTCGCACGACGACTGTATATTTTTGTTCGTTCTTCTATCCACCTTCTCCTCCTCCTCCTCCTTCTCCTTGTGCTCGGTTCGATCACTGCGGCAGATCTTCAGGAGGTGCTCGGCGTGCTGGACTTTGCCGAGGTGGCGCAGATGATGGCGGAGGCCGAGCCCAAGGTTCCCGACGAGATCTCCTATCAGGAGTTCTGCCCTCCCGCTGTTGCATAAGGGTTTGACGACTCGCCTCCAATCGACTTACATGGATGAAGCCAGATGGATCGAGGTAAATCTATGCACATCGGTGTAAATCAATATTTGGCGAGGTAAATCCAGAGATATCCAGACACATCTGGAGAACTCGTGGAAGCTCCAGCGAGAGTCGAATGACAGCATATGTCGTTCAGCCCTTGACGATCCATCCACTCTCCCTCTGCGCTTTCCCCCTCTCCCTCTTATCCTTTCGATCTCTCCGCCTCCCTTTTTCTCCTGGTGTTCCTCGTCGTCGTCGTCCTCCTCCTCCTCCTCCTCCTCCTCCTCTTCTTCGCATCAGCACAGGAGTTCTGCTGCTACGTGCGCCGCCCAGAGATGGGCCGTAGGCGGAACTGCCCTCAAGAGGCGTCACTGGGGCTCGTGCTCTGAGCTCCGCGTCATAGAGTCTGAGCACTCCCTACGTGACTTTGTGAGTAATTACGGTAGGTTCGCGCCGCGTTGGCGCGGCGGCGACTCTAGAGCGGGCGTTCAAGGTTGAACGCCACCAGAGTCCCAGAGTCGGCCGAGATCGAATGATCCGCGCTCTCGGGAGGCCACGAGTTTGTTTTTCAAGGTTGAGCGCGATCCACGCGGTGTCAGAAACCAACGCCAGGGGCGTCACGACGCGGACCTGCCGTGTTCGGCAACGCGCAGGACTGACCCTGCGCCAGAGTGTCTTTTGATGCGCGGCTTTCGGGGGGCGCGCGGGTGCGAAACCCAATCGCGCAGGGCCGCCTCTGCCACACTGCACGCAGCAATCGGCAGGCCGCGCGCCACACTTCAGGGCTGAACCTAAACGGTGTTTTTCGTTTTCGTTTTGTTTTCGTTTTCTCTCGTTTCGTCTTCAATCCGCCTTTGCCGCAAAGCGAAGTCGAAACGAAAACGGCCCATGAAATCGCCAACACACCGTTTAGGTCCACCCCTGCCACACGTCACTGCTGCCCAGGGCCACTCTTAGCGCATGTTGCCGGCGCGTGTTCTCTCTTGAGGGCCGTGCCTGGGTCGAGAAGTCGCTGTGTCGTGCTCCGCACACGTCGGCGCTGGACACCTCTGTGTCGCTCAGAAGCCGGGCGAAGGCTGGCAAACCCGTGGCTGTACAACAGAGCTACGGGAAATTGTGTTTTTCCATCCTGGAAGCAGCCTGTTCACGCTTACTATTTAGTTCGGGGGCCCCCAAAGGGGTGGTGACAACACCGTGCGTTGAGTCGGTGGGGATTCGGGGTCACCGCACGGTTTTGGGACTCGAGTCCTTCTCCGAGGACGTCTCGGGCGACAGGGGCCTCTGGGGTCCCAAGACCGTGCAGTGACGGACCGTGCGATGAGGTCTCTTGGGGTTCCGAGGTCACCGCACGGTCTGTCACCGCACTTTTTCGGGACTCCAAATTAGTGCGCTGAGCCTGATCCGGGAGTTTGGTTTATTTTCTTCCGGTACGCCCGTTTTAGAGGCCACGGATTTGCCAGCCCTCGCCCAGCTTCCTAGTCATTTTGGGTGCTGGCCTGGCCGTACAGCGCCTGGCCTGCGTCCTGCGGTCGCACATCTCCTTGCGCTCTCTCCCTCTCAGTCGGCTAGTCTTAAGTCGGGCGTGTCCCTCTACAGGGGGAATTTTCAAAAATAGTCAAAAAATCGTCAGGGGACCATTTTTCTATTATTTTTGGCAAGCTATTTTTCATTTTTCGTCCAAAATCCCCGTGTAGGGGGACAGGCCCGACTGAAGGCTAGTCGTAAGAGTGACCCGTCGCTGGAGTGCTTCTCGGTGCGGGCCACAGGGTTCCCCCCCGGCCCCCGGCACTGCACTGCGCAATGGGACTGGGCCTCCCCGCGGCCCCGTAAGGCCGCGCACCAAAAGCCACTCTTGCATAGGGCCGCTCTTGCGTGTAGTCGACTCAGCTGCTCCACACAATGCCCAGGCCTCCTCGCATCGCGAGCAAAATCAAGGCAGGAGATTTTTCGCCGTTTTCGGCCTCTGGGGCCCTCACCGGGCCGCGGGACCGTCGAGAGATGAGTCGTGTTGACATGCTGGTCCCAGGGAAGGGTCCAGACCTTCAGGAATCCACGTTGCGAAAGAATGCAACATTCGAGGTCTGGGTCTGTCTGGTGTCATACGCAAGCGTGCCTCTGTCGGGCTGCAGTGTTGCCCACGGGTGCCCTTCGAGGGACGTGTCGGGGCAGGTTGCTCGTCGTCTGCACCTGCGGTGTTGTTGCCAGTGTGGAGCTGTGCGGCCATCGCGCTGGGTTTTTTATCTGCACTGGCGCGTCTCATGCGATGACAGAGGCCCGAGAGAGGAGCCATGCAGGTCCGCTTCGCTTGCTTCGGCTAATTTGAGTGGTCCGTGAGCCTCAGTTCCAGCACATTGCGAGAGCTGCTGCGGTGGCTTGGTCGTAAAGTGCCAAGTTCACACTTCAAGTTGCGTTTGGCCTCGCAGTGTTGCTATGGTACGTCGCAGCCCAGTGACTAGGTTTGACACTGGCCACGTACCTTCCTTGCTTTCCGATTCGGCTCCCATGGTTGGCAGCAGCCAGCGTGCTGCTTGCACTGTTTGCTTGAGCAGCCATCTGTTTCTTTTATCTTTGCTGTCGTTCTCTCCATCCTTCGTCCTCTTCATCCTCTGGCTGTACTGTCGATCAACAACCCGTTGCACCCGCGGTGTACAGTTGTGGGTGCGCGCTGGGATGCTTCGATCGCCTAGTCGAGCGTCAGCCTGAAAGATACACTTGGCTGCCTGGATCGCTTCGATGTACGTTCGGGATCCGCCGAGGCTAACATCATAATCATCATCACCATCATCATCATAATCATCATCATCATCGTCATCATCATGATCATGATCATCATAAGCGCCATCGGGGCTCGGCTCGGACGGGATTGCAGGAGGGGCGCACGCGCACGGACTTGCCCTCCCCAGCCCACCCGTGTTGCCGCAGGGGCGAGGATGCCGAGGCCGCACGAGTGCGGCGGCTCCTTCGCGTGGCTGAGCACACTGGCTCGCGCAGCGCCCGATGGCAGCAGTGGCCCGCAGATGGGCATTCCTGGCCAGCTGGAACCCCCAGAGCCTCACGGCAGCATCGCGGATCGAGGATGTATCGGAGGCGTTCAAGATGGTCGGCCTGCTCGCGATGCAGGGAACAGGAGTACGTGCATGGGATAATGAACCACACCACCGCACTCGTGCCCCCCACCACTTCATCGTACACTTCGGGTGGATGAGAGGGCGTAGGACGAATAAGTCCTGTGGATGTGCCGTGGCGATTGGCAGCCGATTTTTTGATGGGCGAGATGTCAGACGCATAATGCCCGCACCGCGGGAGCTGGCAGGACGAGGAGGCATTGTACATATTGCTTCTGGATCTCTGATGCTGGCCATTGTTGTGCTCTATTCCCCCCCGCCATTTTGGGGGAGACGCGACGATTCAGTGGAAATATACATGCAGATTATTGATTAAGTGGGCCAAAGATCAGACTCATAGGCTACCGCAGAGATATACACCGATCTGGTGCTGTGACCTGAACAGTGAACTCCGCCAGCGACACCCAGCAGATGAAGCGGTGGGCCTGCGGGGCGCATACAATGATAACTTCGTGGGATCAATGATGCATGACTGGATGGAGCGGGCGCAGATGACGGCCATCAACACACAGTACAAGGTTGGCCCCACCCTCTACGCGGCGCAGGGGTCGTCGGCCATCGACCACATCATTTTGCCGCAGAGCGCGGTCGGCCTGGCCACCCGCTGCGAGCCTGGCGCCGCACCGCGAAGGCCTACCGCGCCATGGTGGGCGTGCTGGACCACGTGCCCATCGAGCTCAAGATGCAGGTGATCCCGCCGGTGGCGGGCAAACCGAAGCGGGAGCAGTGGGACCGCACGCGCCTGGCGGCCGCTCTCCCAGTGGGAGCGGGGTGCGAGGCTTTCCTCATCGACCTGCACTTGAAATTCGAGGAAGTGGAGGCGGCGCTGCAGAACTTGAGGGAGCAGGAGGACACGACGAACCACGCGACGCTGGTCATGCACCTTGTGCGCACGGTGGCGTTGAAGCACTACTCGTTGGCGTGCGAGAGGGGCGAGGCGGATATGGAGATGGACGAGCGTAAGTGGGACCTCCTTGAAGAGGCGGAAGGCCCTGAGGGACGAGACGGAGGCGATGGCGCCCGCGAGCGACGAGGAGCACACCCTCTACCTGGCGATCTAGGCGTTGCCGGCAGCGCTGAGGAAGCTCAGACGGCGGCGATTGGCTGTGTGACGGGAGCAGGATGAGCACCTACTTCGAGAAGCCTGGCGAGTACGAGACCTTGCACTGGTTCCGAAGCTTGCTCGCCGATTGGGACGAACGGGCATCGGATCAAAACCCAGGAATGACAGAGCCTTCCCTTCCAGCTCTCCGTCGTCTGAGGAGTGGAAAAGCTTCCTGGGATTACCTGGTCTTGAGGGAGGTTTGAACGCGGTGGAGGCCCCCATGCCCAGGGCCGCGCGTCTTTCGGAGGCCGACTTCCAGGAGCTTCTGAACACACTTCCGCCCGACCTGAACCAGGGCCTGTACCTTCCCAGGAGGGCCCCCAGAGGGCCACCGAGGACATGCACTTCACCAGCAAAGCGCTGAGCAAGACCAAGCTAGGTAAGTTCTCCCCGAACTGGTCGGCCCCCGCGGAGATCCTCCGCATGGTGTTCATGCCGGCCATCGTTGCCCAACCGAACAAGTTCTGGACGGCCTCGAGAGGTTGAGCGATGCCCCGCGGCCCAGCAGGGCCGAGAGGGTCCGTGCAACATGTTCCCCCTCGAGCGCCTCGAGGCCTTTAGTGCTCCCAGGGCCAACATTTTCAAGCTCTTCGTGCACATTCGGAGAGTCGAGAGGATCCCCGTCCAGGCCGTTTTGTCGCAGGGGTTCCCGATTGACGAGAAGAGAGCTAAACCTGGGTGTGCGGGGCGTCGGCTTTTACGTGTACTGTGCCCGCTTTGAAGGGCGTACATGAGAGGTGATGTTCTACGGGGGGGGGGGGGGGGGCTTTTTCTCCGCCGACGTGGGCGTGCGCGCGCAGGGGGGGGGGGAGGGGGGGGCGCGTCGTGGTGACCACGCGTGTAGTTGCATGGGAAGGCCTGCATGCGGGCCAAGCTATGATACGCAAATCGTTCGATGCGACGAATGCCTTCGGCTTCGGGGGCCAGCGCCAGCTAGAGCGCGCTGTGTGGCACCGTCTCGCGCGCGAGCTGGATGGTCGAGATCTGGAGTTAGCAGCTGCCCTGCCGCGGGGACGGCGTCTCTCTCTTACTGTAGTCTTGCCAACGGCGGATAGCGAGATAACTGCGCGCGGAAGGGGCGGGGTTCATGGGGGGCGCGTCGGAGCCAGAGATTTTATGGGCAATTTCCACTGCGCCATCGACGAATGGTCTAAACTTAGCGCGGCTGCACAATCTCACAAAATGATCACGAGGTTCAGCCCGCTGCCCGAGGTCGACGCCAGCTTCGGGACTTTATGGGCGATGCGTTCAAGACTCTCCTGATACCTGAGACAGCGAAGACCGCTGACCAGGCCTTGCAGATTTCGAAGGCGGATGACCTCGCCTTTGACCACTCTCCATGCCACTCGACGGTATGCCCAGAATAGGCAACACACAGATGTTGTACCTGCGTTGCGTCCACGACAACTTAATCGTGCCCTTAGCTCGTCTCTGCGTTCCTCGGGGTGCTATGGTGGGTATGAACTTAGACATCTGGGGGCGTGGTTTAATATTGTCAATAGTAGCCGGTCGGAGTTCAAGGCGCGTGTGCGTGCTGCAGCCCCAGGGTGGAACGTACTTTGGGGGATTCTGGCGTTCCCCATCGCCTAAGAGAGTTAAGCGGCTTCTATCTATATCTATGGTTACTGGGGCTATCTTGTCGGGGACCACTGCGTTTGCGTGGGCGGAGTTGGAGGCGAGGGGGCTATGCTCAGCACTTGCTCGGACATTCAAATCTATGATGGGAGGGGCGGTGGCGATTGCGAGGGGGTGGGGGTGGGGATTCGGATTTCGACGGCGAGAGAGGTTCATCGGTTTCGGGGGCTCGTGCCTTTCTCGCTGGAGGCCACGGTCCAGAGGATTCGGCTTTGGCAGGCGGTTGCGAGGAATCCTGGAAATCGTGCGCAGCTTCTCGGTGATTTTTTGGCGCTATGAGATGGGGGGCCATGGGCGACCACGGGGCCCCTTCTACCTTTGCCCTTGGGGGGGTGCCTGAACCCTGGAGGGGCCCCGCATCCGTGGGCCAGGCAGTTCAAGAGAGACCTTGGCGTGATCTATTGCCGCCCCGAAGCTGAATCGTTTGCCTGTTGCTGGGGCCGTTCGATCGTTTTTTTTTTTTTTTTTTTTTTTTTTTTTTGTTTTTGTTCTCTCTTTTTTTCCCCCACGCTGAGGTTAACGAGTTGTTCTTGGCTTTCGATGCGCGATGTCTTCGTTCGGCTATTGGGTCTTCGCAGTGGAGGCCCCCGTCGCGCCTGGCCGCCGAACTGCCGGCAGAAACGGACTCGACAGAGAGGTGGGAAGTGCGCGGGCTTTTTTTCAGATGTTCTGTGACTGTGGATGGGTCTGTATGCGGGGCCCTCTTTCGAGATAGACGTGCGTTATCATCGCATATGTACCATTCCAAAAAACCTTGGCATGGAGCTCAGAGTGTGTTCTCGCTGCTTACCCCAACTGACGCTTGTATCAATTGCGAAGCCGTGTCTCAGAATCGGGCCGAAACGGTGTCCCATCGTACCCGCTCGTGGCATGTTGGAAGATGTATTCGGTCGAGCGCCCCCTGCCCATGTGATATGCAGGAGTGCCCGTCGTCGTGTCCTATTTGCGCGGTGAGTTTCTTTTCGCATGCTGACCTCTGGCGCCATTTATGCTCGCGTCTTTCCTGCGCGGAGGAGGGGGTGCCCATTTCAGTGGTCGGGCCGCGACCGCCCGGGCCGCCGCCAGTGAGAAGCCATAGACCAGCGCCAGCGGCGCGGGCACCTCCTCCTCTTCGGGCTTCTCCTGGCCTGGTTTGTATCGCCGCGCCGTCTGCCGTGCGAGATGATGAGTTGGCGTCTGGTTCGGGCCGCCTCTGCGGCTCAGTCCTCAGATTTTGGGGGCGGCTCCAAGTGCGACGGGAACGGGGGCGACAGGAAGCTGCGAAAGGGGGGGGGGGGGGGCGGGGGGGCTCGCCGAGTGGGCGGCGCCAAGGAGGAGTCGGGCATCCCGCGGGCCAAAACGATGAGGGGAGGGCGCGCGCGCGCCAGCCGAAGGGGCACAAACTGGGCGCGAAAGATGCGGGCCTCAAAGAGCTGCTGGCGACCATGACGCTCCTGCTGGCGCAGGTCGCCCAGAGGAGCCGCGTGGCGTGGGGCATCGTCGCCGCCGCGATCATCATCGACGGCGAGTGGTCCAAGGTCGTGAAGGCGATGCAGGGCGAGGGCGCGGCCTTCAGCCAGGGCGCGGGCGCGCTCAAGGGCGAGATCAAGGAACTCCAGGGCAAGTTCGAGCAGTGCGACGAGGCGGCGCGCGAGGCGGCGCTAAAGGAGCTACAGACCAAGCTCCAGAAGTACGGGCCCCCAGCACCATGCGTGTTCGCGGCGATGGTGAAGGCGCTGGCGCAGTCAGAAATAGGACGCGTCAACCGAGAAGGACTGGGGGCCCAGCTGTCGGAGATGCAGGAGGCGCCGCCCGACTGCGTCGAGCCCTGCAGGATCGAGAACTGCTGCCAGGAGAGCAACGAGAAACTGGTCTTCCACCCCGCCGATAGCGCGAAGGAAGGCCTCCTCTGCCGCGTCTTCGAGACCGCGGGAGCTAGGGTGGCAAAAGGCACGGCCCCAGCGGGCCACCTCGAAGAGGAACCCAGTGATTGGATCAACGCTTTGCGATATTGGGGCGAACGCTTCGCGGCCCGTAGTGCCGCCACCGCGCGCGCCTTGCAGCCTCTGCGGGAGATGGCATTCGCCTACGACACAGCGGACCTTTTATATGTTTTATGTGGCCGGGCGCTAGTGCCCAGCAGTCGTAGTAGCGAACACTTGCAATGCGGGGTCTTGAATTTCTGTCCAGGCTCAGACCCAGGAGTCGTTTGCGGTCCATCAGCTGCCAGTAGTAGTGGTAGTCGTAGTAGTAGTAGTAGTAGTAGTAGTAGTAGTAGTAGTAGTAGTAGTAGTAGTAGTAGTAGTAGTAGTAGTAGTAGTAGCAGTAGCAGTAGCAGTAGTAGTAGTTGTAATTGTAGTAGTAGTAGTAGTAGTAGTAGTAGTAGTAGTAGTAGTAGTAGTAGTAGTCGTAGTCGTCGTCGTAGTAGTAGTGGTAGTTGTAGTAGTAGTAGTAGTAGTAGTAGTAGTAGTAGTAGTAGTAGTCGTATCATCATCAACATCAGCATCATCATCAACATCAGCATCAACATCATCATCGTCAGCATCATCGTCATCGTCATCGTCATCGTCATCAGCATCATCAGCATCACCATCAGCATCATCAGCATCAACTTCTTTATCATCACCACCGCAGGTAGCAAAACCCATGTTCCTCGCCTGGGGGAAAACATGTGTAGCATTGGCGGGTCCTCGACGTCGACGCGGCGCGGGTGTGCGTGAAGGAGGATGAGGATGATAATCCGTATGTGGCAGGAGACGGGGGAGTATGATCAGGAGCACGAGGAGGAACTAGAGGAAGAAAGGCATGATGATGATGATGATGATGATGATGATGATGATGATGATGATGATGATGATGATGATGATGATGATGATGATGACGATCATGATGATGATGATGATGATGATGATATGATGATGATGATGATGATGATGATGATGATGATGATGATGATGATGAGGATGATGATGATGATGGGGGTGAGGAGGAGGAGGAGGAGGAGGAGGAGGAGGAGGTGGCGGAGGAGGAGGAGGAGGAGGAGGAGGACGAGGAAGTGGACGAGGACGAGGACGAGCACGAGGAGTGAAGGAACGAAGGATCTGACCCCAGCAGTGCTCAAGAGCAATCTAAGCGCGGTTGTACCTGTCGATTCTGACAGCTTCGTGGCCTGACTGGGGTCTGCTTGCCTGCCCCCCTTCCCTTCGGGATGGTGCAACTGAGGGTAAAGAAAAGCGCGCCCGCCAGCGCCTTTTTTTGGGCTGCGCTGCCAGGTTAGGGCCCCTCAAGGGCCACTTTCCTGCAACTCCCGATCGCCCCCCCTCTGATTGCCCCCTGTCAACGTCCGCCCGGTCCCTCCTCCCTGCCTCCCTTCCTCCGTCCCCCCTCCCCGGGCCGACGGCCATGCCGCGCAGAAGGCACCGGATCTCCTCCGACCTTCCAAGCTGAGCGGCGCAGGGCCCGGTCAGTACTGGGGCGGGGTGCCGCCTGGGAGAACATCCGCGTGCTGTCAGGCGTAGAGACGGAACAGAACTCGATGCTTTGCACGGCCAGGAACGTTCACTTAGCGCGTCGCGCCGCTGGTTCTGGCCCACCACGCCGCGGCGGGCGCGCCGCGCTGACCACGTCCATGTCCTCGAGCATCAGCGGCTCTCGGCCCCCCGCCCCACGGAGCGGAGCGACACGCGATCTGCTTACGAGGCGCAGCGTGCCGCTGGGGGGGCCACCGACGCGATGCGCTGAGCAAGCCTTTCCCAACGCATGCAGTCAAATTTCTCCGTGATGGGCCTGTTTTCCACCACCACCACCATAAGTTGGAGGGGGAAGGGGTCCTCCTCCTCCTCCTCCTCCTCGTCCTCCTCTTCCTCCTCTTCCTCGTCCTCCACCTCCTTCCCCCCTCCAACTGATGGTGGTGGTGATGGTGGAAAACAGGCCCATCATCCGCCCTCCCTGGAGCCCAGCCCAGCGCTGCCCACCTTGCCGAGCGCCGCGCCGTGCACGCTTTTGCCCGTCCGCCTCGGCGGGGCCGCCTATTTGCGCGCCGCCTCGCTCGGCGGCGGGATCTGTAGGGTCCAGCGGCCGTGTTGGGGCGGGGCGAGGCGTGGTGGGTGAGGATGGCGCGATCGCTTGGCTTCCGAGCGCAGGTGCGCGGGTGCGCAGCTGCGGCCATGTGGTGAGCGTGCTGGGCGGCAGTCTGAGCTTGCTGGTCGCCTCGCTGGGAGTACGAGAGTGGGCTGCTGGGCTCGAAGGCTTTCGCCCTGTTGCTGTTCGGTGCCGTCCTCTGTGCGCCGAGGGCGGCGCTTTTTGTGCGCTTGCGGGGTGGCCGCCGCGTTTGCCCGAGTCGTCCGGGGGCCGCGTGCGACAGCCTCCCTGAGGAGGGCGGCGCGGGGAATGGAGCATGTGGAGCTCGAGATGCACGTTAGTGTTCGGCTGGGTGCTGAGGATATGGCACCACCATTACCGCTGCAGTTGCAGCTGCCGACACGCTTCCCCACCACTGCCACTACGACCACCAAGACCAGTACTGTTGCGACCTCCATGGCCACCACCACACGCAACCCGAAGACCCGCGCTCGACCTTCACGACGGGGTCTGCGGCGGCGGCAATGCCACAGCGGCACCGAACGCTAATACAGCTGCTGCTTCGACATTCGCGCCACTGCACCAACCTCCACAACATCGTCTTCGACGGCGGATGGTGAGCTACATCGCTACTCCAGCATTCACGTGCGTAGAGTGTCTGAGCATCATCCCAAGAACCATCAGCACGACGGTGAGCATCAGCATGACTCCAGTATCAAACTATTTGCGACGCGTCTAGGAGCAGCATCGCAGGAACTGTCAACACTACAGCGAGCACTACCACGGCTCCGACGTCCACATCTAGTTCGTCCCTGAGCACCCCCTCGGGGACCAGAAACACGATGATGATGATGATGATGATGATGATGATGATGATGATGATGATGATGATGATGATGCTGCTGCTGATGCTGATGCTGATGCTGATGCTGATGCTGATGGTGATGGTGATGGTGATGAGGATGAGGATGAGGATGAGGATGAGGATGAGGATGAGGATGAGGATGAGGATGATTATGATGATGATGATGATGATGATGATGATGATGATGATGATGATGATGATGATGATGATGCTGATGATGATGATGATGATGATGATGATGATGATGATGATGATGATGATGATGATGACGATGAGCAGCATCACGATTCCGACGCTCACAGATGACGTTCCTTGAGCAGCATCTCAGGGGCCATCAGCACGATGCAGAGCAGCATCACGACTTCGCCACGCACATTGGACCAGCATCGGTGCGTCAAACTTAGGACCATCAGCACGATGGCCAGCAGCATCACGTCTCCGACATTCACGTGCCTCACATGCATGAGCAGCACGACGGTGACCTGTATGACTCCGACATCCACATGTAACGCGTCTCGGAGCAGCATCTCGGTGACCACGAGCACGACGGGAGGCACCGGCAATATTCCGATATCCACATGCGACATGCCCAGGAGTAGATTCTCGAGGGCCACCACCACGACCGCGAGCACCAGTGCGACTCCGAGGTCCACATGTGACACGTCTTTGAGCAGCGCCTCGGGGACAGGCAGCACGGTGTCGAGCGGCATCATAATGAGATTTCCGAACATGGGATGAAGTTGCGCCTGCTGGGAGGGGGGACTCTTGCCTCTGATGCGAATCGGTCAAGCCGACCCTACGGACCGTAGGCTAATCCAGCTGCCTGCGGCAAGCCCCGCCACCGCGCTTGTGCAATAGCGTAGCAGGAAGGAATTTAGATTCACAAGGCCTCGAGTACTCTCACCAACCCATCCAGGAACGATGCCCAGTGGGAAGGCGTGGGCCAGCCACCTCTCGTGGCGGCTGCTGCTCCTTAACCGAAGCAGAACAACGGCATACATATAAGCTGTCGGAGGTCCGCGCGGACCTCCGAAAGTTTATGCTTTTGCATTTTTCCGTCCTACACTTGATTCACCGCTGACCTGGCGCCCAAGAAGCTGAGCAGCAGCACCGCGAAGGTGAAGATCTGCGCCGCACCCAAGCAGCCCGAGTAAACGCTATTGCCGCCGACGACTGAGCAAGCGCCATCGGTGATGCCCACCAGCGGCGTCGCCCAGCTCGCGGCAGGAAGCCGACGGCACCGACTACGGACCCCGTGGCCGATCCAGAGCGAGGGGCTGGCGAACTGGGCGGAGAGTGGAGGGTGCTATGGGCTTCTGCCGACGCCACGACACCCTGGTGCGCGCCGACTGCGTCGGGCAGCCCGCGCGGCAGCACTCCAGGGCCGACGGCCGTGCTCCCGCGCTGGGCAAGCGCTTCTCCGTACTCGCCGCCCAGCACTCCGCTTGAGCCTCATCATCACGGCCGTGTCCTTCATCGTCTCCTTCGCGCGTGCCATCAGCCCTCCATGTCTCCAATTCCCTTATGGCTTGCCTCCCCCTTTTCCCTTCTCACGCTCTTCGACCTTCCCCTTCCCTCCCCTCGGCTTATCCATCTGCTTATCATGGTTGTTCGTTGATGTAACGTCCGACGGTCTGTTCCACCTATACGACCACCCTGCGGGTGATAAGGAGGTTTGGGGGGGCAGCAATGGGCAAAAGTGGTGATTGTTGTTCTGACGATACCAGTGGTGCGGAGTCTAGTGAGTAGTGTGGATGTGCAAATCGATTTGCATTTCGATGTGCTTTTCGGTCTGCATGTCAGTTTGCATGCAGACTTGCATTGGATAGCTCGCCGCAAGCGGCGATGTTTTGAAATGCGCAACCCACGGCGGGACACCGGCGGGACACCAGCGGCACACGGCGGGCCACCGTTTGACGGGAGGAGCATCATTTGGTTCAGCCGCGGCCCAGCCACAAGAGGCTTTCGGGACACCAGCGGGACACCAGCGGGACACCGCGCGGCGCCAGCCGCCGGAGGAGAAACATTTGGTCTGGCCGCGGCCCAGCCACAGGAGGTCCTCCTGGTCCCGAAATCCTCCTGAGGAGGATTTCGGGACACCCGCGGGACACCGGCGGGACACCGCGGGGCACCGGCCGCCGGAGGAGTTACACTTGGTCTGGCCGCGTCCCAGCCACAGGAGGATTTCGGGACACCCGCGGGACACCGGCGGGACACCGCGGGGCACCGGCCGTCGGAGGAGTTAAATTTGGTCCGGCCGCGGCCCAGCCACAGGAGGATTTCCTCTCGCCCCCCCACGCAGCTTCGCCTCGCCCGCACGCACGCACGGCACGCACGACACGAACCCGAAACCGAAATCGATTTCCCAGTAGGGGGGGTCTCCGTTTCACGTCGGACTCACCCCCCAACCTCCCACTGAGGCTGATGCTGACTTTCGGATCTCGATTTACCGAATTAGACTGTAAACATGCTCCTCCCTTCGAAGCTGTCGTGCCGATGTCGATGGCTCAGCACCGCAAATACGCGTGCACATATCCCTGATTTCCGACGTTGCGAGCAAGCACAGTAGCGTGAGAAATCACGTCTTCTGCGGCAGCTCTCGAGCCAGATCGATCCGTGAGGGCCCCGGGGCTGGAAGCTGGGCGCAAACGCCCAGCGTGAAAAAGACGCGACGCCTGGACCTCAGGGATGCCCGGCGCCGGACCCCCGAGGTGCGTTGGTCGACTAGACCTAGACGTAAGAGTGACCCTTCGCCAGAGTGACCTTTGGTGCGGGCCCGTTGGGGTCCCCCGATCGCCGAATGCGATGCGATAGCAGCGTCTTGCGCGCTTGGGTCTGGTCCCCCCGCGGTCCCCCGAAAAGCCGCGCAACAGGGGTCACTCTTACCCAGGGCCACTCTTGCGTGTAGCCGAGTTGGCTGCGAGCTCTCCCCGTGGGCCGTGGGCTCAGCACTCGCCTCCGCTGGCCTCTGCCGAGGCCGAGGTGGCCATCCCCCGATGCCTCGAGGGCGAGGCCCAGTCTTCGGGGGCGGCCAGGAGGGGGGTGATGACCAGGGGGGGCGGGTATGGATATCATGGCGTGGGCCATGATATTTCCTCAGATTTCATGGCGCCTCTTCTTATTTCATTGCGTCCCTGGCCCCCCCCATGAGCCGCGCACATGCCGCTGGCCATGATTTGCGCCCCCCCCTCTTGGACGCCCCCCTCTTTGCCGC
Organism: Prorocentrum cordatum; assembly: GCA_963575745.1. Taxonomy (NCBI): domain Eukaryota; class Dinophyceae; order Prorocentrales; family Prorocentraceae; genus Prorocentrum; species Prorocentrum cordatum. The sequence continues at coordinate 578,430 of CAUYUJ010014449.1, read as the reverse complement.
TCCCGATGTCTGGAAGACCCCATCTGATGCGGTAGGTTCGCGCCAGGTCGACGCGGCGGCGACCCCAGCGCGGGTGTTTAAGGCTGAATAGTGTCGGTGGCCAGAATTCAGCCGATGTCGAGACATCTGCGCTATCGGACAGCGGCGATCCTTCAAGGTTGAACAAGCCACGCGGTGGAAGAGACCAACGCGCAAGTCGTCACTACCAGAATTGGCCGTACATGGCACATCTCCCCTCCCGCCCCAGAAGTCAATTTTGCAGAGGGTCCTTCTTTTGGCAGCCAAATTCCCCAGAGGTGAGGCGTTTTCCAGAACGCCTTACATAAACGCCCCCAGCGCCTGGTCGCCCCGAGGTCGCAGCTACCCACCACGGCGTCGCGGCGAAGATTGCCGCTGGGGCCTCCGCCATATCCCTGCCGGCGGGCATGGCTCGCCCCGCGCTCAGCGGCCGCCTGCTGCTGGAGGCCCCCGCTTCTTTGATTCGACATCGTCGTTGTCGTCGTCGTCGTTGTCGTTGTCGCCGTCGTCGTCGTCGTGGTCGTCGTCGTCGTCGTCGTCGTCGTCGTCGTCGTCGTTGTCGTCGTGGTCGTTGTCGTCGTCATTTTGACGACCTCGGTCGTCGACGTCGTTCTCTGACGTCGATCGTCGTCGTCGTCGACGACGGCGATCAACGGCGTCAACGTCGATGTGGTTGATGATTCGCAATCGTTGTCGTTGATCGTCGTCGTCGCCGCCGCCGCCGTCGTCGTCGTCCTTGTCGTCGTCGTTGTCGTCGTCGTCGCCGCCGTCGTCGTGGTCGTCGTCGTCGTCGTCGTCGTCGTCGTCGTCATCGTCGTCGTGTCGTCGTCATTTTTGACTCGAGACTGTCGTCAAGAGCTGGGGTCGCAGGCAAGCCGACTTCTTCTGCTTGTTCCTGGACTTGGCCCGTTTCACTCCAGTTTTTCAGCTCTGGCCGTCGGAGGAGGGAAACATACCAATACCAATGCCAATACTCTTTTCTCGTTATCTTCTTTTTGGGCCTCCTGGGGGTCCCGGGGTTGGATTGCTTCGAAACTCTGTTCAGAACGCACCCCGAGAGAGGTCTGGGGAGAAGTGGTATTGTTTTTTTCTTGCCTCCTCAATCACGTCCGTCTCGCGGTCTTTCCAGCATCAGTCAGTTTTTCCAGTCGGGTCGCTGTGATTTTTACGGAATTCGCAGCTTCACTTGTTCCAGCTCCCCTGCAATAGATCCAGTGCTGGTGGCTTAATGTCGGGCGGGTCGCCAATCTCTTGTCCCTTCGTGCAGCTGTCTGGCCGTCGTTTCACACACAGTTTTTGAAAGCGCTGTGCAGCAGGTTTGCGGAAAGGGAGCGCTGTCACCTGAGGCGTGCCCTCGTGCCGCAGCGTTGTCATGAATTGGAGTAGCTGCCTGCATTTCCGCCCTGGGCAGCGCACGTCACAGGTATCATCCAGGCCGTTACTCTGCTGATTGCATGGGGGTCTTGCGCACACATGCGTAGCTGGCAGAGTGAAGCAAACAGCCTGCAGATCTCTCGCTTTCTCGCACAGCTCTCTCATCCATGCCCATTCCCAGTCTGGCTCGAAGGCTGTCGCGAAGACGAGGTGCTCCGCTGTATTTCCATGCCCGCCCGGGTCGGTGTACGAGTAGGTACACCGAGTCGCCGAGGATAGCGGTCGGGTGGTGAGCCTCGAAGCCTGACGGGTTCTCGATGGGGTGATTCCCGTCCGTGCGATGAGCGCGGAACTGCTGCATCACAGCGCGGCCGCGCCACAGTCTCTCGGGTGGGGTTGGGGTCAAGCCAGATGCGGCGGTCTGGGCAGAGGTCGGCCCGCGCGATCGCCTTGCGCGTCCCGCCAGCGCGCGGGCTCATCTTTCTCCTTTTCGTGACTCTCCCTCCTTCGCCTCGTCCTCACTCGAAACGCAGATCTGGGGGATGCTGGCGAATCGATGCTGGACCTCCCTTTAGGGCCGATCCTGTCCCAGCCGCGTGGCCGGTAAATAGCGTAAATGCATGGGCCAGAATGAAGCCCTTGGAATCGCTCGGACGTGTGTATTTTTTCTCAGCGAGGACCATTGAGGCGCATGCTGGACCATCTGGCAACAAAGCACGCACGACACCACCGAACAAAAATGCACGGCGAATGGACGTCCGAGCGATGGCAAGAGCCAGAGTGCGTGGGTCAGCATTTCGTGGATTGGGAGGTGGTTGCTGATGTCGGGCTGGATGGTATGGACGGGGAAGAGCGTGCATATCTGGCATGTGATGCTCCGCGTGTTTCCACTTTCAGCTTGTGATGTCTTAGCGACGGAGGCGCGTATTGGTTCCTTCAGGCGTTGAAGGGTGTGGACGTCGTGCTTTTTTCATTCTTGGGTGCAGCAACGCTTTGGCCGTTCTCGCTGCGTTCTTGCCTAACAATGGGTGATTTTTGATGCCTTTTGAAAGATCGGTGCACAGTGTTCGTGTGCAGTCATTTGTTACGTGTTATGGCGTGTGCATTGCGTTGTCTGAAGCGCGCTTGGGAGGCGTTGGTGGATAGCAAGGTGGGCCTCATCTGCTTCAAATGGCATGTGTCCCATTGCGTATTTCAGAATTGCCCGTGTCAGACGAGCGGCGAGGTGGCTGGACATTCCTCGCGCGCTGCAAGGTTTCCAGGAATGTCAGTGTGTCAAAAGCCGTTGGCGGCTTTGATTTTAGATTGGCTACCTGCTCTCAGTACATATTCAGAGCCTAAAGACATGGTTGGGTTCATTTTCCTTCTGAGATCACGTGTCGGCAACAGCGGGCGTTCCATTGACACTCGCGCAACGGGCCTGCTGCCAGTACCTAGCCACTTTGCTGTTCAAGACTCAAGAACAACATCGTAAGGCTATTATCTTGATTGTCAGTGCTATTGCAGCTGCACTCGCAACTGCAAGTGCAATCGCACTTGCGCTGTAAACTGTAGTGGCACACTGTGACGTGTATCCAGCTGCCCGCGGCAAACGTCGGCACCGTGCCAGCGCAGCAGGGACGAACACCGCTCAAGAAAGCACTTCCTCCCGCTCCAGGGGTCTCTGGAGCTCTCCGCAGCTCTCTGGAGGCCTCCGCATTTGGAGGCCTCCAGAATTCTCAGAATTTCAGTCGAAACTCTTTTCGGAGGCCTCTGGAGGAGGTGCAAACGGAGAGGATCCTCTACCCTCCGCTGCGACCACGATTGCGTCGGCGGCGGCGACGACGACAGGCTTCCCAAACATCCCCAAACATCGAGACCCGAAGAGAGCTGATAATGCCCAAGCGCCGCAGTTCTCGATTCTCGATTCTCCTCCTCCTCGTCCTCTGGGCCTTCCTGCGGCCCCCGCCAGGCCGACAGCCTCGTCGCCGTCGTCGTCGTCGTCGTCGTCGCCGTCGTCGTCGTCGTCGTCGTCGTCGTCGTCGTCGTCGTCGTCGTCGTCGTCGTCATCGTCGCCGCCGCCGCCGCCGCCGCCGCCGCCCCTGCCGTCGTTGCTACCGTCGCTGTCGTCGCCGCCGCCGCCGTCGTCGTCGCCGCTGCCTGCCTCGCCGACGAGGAGGCGTCGCCGCCGTCGCCGCCGCTGCCTGCCTCGTCAGCGAGGAGCCGTCGCCGTCGCCGTGCCTCGCCGCTGGCCGCCAGGCCGCCCTCGCCGCGCCCGCGGGCGGCGGCGCCGTCGTGCTCCTGGCCGAGGAGGCAGAGCTCCGGAACGTCGCGGCCTGGCTTGCGAGTTCGGCGCCCGCCCAGCAGGCGCGCGCCGCCGCCGCCGCCACCTCCGTCGCAACCGCCGCCGCCGCCGCCGCCGCCGTGGTCGTCGTCGACGACGCCGCCGCCGCCGCCGCCGTCGTCGTCATCGTCGTCGCCGCCAGCGCCGCCAGCGCCGGCGCCGGCGCCGTCGCCGTCGTCGTCGTCTTCGTCGCGCCGCCGCCGCCGTCGTCGTCATCGTCGTCGCCGCCAGCGCCGCCGGCGCCGGCGCCGGCGCCGTCGCCGTCGTCGTCGTCTTCGTCGTCGTCGTCGTCGCCGTCGTCGTCGTCGTCGTCGTCGTCGTCGTCGTCGTCGTCGTCGTCGTCGTCGTCGCCGCCGCCGCCGCCGCCGCCGTCGTCCTCGTCGCCGTCGTCCTCGTCGCCGTCGTCGTCGTCGTCGCCGTCGTCGTCGTCGTCGCCGTCGTCGTCGCCGTCGTCGTCGTCGTCGCCGTCGCGGCTCACGGGCGGCGGGCGGCGCCGGTCGCCGAGGGCCGCCGTCGTCGGCCTTCGGGGGCAACGTCACGAGTTCGGGGCTCGAGGTTCGAGGATGTCTTCGCGGCCCGAGGCTCGAGGTTCGGGGGCAACGTTCGGGGGTTCGAGGCTCGAGGCAACGTTTTTCGGGCGCTCTCGCCGGGTCTTGGCGGTGGTCCAGTCGGGATGCCTGCTCGCAGCTGCGCCTCGCCGAGAGCGTTCTGGGGGTGCGGGTGTTCGGATCGTCCCGATCGGCCCTCGGAGAGCCGATTTGTGGCCAGGAGAGCAAGGGGCAGCGTTAGGTGGGGCAGAGGCTCATGGGGGAAGGCATCGACCCCCAATCGCGTATCCATCGCCGACGGACTCGCTATCGGGGACTCATCGCCGACGAGTCGGCGATGTATCGCAGATTCCAGCTTGATGTTTCTCCCCCTGAGCCGTTCCCCCCCCCCCGAACGTTCCCTGTCACGGTCGCCGAGGGCCGCCGTCGGCCGTTCTCGGCGGCGGCGCGAAGATCGGTGGCGGCTGCGCCGTCGTTGGCGTCGTCGTCGCCGGGGAGGACGGTGAGGGCGGCGGTGTGCCTTCGCCGCTGGCCTGGTCCGCCGCTGGCCTGTTCTCGCTCGTCGCTCGCTCGTTCGCGCGCCCCGGAGTGCGCCCCGCCGCGCCCGCGGCGGTCGGGCACTTCGGCGGGCGGAGGAACGCTCGTGGAGCGCGACACGCAGAGACGCCGTGCGGCGGTCCAGCGGTGCTCCAGCGGGGGCAGCGCCATGCACCTGCTTTCGCGCTCTGGCGGGTGACCTGCGAGAGGTCCGTGCCGTGCCGGCGCGGCGGCGACCCCAGCGCGGGCGTTCGAGGTTGAACTCGCCAGCCCTCAGCCGGCCAATGCCGAACGATCTGCGCTATTAGATAGCTTTAAGTCGGGCCTGTCCTCCTTCCTACAGGGGGATTGCCGACGAGAAGTAAAGAATAGTCAAAACATGCCCCCAAATGGTCCCAAAACGCTCTAAACATCGCCAGACTATCTCTTGACTGTTTTTGAACATTCCTCCTGTAGAGGGACAGACCCGACTCAAGGATAGCTTCAACTAGACGTAAGAGTGGCCTTTCGCCGGAGTGACGTTTGGTGCGGGCGCACTGTGGCCCCCCGATCGCGGGACGCGACGCGGCAGCGGTGGCCTGCGCGCCTGGGCGTGGCCCCCCCGCGTCCCCCGTGAAACCGCGCACCGAAGGCCAGTCGTGCCCAGGGCCAAGTCGGGCCTGCCCCTCTGCAGGGGGAATGTTCAAACATAGTTTTTAAAAGTAATCAGGGGGCGATCTATGACAATGTTTGAGCATTTGTTGGGCATTTTAGGGTTATTCTTTCTTTTTTCGTCCAAAATCCCCCTTGTAGGGGGACATGCCCGACCTCAGCCTAGGGTCGCTCTTGCGTGTAGCCGATGTAGCTGTGATCGCTCAAGAACGAGAAGTCCACGCGGTGACACAAACCAGCGCGCAAATTCGTCACGACGCGAGCTGGCCGTAGTCCCACCCGATCTAGTCCCACCCGTTGTGGCGGGTGGCCCAGTCCCACCTGGTGCCCACACCTGGTCCCGCCTGATCCGCCCACTTCCCCAGCCCTTCGACACCGTACTTCGTCACAACGTGGGCATCCAGAAACGGCTTTTCATCAACACCGTTTTTTGATTGTCTTGGGGCCTAGTAACAAAGGGAGCTCCGTAGTATTGTTTCCCGATGCGAGGAGTTCGGGGTAGCCCCCCCCGTTCCAGCGGGCGGTCGTCACGTCGTTGGTCGTTGGGTCGCAACGGCGTGAACCTGCCGCAGTGCTACCCGCCCCCGCTTGATTTCAGGAGGGAACAATCTGCACAAACAAACATAAACGTATGGACAAGTATGGGGAATGGCGAGAAAATCGAACAGGCATGAAATATACGAGAACTTTGGGCATCCGGAAATTTGTGTGGATTTTTTCGTACTCCCCTGGGCCCCTTTTATGACTTACGGCAGGTTCGTGCCGTGTCGACGCGGTGGCGACCCCCGCGCGGGTGCTCAAAGTTGAGCGCCGCCAGCTTCCCCGCATCGACCAGCATGGCACGATCTGCGCCGTCGGAAGGCGCCGAGGCTGGAACATCCAAGCGGTGTCGGAGACCAATGCCGAAGTCGCCGCGACGCGAACCCGAGCATCCGACGGTGTGAGTCTGTCACTCCGCGGCCCCCGAGCTCCCGACCTCCTCCACGAGGCCGTTTCTCGTACCGGGTCCGTTCTGGCTGGCCCTGGGGCCCGACAGCGAGCCCCGGAGGCCGAAGTCCAGGAACACCGCGGGGGGTGAGCGCGGCACGCCTCGGTGGCGCGCCCCGGGGGGGGGGGGAAGCGAGAAGGAGCAGGCCTGCCCAGAGGGCGGCGGGGCTCCTCGGACCCCCCTTGGTCCTCTTGAGCACTCTCCTGCGTCTTCGGGGGGCTCGTCTGGGGAACCTCTCGGCGGGCCCGAGGCCTGCCCCCGCTCACTTCCCCCCCGGGCCAGCCGCCGAAGCTCGTCGGCTGCCCTGGGGATGCCGAAGGCGTCACGACGCGAGCCTGCCGTCAAGTCGGGCCCGTTCCTGAGGAGTATCCCCAAATAGCCAAACAGTAGTCAGGGGACGATTTGTTGACCATTTTTTTTTTTTTTTTTTTTTTTTTTTTTTTTTTTTTTTTTTTTTTTTTTTTTTTTTTGTTTTTTTGATTTTTCATCCACAATCCGCCTGTAGGGGGACATGCCCGACCGAAGCCTGCCGCCGTCCCGCCCGGCTGGCCGCTCCACCCCTCAACCGCGAGCCTCGGAGCCCTATCCCACAGCCAGGGGCCTCTTGGGCGGGCGGGCGCCGCCCTTCGCCGCCGCGGAGGAGGGGTCGAGTGTCGAGCACCGCGTCGGGGCCGTCGGCTAGACAGTAACTTTAAGCCGGGCGTGTCCCTCTACAGGAGGAATATTCCAGAATAGTCACCCAATAGTCTGGGGACGATTTTTCGACTATCTTTGACAATGTTGGGGCATGTTTTGGTCATTTTTCATTTTTCGCCCAAAGTCCGCCTGTAGGGGGACATGGCCGACCGAACAGGAAATCGCTGAAGCTTCCGCTCGTCTTGGATTGGACGTATATCGGCGAAGGGCGCCCAGATGCGCCGAACAGCGCTAAGAGAGCGGCCACAGGAGCGCCGAGCAGGGCTCAGACGGCGACGGCTGGCGACCAATCGCCAACCACAAGCGCCCTGTGAGGGAGATGCAGCCTGTGCCCGCTTGGCGCCCGATCGGCCGCGCTTTCGGGCGCCCTGGGGACGATCGAAAGCCTCCATGCGTTGCTCTGTGACCTCGGGCGTGCGGCTGGCCTCGGGCAGCCCCGGTTCGAGGCTCGAGGTCTTCGGAAGTCTTCGCGTGTTCCAGCAGCAGGTTCTCCAGCCTCGGGGTGCGCCTCGCCGATGGGGCGCTCTGCGGGTGCCCAGATCGTCCCGAACGGCTGCCGGGCACTTGAGCTATGGCATGGAAGCCAGACCTCCTCGCGTCGCGAACAAGAACACGACGGGAGTTCTTGGACAATCTTCGGCCTCCGGGGGCCGTCACCCCCAGGGCCGTGAACAAAAGCGACTCAGGATGAACAGCCAGTCCCTGGGAGGGGGTCCAGACCTTTGGGGGTCCAGGTTGCGAGCAAAAATGCGACGTCGGGGTTTTGGGGCGGCGGCGACCTCTTCATCTCGGAGGTTCATGGGAGCAGCTCCTGGACGTTCTCGTCGTCGCGGTCGGTGTGGGCCCAAGGAGAGGTCCAGGGACCGATCTTGAGCGGCTCTTGTGGGAGGAGGGGGATTTCGGAGGGGGAGGATGAGTCCAACCATCTGCAGCAGTGCCGTGAACAAAACCAGGGCACCATCAGTCGACGCACGCGATGAGCACGATGAGGACCGCGACGCCGAAGAGGAAGGTGGTGAGGGAAGGATGGCCCAGCAAGGACCTTGACGCCTGCCGCTCCAGAGCCAGGCGCCGCCGCCAGCTCCCCGAACGGCTCCACGTCCTCGACGGCGATCTGGTGCACCACCGCACGGCGGCTGTTCCACACGAGGACGCACATACCGTCCTCCACACCTCGGGGTCGCCGTGCAGCGCAGCTTCCGTCACGAAGACGAGCGCGGTCGCTGATCATCCCGCAGGCCCGAGAGGGCAGGGCGGCATGGGAGGCTCGGCTGCGGGGCCGACGAGTCGGCCTTCTCGCCATTGAGGCCGTCGGAGGGGCCATTCAGTACAATTGGCGCTGCGGCGCCTTCAGAAGGCGTCGGTCCGACCTGGCCCAGGTCATTGCCCTTGCCCTGCACCGCGTCGCCCTTCGCGGCGAGCTCCACCTGGCTCTCCATAGCCTGCGCTTTCAGCGCCATCGCTGTCGCCGGCTCCGCCGAGCACGCAACCGCACGTCCACCTCGTCCGCGCGGGCGGCGCCACCGAGGGGCAACAGCGGGCAAGCCGCCGCCGCATGAAGGGGGACGGAGGTGAGCGGCGCTGCCAGCACAACAACGGCCGCGCGGCATCTCGCGCCGACCGACAGCCCAGCAGCAGCGGGCACCGCGAGGACCGCCCCGCGGGTAGCCTCGAGCGGCGCGGCTGAGTGGGCGCGCTGCGCGCGGCATCGGCGACGCAGCAAGGCGAAGCTTGAGCCGTGCCGACTAGGGGGAGGAGGAGGGGGAGGAGGAGGGGGAGGAGGAGGATGACCACCCTGAGGGAAAGGGCTGTTGAGCCTGTTCCTCGGTTGTCGGCCGTCCAGGCCCGGGCCAAAAGACGGCTCTGGAGGAGGAGTTGGTCCCGGGGGCAGCCCCCGACATCAAAAGGCCGACTTCAGACGACCCCGCGGGCCCAGTTCCGGAGAGCAGCGTCTCGCTTGCTCGGGTCTGGCAGTGGTCAAGTGAGCGACGTAGGAAAACGGGGTCGTCTTCACCGACATTCGCGCGTAAGCTGCCCGCGTACGGTCGTGCGTAAGCGCCCCTGTCTCCAATACTGCGTGCCGCGCCATCGGTCCCTGTAAGCCGCCGAGTGACGTGTGTATGCCGTCTCGCGCAGGGCGATTTTTTTCCCGTCGCCCAAATGATGTCCCGCAGACTCGCGCCCTCGGGGGGGTCATCCGCTCCCGTCGTCGGGGTGCTACAGCCCCGTCGTCGGGGGGGGTCAACCGCTCCCGTTGGTACCCCTTTTCCCTCCTCTTTCCCTCGCCCCCCTCACCTTTTCAGTCCTCCCTCTGCTGTTCGGATTCTCTGCGTCGAAGCGTTCTGGAGCGAGGGGGAGGGCCTCCTCTTCCTTCTCCTCCTCCTCCATCTGGCCTCCTCCTCATTCTCCCCCTCTCCCTCCTCCCTCCCTCTTCCTCATGAATAATTTCCTCCCTGTCGCACCCCGAGACGGGTCGGCAGGATGGGCCAGGCGATTCGTCTGACGTTTCGTCGCCGTATATGATCCTGAGGCTTGACATGCACAACAGCTTTACGGATGGAGGGCGGGCCGTTTTCAAAATGTGGTTCTCGCCTTAGCGCCGCGCACATTCACTCTACAGAGTTGCAAGAGCTTCACCGATTGAGGGGGCTCGCTCTCAAAATGTGGCCCTCGCCTTAGCGCCGCGCACGCTCGTTATAATTAGCCAGACGAAGGACTCAACCATATGCAGGTGTGAATACCGCAATTGTGATACACTTTTTCGGTGTGGGAGACGCATGCGGACTGCGCCACGGGGACCTTCGGTGCAGCTCCTTATGGGGCCACGAAACGCTGTACTGGGTGGGGGAAACGCATGCGGACTGCGCCACGGGGACCTTCGGTGGGGCTCCATCTGTGGCCACGAAACGCTGTACTGGGTGAGGGAGACGCATGCGGATTGCGCCACGCGTGTGAGGGGTGTACCGAAATGAGTGGCGGGGACGCATGCGGACTGTGCCACGGGGACCTTCGTCGGAGCTCCTATGGGGCCACGAAACGTGTGAGGGGTGTGCCGAAATGAGTGGCGGGAACGCATGCGGACTGCCACTGGGACCTTCGGCGGAACTCCTATGGGGCCACGAAGCGTGTGAGGGGTGGGCCGAAATTAGTGGCGGGGACGCACGCGGACTGTGCCACTGGGACCTTCGGCGGAGCTCCTATGGGGCCACGAAACGTGTGAGGGGTGTGCCGGAATGAGTGGCGGGGGGCCACGAAACGCTGTACTGGGTGGGGGAGACGCATACGGATTGCGCCACGGGGACCTTCGGTGGGGTTCCATATGGGGCCACGAAACGCTGTACTGGGTGAGGGAAACGCATGCGGACTGCGCCACGGGGACCTTCGGCGGAGCCCCATATGGGGCTACGAAGCGCTGTACTCGGTGGGGGAGACGCATGCGGACTGCACCACGGGGACCTTCGGCGGAGCCCCTATGGGGCCACGAAGCGCTGTACTGGGTGGGGGGGACGCATGCGGACTGCGCCACGGGGACCTTCGGTGGGGCTCCATATGGGGCCACGAAACGCTGTATTGGGTGGGGGAGACGCATGCTGATTGCGCCACGGGGACCTTCGGTGGGGCTCCATATGGGGCCGCGAAACGGTGTACTGGGTGGGGGAGACGCATGCGGACTGCGCCACGGGGACCTTCGGTGGGGTTCCACATGGGGGCATGGAGCGCTGTACTGGGTGGGGGGGACGCCTGCGGACTGCGCCACGGGGACCTTCGGCGGAGCCCCTATGGGGCCACGAAGCGCTGTACTGGGTGGGGGAGACGCATGCGGACTGCGCCACGGGGACCTTCGGTGGGGCTCCATATAAGGCCACGAAACGCTCTACTGGATGAGGGAAACGCATGCGTACTGCGCCACGGGGACCGTCGGCGGAGCCCGTATGCGTATGGGGCCACGAAGCGCTGTCCTGGGTGGGGAGACGCATGTGGTACACACCACTGGGGCCTTAGGTGGACCTCCCTAGGGGGCCATGGGGCGCTGTCCTGGGTGGGGGAGACGCATGTGGTACACACCGCTGGAGTCTTAGGTGGACCTCGCTATGGGGCCACGAAGCGCTGTCCTGGGTTGGGGAGACGCTCGTGGTACACACCACTGAGGCCTTAGGTGGACCTCCCTATGGGGCCACGAAGCGCCGTGCTGGGTGTGGCGGACGCATGTGGTACACCCCACTGGGGGCGGGGGGGGCACGTGAGAGGAGGGGAGGAGGGAGGAGGAGGAGGAGGAAGAGGAGAAAAAGGAGGAGACGCGGGGACCGTCTCTTCAAAACGAGGACAACACAGGTTGGTTGGGAAACAATTGCAACGCGTTTCATTGATGTTTCATCGCTAACTCACCACAAATTGCGTTTTGGAACGATCCAGACTGTCAGGTTGCAACAGTTACGTTGGATGGCGGGCTGTATTCAACATGTGGCTCTCGCCTGGGCGCCGCGCATTTTCGTCTTGACAGGTTGCACGAGTTTCATGGATGGAGGGCGGGCCGTCTTCACTATATATCTCTTGCCTTAGCGCCGTGCACGTTCGTCTTAAACGTTTACCACGCTTTTGCGGACGGAGTGCGGGCCGTTTTCAAAGTATGGCTTTCGCCTTAGCGCCTCGCATTCGTTTTAACAGTTTGCGAGAGTTTCACGGATGGAGGGCGGGCAGTTTTTCGAAATGTGTTTCTCGTCTGAGCGCCGCGCACATTCGTTCTCACAGTTTGCGAGAGTTTCATGGATGGAGGGCGGATCGTTTTCAACATGTGGCTCTCGCTTTAGCGCCACGCACATTCGTTTTACAACATGTGCAAGAGGTTCATGGATTGAGGGTGGGTCGTTTTCCAAATGTGGTTCCCGTCTTGGTGCCGTGCAAATTCGCTTTAAAGTTAACACGTGTTTCACGCATGGAGTGCGGGTCGTGTTCAAAATGTGGGTCTCGCCTGAGCGCCGCGCACATTCGAATTAACGCACATTCGAATTAACAGTTTGCAGCGTTTAAAGGGTATTTAAGGTTGATGCCCCATAACTTGTGTGTTTGGCGCAACTTGGGAATGTCAGGGCGCGACAATCACGTTGATTCGCGGTGTGGACGTCCCAGAAACAGTGTTTTCTCTAGCGCGATACAGGATCCTCAGGTCGCAACAGCCACGTTGATCGGCGGCGTTGAAGTCCCAGAAATGGTGCTTTGGCACGGTCAAGATTTTCAAATGACTGTCTTCCAACGGGTCATTTCCCGCAGTCAAGATGAATCTCTATAGGAGCCTATTAAGAGGGAACCTGGAGGGAGGGTTTATTTCAACATCCCTGATGAGCACTGGGTTTACATTGGTCCTTCTCCTCCGCCTCCTCCTCCTCCTCCTCCTTCTCCTTCTCCCCCCCCTCCCCCTCCTCCTCCTCCTCTTCCTCCTCCTTCTCCTTCTCCCCCTCCCCCTCCTCCTCCTCCCCTCCTTCCTCCTTCCTCCTCCTCCTCCTCCTCCCTCCTCCTACTCCTCTCCTCCTCCTCCTCCTCCTCCTCCTCCTTTTCCTCCTCCTCATTTTCCTCTCCTCCTCCCTCCTCCTCTTCCTCCTCTTCCTCTCACTCCTCCTCCTTCACTCCTCCTCCTCCTCCTCCTCCTCCTCCTCCTCCTCCGCCTCCTCCGCCTCCTCCTCCTTCTCCTCCTCCTCCTCCTCCTCCTCCGCCTCCTCCACCCCCTTCTCCTCCTCCAGGGAGGGAGGGATGGACGGATGGAGGCTGCCGGCGCTTGCCTCGAAGCCTTGGCAGCGCTCTATGGGCGCAGATGTGCTGCATGGCTCTGCGCAGCCCGAGGTCACGGGGGCGTTGGTCAGATGTCGGCGCGCGCACAGTGGCGGCGCGAGGGGGGTGTCCTTGTCAGAAGGTGGGGCGTTTCTTAGAAGGCAGGGGCCTGCACGCCATGCCGCTCCACCTTCTCCTCCTGCTCCTCCTCCTCCTCCTCCTCCTCCTCTTCCTTCTCCTCCTTCTCCTACTCCTCCTCCTCCTCCTCCTCCTCCTCCTCCTCCTCCTCCTCCTCCTCCTCCTCCTCCTCCTCCTCTCTCTCTCTTTCTCTCTCTCTCTCTCTCTCTCCTCCCGGAGACAGAGATTTCCGTCAATTTGGTAGAGACGGCACTGGTCGACGGGAGCCGCGGCAATTCGGAGTGGTCGCTTCCCATTCCCGTGGGCCTGGCAGGGTGACGAGGGCCTGGTCGAAGGGCATCCGCGCGGCCGAGGAAGCCAGCTTCCTCCGGGGGAAGGCTCAGTCTGTCGGTCCTGAGGCGGATGGATGCACCTGGGGAGGTAGCTGGCGCCATACAACTTCTTGGGGGTTGGCGCCGTGGGGGGCCCAAAGCGGCCCTTGGGGGAGGGGTGGAGTCTGTCCTGCGCTCTCGGGGCCTGCCGATGTTCATTTGGCGTGTCCCGCCTCTTTTGCTCGGGGCGTTAACCAGCGCGCCGACGTCCGCCCGCGCGCGGCCATGCCGCGCTGGGGGGGCGCGGGGGGAGTCATTCCCAACTTGGAGAGTGTTTGTGGCAGAACCTGGTGGTCTTCTGCCCTCCGCTCGGCAGATGCGCGGTTGCCGCGCTAGCCAGTCAATTCGAGGCACTGCCAGGTTGCGATCTGTCAGCGCGTGGCCTCGAGCATTTAGGCGGCGGACATTGCTTGGCAGGGCGGCTTTAACGGGTCGCGCGTGGCCCAGGTCATGTGTGCTTCAGATCTGGAAGGCGCTTTTGAGGAGCATGGCCTCACCGCTGTCTCAGGGGAGGCGGTCCGCGGTGGGGAGGCGGACAAGCGGGCCCCCTGCCAGCACAGCGCCACACTGGCCGCTCACTTCTCGCCGGACCCCGAATGAATTCCAGCGCCGTGACTTTCTGGCAAGACCCCCCCGTCGTCTTCTGCCCCGAGCAATATTTTGAAGGCAGCGATGCCCAGTGAGGGCTCTGCAGGCCGACGGCTGCCAACAAAAACCTTCGGCCAGCGTTTTTCTTGTTGGGGGGTGTTTTTTCACGCTGCGCGTGAGGATGTCGGGGAAGCGGGCGCGCTACCACTGAAGCACCGGCCGTCCGCTCTTCGCTGGAACCTTGTGGTTGTTTGGAGCCGCCGGCGCCAGGGAGCCCAAACAGGACGGTCGCGCCCAGCCACGTACACGACTATGCGCCCCCAAACTCGCGAGGGCGCCCTCATGTCACGAGCGCTCGCGCAGTGCGCCTGCTCAAAGCCCGTGTGAATTCATGCCAGCACGCGTGCGTCCTTGTTCCGCCCCTGCGCTGCGCTGCAGTTGTCGCGGTCCGAGCGGGCTCTGAAGGCTTCCAGGGCCGTGTCCAGCACGCAGCTCCGTGGCGCGGGCTTCCCTTGCGGCCGCGCCCATCTGCCGCCAGACCGTGGCCCAGGATCCCGCGCCACCCAGGCTGGGGCAGGCCCTGCCGCCCCGGCCCGGGGCCCCCGACCTGCGGGGTCTGCCAGGACGCTTCCCCGGGGCGCCCCGCCGGGAGCCTGGCAGGGCTCCCCCCCGAGGGGGCCGGAGGTGCCTGCCGGGTGTCAGGCGGCCGAGCGCGGAGGGGGCGGCCTGCGGAGTGGGGGGGGGGGTCGCGCGGCAGCGGCGGTGGCTGCCGCGCCGTTGCCGGGAGGGCTCCGAGGCGGCCGTCTGGTGCTGGCTGCTTCTCTCGAGGGGCGGGGGCAGGGGGGATGGAGGGAGCGGGGGGAGGGAGGGAGGAGGCTGGGAGGGGAGGGAGAGGGCTCGAGGAGGGAGGGAGTCTACGTAGGGAGGGGGGAGGCGAGGGGGCGAGAGGAGGGAGGGAGGTGGCGGAGGAGGGAGGAGTGAGGAGGAGGGGAGGCCGATGAGAGGGAGGACGCGGAGGATGGGGCCCTCGTCAGGCTCCGCCCCCCTCTCGGCAGGTGCGGTGGCTGGCCGTGGACGCCTGGAGCCTCCGCCAGACATTGGGCGCGCGGCCAGTGCTCCTGGGCACCCCACGGGATGGCTACAACGCAGGCCCCGACCTCCCGGCGTCGTAAAGAGTAAAACGGTCAGGAATTCTGGCTTGCCGTGTCGCTCCACCAGTTCTGGCCCACTGCGCTTCGGCGCAACAGGCTATCCACGTCCCCACTCCCAGAGGCCAACGTCCCGAGCATTCCCGAGCCTCGCGCTCCGCGGAGTGGAGCGACACGCTGTCCGCTGGCAGGGCATAAGCGTGTCGCTGGGGCCGCCGCCGCGACACGCTAAGCAAACATTCCCGACCGTAGTCGTTCGAGGCTCGTGGTTTTCCAGCGTGTTTGCAGTACAGAAACACTCCCCCCCGAACGGTTTCGGATATGCTTAGCACACGTTTGGAACGATAGTTGTTTCGGATCGGGTTTAAGGTTCGACTGATGTTTCAGCGTTTGACGTTACCGCAACCGTTCTGGCTCTAGCGCCCTGAGGTGAAAAGAGATCCTCTCGAGGCCCTGCGGGGCCCAGTATCGATCATGTGATACCAGCACGATTCCGCGGATGGTAGTGGAGCGTGGCCGAGGCAGGATCACCCTCCGTGTCCTGGTGATCCTCGGTCACGCTGCCGAGGCGGGAGCCGCGGCGATGGAGGCCTTCGCGGAGCGCGTGCGTCTCATGGAAGGGCGAGGTGACACGGCACCGCGAGGTGCTCGCGGAGAACGAGAATTTGCGGCGGAGACTGGACGCCGCTGAGCAGCGTTTGGCGATGGGCGAGCAGCGCGCTGGAGAGCGCGACGGCGGCGCAGCCGCAGCAGCAGCACCAGGTCCGAGCAGCGGACAGGTCGTGGACACGAGACTGTTGAACAAGCCGCGGACGTTCACTGGCTTGCATTCGGAGTGGATGTTATGGTCGTTCGACTTCGAGGCCTACGTGTTCGCGGTCCACCCCCGACTGGGGGACGTGCTCAACCAGGCGTCGAGAACGGCGGATGTGCTGACGGCACAGACCGAGGTGGACGCCACACTCAACACACAGTTGTACTACATCGTGGTCTCGGTGACGTCGGATGTGGCCAAGGTCGAGGTCAGGAACGCCCCGCGAGGAAACGGGTTCGCTGCGTGGTGGCACCTGCTTCGAGAGTTCGCGCCGAAGGAGGCGAACAGGTTCGCGGCCATGCTGGGTCGGATCATCCGATGCGAGTTTGCGGACCCCGTGATGACGAATTTGGAGGAGTTCGAGCAGCTCGTCAGGGAGTGCTCGGACCAGAGCGGCGAAGTGATTTTCGACAACATGAAGCGGGGTGTGGTCATGTCGGGCATCAAGAACGAGAAGCTGGCGGACCACCACAGCTTGAATGCTTCGCGTTTGGTCACGTGCGACGACCTGGAGACGGAGCTGAAGACGATCTGCTCATCGCAGCGACGTTGGGCCGCAGCGGACTCTGGAGGCGACGGCGTAGTCCCGATGCGGGTCGATGCAATCGGTAAAGGAAGGGGCAAAGACGGCAAGGGCAAAGGCAAGGCCGGCAAAGGAGAGAAAGGCGACCCCAAGGGCGACTCCAAGGGCAAGGACCGAGAGACCCGCAGTTGCCACTGCTGCGGCAAGGCTGGCCGCCTCGCATCCGACTGCCGCAAGGAGAAGGCGGGCGAGAAGAAGGGCGGGAAGGTCGCATCGCTGACGGACGCGACCCAGGTACAGCCTTCCGCCTCGACGGCAACGACGGCGCTGAAGGGGGGCAGCACTGACTCGCAGAGCAGCTTGGCCCCCGCGATCGACGTGCCTCACGTGGCAGCAGTCCTAGCCCAGATGCAGTTGCAACAGCAGCGGAGTCCACCTTCGACGAACGCTACAGTTCACATCGCGAACATCCAGGTGGCAGGCGACGCTGACATCCCTACGCCCGATGAGTACTACTGGCAGGTCGGCATGATGTGCGCCACGACGCAGTGCGATGCGCTGCCGTCGACGGTCGGCGACTCGGTGGAGTTCGACTGGGCGCTCGTGGATACAGGCTCAGGGCTCACCACCTGCCCGCAGGAGTTCGCGAACATGACCGAGATGCTTCCGCCCGAGAAGCTGCCGCTTTGCGAGTCGGCGACTGGCGACGAGGTCAAGTCCATGGGCGCGAGGGTCGTGGCGGCCGAGAGCGACGGAGTACCTCTCCAGATCGAGTTCCAGGTCGCGAGCGTGAAGCGCGCCATCGTGGGCGCCGACGCCTTCGCGGAGGGGGGCCATGTCCCGATCGTCGGCAATGCATCCTGCTCGCGGACGGCCGCGAGATCAAGCTGCACAGGGGCGGGGGGGCGTTCTGGCTCAGGATCAGGAGGCCCGTCGAGAATGTCGACGAGCCGATCCTCGTCAGCCCCGTGCAGCCGAACGCTGAGGCCCGATCTGTTCCGCGCGAAGCACCTGCTGACGAGGGAGATGCAGAGCCTGAGGCCGACGCCGACCCACCGGCACCGCCGCCTCCACCGCCGCCACCAGCTGCCGGCGATGGCCAGGATCAACCAGACCAGGAAGGAAATCAACGCGAGGGCGTTCGACGACAGCGAGAAGACGGAGCGCTACTGCAGGTTTCGGGAGAAGCCGCGGCGGCTAGGGCGAGAGGGGTCCCAGTGATGCCAGATCGAGCGGTTCGAGACCAGCGTCGTCTCGCGCACTGGCCCTTCCGCACGTGGTGTTTGTTCTGCATCATGGGCCATGGTCAGGGGGGCCCTTGCGCGCGCTTAGCGGGCCCCGGCCGCCTGATCCCGCTGGTCTGCACCGACTGCTTGTTCCTCGGAGACATCGATGGCGACCACCTCGCGGTACTGAACATCCTGGAGTGCCAGTCGGGCGCGATCGAGTGCGCGCAGATGACCGTGAAGGGGCCTGCGGACTATGCCGTAGCAGTGGCGACGGCGGCGATGCGCATGTGGGGCCTCGACCGCGTTCTTCTTGGAGCTGATGAGAACCCGCTATCCAAGCCTTGGTCCGAGCCGTGTAGCTGGCTCGAGAGGAAGAAACAGTGCCTCACAGCGGACCTAGGCGAGATCCCAAGAGCAAGGGATCGATCGAGAACGCCAACAAGCTGGTCGAGTGCATGTTCCAGTGACACTGAGGGCGTCGATCGAGTCGAGGTACAGTTCCGAGCTCACCTGTAACCACTGGACCATGGGCTGGATCATTCGGCATGCAGGAAGGCTCCTGCCAAGGTACCCAGTGAAGGAGGATGGCCTCGCGCCCTACCGGCACCTGAAGGACAGCGCGCGCGGAGGAGCGATCTGCGAGTGCGGCGAGACGGCGATGTATAAGATCCAGAACGCGGCCCACCACAAGGCGGATATCCGCTGGGGCAAAGCCGTCTGGGTCGGGAAGGACAGCCGCACGGGCGAGCACCTCCTGGCGACCGCTGCTGGTCGGAAGACGGCGAGGACGATCAACGGGCGAGCTGAGGACCAGCGATGGTCCAAGAGCCTGTTCAACAAGGTCGAGTGCGCGCCGTGGGGCACTCGCGCAGGACC
Organism: Prorocentrum cordatum; assembly: GCA_963575745.1. Taxonomy (NCBI): domain Eukaryota; class Dinophyceae; order Prorocentrales; family Prorocentraceae; genus Prorocentrum; species Prorocentrum cordatum. The sequence continues at coordinate 559,845 of CAUYUJ010014449.1, read as the reverse complement.
CGAGGCAGCGCCGCCTCCCTCGCCGCCGCTGCATCACGAGGGCCATCATCGATCGGGTTGGACCTACACCTCGTTGCGACGGCTGCTACGGGCTTGGTCACCCACGCGCCGAGTCCTGCAGAGATCGGATCGAGAGCCTGCTGAAGGCCTAGGAGGAGAAAGACAAGACAACCAGGAGGCAGCAGTTCGAGCAGCCGCCTCCGTAGCAGCTGCAGCACCCCCCGGGGGGGGGGAGAGATCAGCCTGCTCCGCCTGCTCCCGCCGACGAGCAACCTGCACCAGCAGCATCGGCTCCAGCGCCGCCTGCTGTCCTACATGGTCCAGAGGCAGATCGAGGCGGGCGACCTCGCAGGCGTCGACTTGAGGCAGATGCCCCCCTCGGATCCGATGCAGGAGGGACCTCCAGCGCAGGAGCAGCAGGACGGAATGGAGCTCGGGGTGATCGAGACGGACTGGAACGGGACCGGTGATCGCGGGCCTGTTTGCCAACGTGGCGACCGCAGTGTTGGCGCTGACGTGCGAAGCCATTCCTTGCGACAGCGAAATGAACACCAACAAACACAGTCTCTACGACAGGGAGTCGAACTACCAGAACGTGTTCGGAGCTAGGTCAGACAGGAGGCTGGACCCTTCCTTGGTGAAGCAGGGCAGGGAGAAGGGGCACGGGCAGATGGAGGAGTTCCAGGTCTTCGACCGCGTGCCTAAGAACTCCGCGAAGGGCAAGCGCGTCCGCGGGAAGTGGGTCGACGATGAGCGCTGCGACGACGACGGCAGGGAGTTGGTCAGGTCGCGCTTCGTGGCCATGCAGTTCGACTGGGACGTGCGGGGCGACGCTTTCGCAGGCGCGCCACCGCTGGCCGCGTTCAGGCTGGTGGTCTCCTTCGCATCAAGCCTATACTCCACGGGGATCGGCTACGACGGCGTGCTCGCTCTCTACGGCGTGTCGGTGGCGTTCTGCCGCGCGTATATCGACGAGGACATCTGCGCGGTGCCGCCCAAGGGAGAGGAGCCCGAAGGCATCGTGTACCAGCTGAAGAGGGCACTCCGCGGCGCCAGGAGGGCCTCGTTCTTGTTGCAGAACCTGATCATGGAGGTCATGGGGAGAGGAGGCTTCGCCCGCATCAAGGTGACGGTTCAAGCCTACTACCACAGGGGGCGCCTGCTGATGGTGATTTGTCATGTTGACGAGGCAGGGGGGAGTTGAGTCAGGCAGTTTCATCAAGCGCGCAGTGACGTGGTGTCCCGAAGGTTTCGGCACCATGCACGATCGCAAGCATGCGGGGATCCTGGTCAGCACCATGCTCAGCAGGAAGATCCTCGAGAGCAGCGCCACCAAGCGCACGATCACCCCGTCTTCCAAGACAATCGGGAAGGACTGCAGAGTCATCCGACGAGCTCAGCACAGAGTACGCGACCTCCTACCGCGGCATGGCGCCTACCGCACTCTACGTCGCGCGCGACCGCTTCGGCGTCCAGCGGGCCGTCGGCTACCTCATGAGGGGCATGGTGGCACCGACTTGGCACCGTTGGCTACTGCTTCAACGCTTGGCCAGCTACCTGGAGCAGCGCCCGCAGTTCGAGCTCTTCTTCGAGTTCCAGAGGGTGCCGAAGGTTGTCGTGGCGGAGGTCGACAGCGACTGGGCATCAGAGCCTGGTCGGAGGTCCGTGGACGTTGGCTTCCTGTTCATCGGTTCGCACCTGATCGACGGCTGGAGCGGCCAGCAGGGCAGCCGCGCCCTGGGCAGCGCCGATGCGGAGTCCACGGGCGTCGTGAATGGATCGGCGAGGGGCATCTGGCTCCGCAGCGTGATGTTGGAGATGGGCTTCGAGGTGACGTTGCAGGCCCAAACGGGCAGCTCTGGGGCCAAGGGCATCGCATCGCGCCTCGGATGCGGCAAGGTGCGCCACCTGGAGACGAAGTACCTCTGGGTGCAGGAGAAGGTCAGGGATCGGACCATCACGATGGCGAAGATCCACGCGGATGTCACCAGGGCCGACGTGCAGACAAAGCCGCTGGAAGGGCCGAGATTCCTGAAGTTGCTGGCGTTCCTTACACTTCGGACACCGTCCTCAGGGCCCACGCAGGTGTTCGGATTCATGCCGGCGGCCACCGTACTCGGTGGAGCTCAGGGTTCGGCAGTCATTCCATACAACCAGGCGGTGATGGTGGTGAGCAGTTCGACCGTGGCGGAGCGGATCTGGACGACGATGCTCACAGTGATGCTCTGCTCGACGTTGGCGATCGCATTCCTGGCGACGTGGATCGTGTACCGCATTTACAAGGCGCCGTTGCGGTTCCTGAAGGGCTTGTGGGACTGGTGGCGCGCCCACCGGCTGAGGAGAAGTATAAGCAGCCAACAAACAGGCTGGAGATCGAGGATTGCTGGCGGCCAAGCCGACACACGCAGACGGTGCCCGTGCCTCACTACTGGACGTGGAGCGCAGTGGACCTCAGAGCGGAGTGTGAGCGCCTGAGGATCTACCACGGTCGGCTCAAGGCGCAGATGATCGTGGACCTGCTCATCGGAGCAGGGCGCAAGTGAATGATTCTTCTGGTGCGGTGGCACCGCCTTTTCACGTTTACGACGCAGCTGCAAGAGCTGGCGTCGCCTGTTTGCTTTTCCCTCTCGCACGAGCTCGAGGGCGCGAGAGGATGAAGCCCAGCGTCGTGGCGCTGGCCCTCGGAGGAGAAACGAGATAGGCCCGCGGGCGAAGGTGCCAGACCTTGTTCGAGCTAGGATGACCCAGGACGATTTCTGTTCAGTTGATGTGCCCCAAGCTAAGCCCAGGGCCCAAGGGGGAGTGCAGTACAGAAACACTTCCCCCCCGAAAGCTTTCGGATATGCTTAGCACACGTTTGGAACGATAGTTGTTTCGGATCGGGTTTAAGGCTCGACTGATGTTTCAGCGTACAGCGTTTGACGTTGCCGCAACCGTTCTGGCGCTAGCGCCCTGAGGTGAAAAGAGATCCTCTCGAGGCCCTGCGGGGCCCAGTATCGATCATGTGATACTAGCGCGATTCCGCGGAGTGTTCGTGGACTCCCGGAGGGCTTCCCGCATCGGAATTCTTTGCAGCAGTTGCGCCTCGCTGAATGCGTTCTGGGGGTGCCTGGATCGTCCTTGACGTCCGCCAGAGATCAACCTGGGTCAGAATCGAGTGCTCCAGACAAAAATGTTGTGCTGAGCAGGAGCATGAGGATCATGTGTTATCCAGACCCGCCAGCTTACAGAGATTCCCGATCTATCTTCATCCGAGTGTATCTTCACCTTTCCTTCATCTCAGGAGGCCTCTGCTCTGTGTGGTCTCTCTTTTGCAGGTACGCCCGGCGCCTTCGATCGCCTGGTGCGGAGCGGCCGCGCGTCGCCCAAGGATCGGGCTGAAGCCGCTGCGTGTCGTCCCTGTCGTCTCTCATTTTCCTGGGGGGCCCAATCATGCACATGATTATATGATGATGTTGTTGTTGTTGATGATGATGATGCTACTGATGATGCAGATAATGACGATGATAGTGGTGGTGGTGATGATGATGACGGTGATGATGATGATGATGATGATGATGATGATGATGATGATGATGATGATGATGATGATGATGATGATGATGATGATGATGATGATGATGATGATGATGATGATGATGATGATGATGATGATGATGATGATGATGATGATGATGATGATGATGATGATGATGAGTGTGGTGGTGATGATGGTGGTGGTGGTGGCTGTGGTAGGAGGGGGGGGAGGAGGAGGAGGAGGAGGAGGAGGAGGAAGAGGAGGAGGAGGAGGAGGAGGAGGAGGAGGAGGAGGAGGAGGGGGAGGCATGCGTTGCGGGAAAGACCGTGTCCGCCGTGCCAGGAGGGGGAGGAGGAGGAGGAAGTGTAGAAGAAAGAGGACCAGTGTAAACCCAAGATTCATCAACGCTGCTGGAATCCACTGTCCCTCCAAGCTCCTTCTTCATAGGCTCCTACATGGGTTCGATTCCACTGAGGGGATTGCCCCGTTAGGGGAGAACCGTGTGAAAATCTTGAAGCGTGCCAACAACACCATTCTCACAACTCCAACTCCACGAATTTACCTGACTGTTACGTCTTCGCGATCCTGAGTCGTGCCACAACACCATTACTGGGACTTCAACACCGCGAATCAACGTAACTGTTGCACCCTGACAGTCCTGGATCGTTCCAAAACGCCAGTTGTGGTGAGTTAGCGATGAAGCATACATTAAACTCTTCGCAATTCGCTAAGGCGAGAGCCACATTTTGAGACCGAGCCCCTTCAATCGGTGAAGCTCTTGCATCTTTGCAGAGTGAATGTGCGCGGCGCTGAGGCGAGAGCCACATTTTGAAAACAGCCCGCCCAAAATCCGTGAAGTTCTGGCAAGTTCTAGAAAACGAATGTGCGCGGCGCAAAGGCGGGGGCCACATTTTGAAAACGACCCGCCGTGAGTCCGCAACATTCTTGCAGCTGTTAAACAACGGATATGCGCGGCGTTAGGGCGAGAGCCACATTTTGAAAACGACCCGCCCTCAATCCGTAAAACTCTTGCAACTGTTTATGAACGAAGGTGCTCGCCGCCAAGGCGAGTGCCACATTTTGGAAACGACCCGCCCTCCATCTGCGACATTGTTGCCAATCTTCAAGCTTAAAGATCATAAATGGTCAGGAGGTTTCAGGCGAAACGCCCAGCCCTCCCTTTCGATCGGCCTCTGGGTGCGACAGGGGGGAGTTATCTAGAAGGAGAAGGAATGGGGGATGTGCGCGGCATGCAAGGCGAACGAGTGGTCACCTCCGCAACGGAGCCCCCCAGGCGGCGCGGCGTACCGCCCGCCAACGGAAGGGCTCCACCCTTCAGGATCATTGATGCGCACCGCAGCCGCCCCAGAAAGCCGGTCGCAGCCTAGCCCAGCGGAGATCCGCTCGGGCCCGTGGAGCCCATCCAGCGTACCTGCTGGGCCGCCAGGGAGCCGGCGCGGCAGCTGGCTCCAGGGACGGCTTGCCCTCGAAAGGGAGACATCAGATCTTTCTGTGTCCCGTTGGGGCTTTCGGTTATGATCCTGTTGAGGTTTTCAGTGTACCCCAGCGGGGCTTCCTGTGTCCTGGGGTGGTTGTCCGTGTTTTCAAGAGGCAATGCGGAGGTTCTGAAAAGCTCCATCGCAGGTCTGTAAGAGGCTCTTGCTACGCCTCTAGCAGACTCTTATGATGCTGTCACGAGGCTCTGTACAAGCTCCCACGAAGCTCTCAAGAGGCTTTTGCGACGCTCTTCAGAGGCTCTTATTAATCCATTCGCACATGACACGCGCATGCGCTAGCAGCACAGCACCAACCACACATATCAATCAGATGCATCATGGGCCGTTCATCAAGTGTATACACCAACACCATATAGGAACAACATCGAACAGTCACAGCCATTCTCAACTCACGTCGCACTCATACACCAACACCATACATACACTGAGCACATGCAACACTAACACATGCACATACCACACCCACATCTATCGCTACATACATCAATACCATGCGTAGTCACAATACACCATTCACGCTCGTCACACGTTACGACTAGGGTTGAGCATAGCGGACATATAAGTAGAACTCTCGTTCATAACACAATATGAACTCACACCAATGACACTAACATGAAATAACGCACATGCTCATGCAACGCCAATAAGCTAGACGTCCACACATCAATCTAGTAAACATACAACGCGCACATACACATATTGATAACATACGTGCGTATCAACCATTTTACACAGCTGGCATGTAACAACATGCGTGCATACCATATATAGAATACTTGAAACGACCAAGCGCAAATCATGTTGTGTCATATCACGCTGCCGAGTCACACGCGACAGACTTCGGTGCCAATCGCAGCAACTCCCTAGCGTTTTATTGTTTCCCCACTTCGACTTTGTCTTCGAGGTTCTTGCTTGTCTGTGAAGAAACCTGTGAGCGCTGGACGCGGTCGCGCTGGGGTTGCTCGAGGTTTTCTGGTCTTGTTTCCCCACGAAGTGATTCCTCGGGTTTCCCCATTCTTGGGGTTGCCTGGTCTTGATTCTTGCCTTCCTCCGTCGGGTTCCCCAGTCTTGTTCCTTGCTTGGGTTCTTCGGGTCCCCCGGTCTTGTTCTTTGCTTGGGTTCCTCGGGGTCCCCGGTCTTTTTCTTCGGGCTCCCCAGGTTCCCCAGTCTTTTTTCTTTTTTGGTTTTCTCAGGTTCGTGGTCTTGTTTCTCGGTTTTCCCAGTATTGCAAAGCAGCGCCAAGCAATGCAGAGCAACGCTAAGCAATGCAAAGCGTTGCTAATCCATGCGCAACGATGCCACGCAATGCCAAGCAGGGCCAATCAATGCCAAACAGTGATCAGCAATGCTAAGCAATGCCGAGCAGCGCCAAGCAGTGCAAATAAGCAAAACAATACCAACCGATGCCAAGCAAGACCAACCAGCGCCAAGCAACGCCAGGCAGTGCGCCTATACAGAAGGCAGCTTCCCCTTGATCGGGTCGCGCCAGGTTCTCTGTCACGACGCCAGGACGCTTGGGCTCGGCGATGAAGAAACATCCCCCGAGTCTCTCACGGGGTGCGCTCTGGCCAGGATCTCGAGGGGAATCCAGCCCGCGGCCACGAGGTCGTTCCAGCACGCCTCGGAAGGGCAACAAAACAGCTGGAGGCTCGATCCTCGATGGATTCGTCCCAGGCGTGCGACGTCCTGATCTTTTCCATACGGGATCCTCGGAAGTCCCGACCCTTTCCCCGGGCCGGTTTTCCATCGCGAGTCGTGTTTTGACAGCCCTCGGGCCCAGCGAGGGCCCCCAGATGCCGAAAACGGCCAGGAGCCTCCCATCCTGCTTTTTCCGCGACGCGAGCACGTCTGGGGGCTCACAGCGCGGGGAGGTCCTGGACTGGCCGAGGAGAGGGAGAGCTGTGTGGTCCCTCATGGGAGCCTCAGGGGGTCCCCCAATTCTTCTTGCAGTTTTGGAGATTTCGTCCAGATTGCGTCGAATTTGGTCGACATCTGGACGACATCTGGACGAAGTCTGGACGAAGGGGTGGAGAGGGGTGGTCGAAGTCGGGACGAAATCCGGTCGAAATGACGTTGATGATAGGGCCGCGGATGGTCCACAGAGCCGCCGAAGGACATGCTCACCCAAGGAACGTGCTTTGCCCGGGCCCATCAGCGCGAGACCCGGCGGCTGCCCGCGGGCCCCGGCCGGGCGAGGACGCGGGCCTGGTGCTGTGCAGCTGCCGGTCGGGGGAGCTGCCGCCAGTACGGGAGCTGGTCGAGGGCGCGCTGCTGAGCGCGCTGTCGCCGCGTCCCCGGGTGGTCCGCCGGCCGCAGGGTCGGTCAGGGGCAACGTTGGGAGGGACTCGATTTGAGGAGCAAGTTTTGACATGGATGTCCTCGCTGATTTCTTGGATTGGATTGGCGTTGGGCCCCGCTTTCTGGCGCGCGGAGCGCGCCAATGGCGGCGCTGGAGGCGCCTTCAGGGGGCTCCAGCGCCGATCCGAGAAATCCGCGCGGGCCTGCGACGGCTTATGTTGTCCATGTGTTCCCCGCCAGAGAGGCTTAGGGCGGGATGCATCGACCCCCAGTCGCCCCTCGGATCACCGATAAGGCCCGACAGCCCAGCCTGCCCAGGAACGTGTGGATTCCGTGGTCGGGGGCCTATCGCCGACCCGTCTGTAATGTATCGCCGATTCCAGCTCGATTTTTGCCCCCCGAGCCGGTCCCACCCCAACGTGCCCCTCAAGAGTCGAGGACGGGCGATCGGGCGTTTCTGGTGGAGGGCGTTTCTGGACGGCTTTGGGCGCCCTCGTGGCTACGGCTGGGCTCTTCCAGAGAAATTTTGACCAGAGCGCATCCCAGAAGATCTGGCCCCCGAGCCCAGGCTCCACCCACGCGCAGAGGGGGGTGGGGGGGATGGGGGGGGAGGCCTTCTCAGAAGCACCTCTGCTTCTTACAAGGCGCGGGCCTTGTCTATAGATGTAAGGCCGGCGCCTTCTGAGAAGCAGCCTCCTTCTAAGAAGCCCTCCCCCACTCTCTCCACGCCGTTGTGCGCGCCGCCAGAGACTTCGCGTCGTGCAGAAATCACGGCGGGAGGTTTTTGGTCGCTTTCTTACTTTGGTTTTTTTTGCTGTGGGGCCCAGGGCCGTCAGAAACATGGCTCGGGATGAGGAGCCCCTCCCCAGGAAGGGGTCGGGACCTCTGGAGGTCCTCGTTGCGACAACAACTGCGACGTCGGAGGTCTGGGCTCCTTGGCGTCCGATTTTCCCCTCCCCCCCCTCTTCCCTTCCCCGTTGTTCCCTCCTCTGCCCCCTCGCCCCCGCTACCCCTCCCCCCCTCTCCGCCCATCCTCCTCTCCCTTTCCCCCCCTCTTCCCTCTTCTATGCCCCCCCCCTCCATATTCCTTCCATTTCCCTCTTCTCCGCTCCCCCGAATTGTGAGTGCTACCCCCCTCAGCGTCCTGGCTTTAACTCTACCCTCCCGCGTATGGTTTTCATACAGGATTTCATGTTCCACATGCCCCAGGGACGAGGAGGAGGAGGAGGAGGAGGAGGAGGAGGAGGAGGAGAAGAGGAGGAGGAAGAGGGGGGAGGAGGAGAGGAGGAGGAGGAGGAGGAGGAGGAGGAGGAGGAGGAGAGGAGGAGGAGGAGGAGGAGGAGGAAGAGGAGGAGGAGGAGGAGAAGGAGGAGGAGGGGGAGGAGGAGGAGGAGGAGGAGGAGGAGGAGGATGAGGATGATGATGATGATGATGATGATGATGATGAGGAGGAGGAGGAGGAGGAGGAGGAGGAGGAGGAGGAGGAGGAGGAGGAGGAGGAGGAGGAGGAGGAGGAGGAGGTGCGCGGCGCTGAGGCGAGAGCCACATATTGAAAACGGCCCGCCCTCAATCCGCGAAGCTCTTGCAAAGTTGAAAGACGAATGTGCGCGGCGCTAAGGCGAGAGCCACATTCTGAAACCGACCCGCCCTCAATCCAGGAAACTCTTGCAACGTTAATAAACGAGTGTGCGCGGCGCTAAGGCGAGAGCCACATTTTGAAAACGACCCGCCTTCAATCCGTGAAGCTCTTGCAATTCCCAACTCTCCCTTCGTTGGGTTCTCGTTTTGAGTAGAGCAGTGTGTGCCCCACTTTCCCCTTCTCCTCCCTCCTCCCTCCTCCCTTCTCTCCGCCTCCCCTTCGTCCATTCCCCGCCCCCCTCTCTTTCCTGTCTAGTCGTCTTCTCCCTCGTCGAGGCCTCGCGGCCCGCCTTTGGGGCTGCGAACCGCGCAATTGTCGCCGCTTTCGTGGGCGTCTGGGAGGTCCAGCGGAGTGGAGGTCCACGCGGATCTGCCGAGACCTCGCGGCGCCTTGCGGGGCTGCGAACCGCACAATTGCCGCCACTTTCGTGGGCTCCTGGGAGGTCCAGCGGAGTGGAGGTCCACGTAGATCTGCCGAGACCTCGCGGCTTCCTGCGGGGCCGCGCACCGCGCAATTGCCGCCACTTTCGTGTTCTCCTGGGAGGTCCAGCGGAGTGGAGGTCCACGCGGATCTGCCGAGACCTGACGGCTCCCTGGGGGGCTGCGAACCGCGCAACCGTTGCCACTTTCGTGGGCTCCTGGGAGGTCCAGCGGAGTGGAGGTCTACGCGGATCCGCCGAGACCTCGCGGCGCCTTGGGGGGCTGCGCACCGTGCAACTGAGGCCACTTTCGTGAGCTCCTGGGAGGTCCAGCGGGCCCTGGGGGGCTGCGAGCCGTGCAACTGGCCTCCATTTCGTGGGCTCCTGGGAGGTCCGCGTGGACCCAGCCTAGACCTTGTGGCTCCCTGGGGGCTGCGAAGTGCGCGTCTTTCATCATGTTCGTTTGTGTTGAACGATCCTCAATCTAGCTGTCCCGTGTTGGAGAGGCGTTGGGTACGTCACCGAGTAATTTTTGAAACGAATGTGTGCGGCGCTGAGACGAGAGCCACATATTGAAAACGACCCGCCCTCAATGCGTGAAGCTCTTGCAACTTTTGAAACGAATGTGCGCGGCGCGAAAGCGAGAGCCGCATTTTTGAAGCGACCCGCCCTCCATCTGCGAAACGGTTACCAGTTTTTCAGCTTGATGCTCATAATGGTAAGGAGGTCTCAGGCGAAACGCCCAGTTCGCCCTTCCAACTGGCCTCGGGGTGCGACAGGGAGAAGCTATAAGGAAAAGGAAGGGAGGAGGAGGAAGAGGAGGAGGAGGAGGAGGAGAAGGAGGAGGAGGATGAGGAGGAGGAGGACGAGGAGGAGGAGGAGGAGGAGGAGGGCGAGCAGAAAGGCCAGAGGCCTCCTTGGATTCCCCTCGGAGTCTCTTCGGATGTCTCTTAAGAGCTTCTTGGAGTCCTCTTGGGGCGTCTTGGGGGCCTCTTGGTGGTCCCGGCGGCCTCTTGGAGCGTCTGAGGTGCCTCGGGAGAGCTTCTTGGGGCCTCTTGGGGGTCTCTTGGGGGCCTCTTGGGGGTCTCTTGGGGGCCTCTTGGAGCTTCTGGGCGCGTCTTGGGAGCCTCTTGGGGCACTCTTGGGAGCCTTGGGGGCCAATTTGGCCATCTCGGAGGAGTTTGATCAAAGAGGGGGGGTATGTAATGAGGCTTTACCCTCCAGGAGGTGAAACAATTGGATTAAAACCTTAGGAGCACCAGTGATTTACCATTTTGCTGAGGCCTTCTTGGGCGCTCTGACACCTCGCGGCCCCTCCCCTCCAGACCCAGGGTGGGTGGTAGGGGGAGGGGTCGAGGCCCCTCCCAAAACCGCAAGCCGTTTCGTTCAATCCCATCCGCCCTCCCAACACATAAGTAGTACCCGAGTCTTAGCACATAGTCGAGGAGCGCCACGCATGCCATGTGCGCCACGGGCTCAGGTGCACCAGGCACCCTGGAGGCCCAGGCGTGCGAGGCGCGGCAAGTGCGGCACGTGCTCCACGAGCGCCACGTGCGCCACGTGCTCCAGCCGCGCCAGGTGTTGGAGGCAAAGTGCATTCCGTATTCTTTTCGACAGGGACGAATGGCTTGCGGGCAACTTGCGCGCAACAAGTATCAAAAGCAAATGAAAGTGGTGAATGGGGCGCCCGCGCGTGCTCCAGAGTTGGAGGCAATGTGCATTCTACATTGTTTTTTGACCGGCCTGCGCGCATCAAGCAGCATGCCGGCACCCCCGCCGTCCCTGTCCAAAACCAATGCAGAGTGGTCGCGGGCCGCCCGCCGAGTGGTCGCGGGGCGCCCGCGCATGTTCCGGATTTGGAGGTACAGTGCATTGTGTTTTGTTTTCTGACAGGGTCGGTCGGCTTGCGCGCAACTTGTTCGCAACGAGCGGCATGCCGGCACCCCCGCCGTCCCTGTCCAAAACCAATGCAGAGTGGTCGCGGGGTGCCCGCGCATGCTCGAGATGTGGAGGCAGAGTGCATTCTGTGTTGTTTTTCGACAGGGGTGTGTGGGGGGTTTGGCATGTCCTGGGTTGGCCCGCAGTCGGGTTGGGGGAGGGGGTGCTTGATAAGAAGGAGCAGTGATCAAGCTACCCCAAGCCGCAAGCCACGTCGCTCACTCCCACCCGCCCTCCCAACACATAGGCAGCATCCGAGCCTGGG
>CAUYUJ010014449.1:528253-538253 GCA_963575745.1 Prorocentrum cordatum | reverse complement strand
TGAGGCTGGCAACGACGACGATGACGATGATGATGGTGATGCTGATGGTTCTGATGATTATGATGAGTATGATCATGATACTGCTGATGATGATGATGGTGATCCTGATGATGATGATTTTATTGCTGATGCGGCTTATGCTGCTGATTGTTGTGAATTCGCTGATGATGATGCAAGCAATGATGGGTGATGATGGTGATGGTGATGGTGATGGTGATGTTGTTGGTGATTGTGGTAATGCTGATGCTGCTGCTGCTGCTTCTGCTGTTCCTGCCGCTGCTGCTGCTGATGACGATGACGATGCCCATGATGATGACGATGATGCTGATGATGATGATGATGGTGATGATGATGATGACGATGATGATGATGATGATGATGATGATGATGATGATGATGACGCTACTGCTGCTGATGATGATGAGGATTATGCTGATGGTGACGGTGATGACGATGATGATGGTGGTGGTGGTGGTGTTGATGATGTTGATGATTATGATGCTGATGATGACACTGCTGCTGCTACTGATGATGGTGATGATGACGATGATGGTGGTGACTATGGTGATGATGACGATGATGATGATGATGATGATGATGATGATGATGATGGTGGTGGTGGTGATGATGATGATGATCATCATACTGTTGCTGCTGATGATGGTGGTGGTGATGATGATGCTGCTGCTACTGATGATGGTGAGGGTGACGATGATGGTGGTGATGCTGACCATGATGACGATGACGATGATGATGATGATGATGATGATGATGATGATGATGATGATGATGATGATGATGATGAGGATGATGAGGATGATGATGATGATGATGATGATGAACTTGAAGATGATGATGATGACGGATATGATGATGACGATGATGCCGCTGCTGCTGCTGATGATGATGATGACGAAGAAGAAACAACATAAGAGGGCAAACCTTGTGATGATTCATAAATTTAGCATGCAGGAAAAGGAAGAACTACTTGGGACCCCAGCGAAACTCATGCCAACCTCCCGAGAGGCCTTTGGCCAGGTCGCGATCGGCTCTATCGAGACTCCTGAACTGTTGCCAGGAGAGTTTAGGATATCCACCACTCTGGATTGCTCGGAAGCACACAGGGGCGTGGTGAGCGAGGTGATCAATTGCGGCAGCTCTCGACCTGTAGCGTTTGGAGCAAACGGGGCAGGAGGGTCCTGAAACGTAATCACGGGCGGGATTACTGTACCCGTGGACCCTATGCCTGTGGGAGAGCAAACCCCCAGAAGTGGCACAGCAGCGGCGCCTCTCAGCCGGGCAATCTGGACAGGCCCAATGGGCTTGAGGGGGCGGCTCGTGAGATCTTGCATCAAAGTACTCGGGCACGCTAGCACGTGTGCGCATGCGCGTGCACTCTGGAAGCATGTGGGCGAGCGCTCGCTTGAAGGCAAGGGGGGAGCAGAAGAGGGAGAGCCAGGGACTAGGCTGTTTTCCTGGGTCGGGCAGGCTCTGGAGGTCCAGGCAAGCCTCACGCGCCCAGCGGAGGTCGGCCTGCAGCGCCGCAGCCGCCCGGGTGCTGGGCTGGCAGCGCAGAGCTTTCAGGAGGCTGGGACCAGCAGCGAAAGAGGCCGCCGCAGTCTGCAACCGGCGCTGCAAGAGCAGGAGGTCCGTGGGAGCTCCTGCAACTCCTTGAGCACCGAAGCGTCGGTGCCGTGCCCTGTGGGCTGATACCAGCAACGCCCTGCGAGCTGACGCAGGACGCGAAGGCGAGCAGCGTGCAGGCGGTGGACAGCGACTTCAGACGGGTCGAGCCAGACCTCCGTGCCGGAGAGCAGCTTGGAGAAACACAACGACTTGGCCAGTGACAGCCTCACAGATAAAGATACATCGTAGTTACCGTACACACGATGAGCCAATGCATAGTAAACCTGCAGCGCCGAGCTCGCCTTCACCTTAGCGTCGTGCACGTAGGAGCCATTGACATGTATAGTAGTGCCAACGTGCTTATACTTGGGCGAGATCTTGATGCGGCGTTGGCCACAAAAGGTCGGAAACATGAAGCACTTCTTGGCAGGAACATAAAGCGGAGCCTTGGCCTTGCGCGACCCTTTTCCAACCAAGGATAATGAGATCTCCGTCTTCCCAGGAGCAAGATTGCAAACCAGCCCACACTCTTGGAAAGAGGCAATAGTGATGGCGAGCATATCCTTAGCTTTGATGATCAGCTTGTACGGGCAGGCGTCCGCAAGGAGCCAGACCACATCATCCACATAAGAGATATCACTAGCAACGACTGATACTGGTTCAGGATGAAGCTCATCAGGAATAGGATCTGTATCAGCATCAAGCGCCCAGGGACAGCCAGAGCCACTGACGTGAAATTCACGGAGAAGCTGGCGATCATGAGCACGACCTCTGGCAAGGGATAAGGCATATTCATACATGATGTTGAATATCAACGCGCCAATTTTGCAGCCTTGTCGAGCTCCTTTCGTAGTATGTACCGCTGGAGAATCTTCAGAAATGGTATTTTTGGCAACTGAGATCCACGTATGAGTGCGAAGATCTGCAACCAAGGTGGATATCTCCAACGACGCACCAGCAGCCATGAGGAGGTTGCCATGCTTGGAGAGGATGGACTGCCCATGCTCGCATACCTGAGGTTGGAAACCGGCAGCGCTAAGGCGAGACTGAACTTCATCCACGGGGGTACTCGGGGAGATCATGGCAAACTCTCTGCAGGTAGTGTCGAAGGCAGCGGTCAGGTCAACGTGCAGGTTGGCGAAGGACAACTGGTGGGACCGACAGTAATCGCCGAAGAGTACTGAGGTCAAGCAGGCAGAGGCAGTGCTGCGACCGCCCACTGCTCCACACTGGGTCTCATCGATGGCAGCGACATACGGATCGGTAAGCAGGTCCTTGAGGAAGCCGCCATGGATCTTGCCCATGTGCGACTGGATGAGGATGCCTCTGCTGTTCTTGGTGTCCGAGCGAGTTCCCTTGCGCTTCCAGACGTCCTGCATGCGGCCCCCTTTCATCAGGAGGGGAGCCCGAGCATAGGCCCTGGTGGCGTTGAGGACGGCCTGCGTCGCGAGGGCGGCGGGCCCTCCACCGGCCTTCCGAGTGGAGGCGCCGACGTTGTCAAGGCCGGTGGCCTTTTTCTCACTGGACTTCTGGGTGGCGGTCTCCACATCAAGGAGGGGCAACAGTGGAAGAACTGGTGCATCATCAGGGGGGGCGGGTCGATGGTCAGCTGCGCGCAATTGCTCAAAGGTAGTAAGCGACCCAGCAAGATGATCACACCAATGTTCTGTCCAGCGAGCATCAATAGCATCATGATCAGTAAGAAGAGTACCACTTTTATCTCGAATAGAGCGGCGAGGTCGATCATGGCCAGTGCGCGAGCGACGGGTGAGCACGAAGAGGGCAGCAGGGTCATTACGCTCCGCGGCAGCCTCTTCCTCAGCTGCAATAGTGGTAGCCCGCGCATTGAAGTCGGCGGTGATGGCAGCGGGGACTGAGCTGCGGTGCGCACGCAGAGAGGCCAGTGCGCGTGCCTCTCTTCGACGAAGAGCAGGAAGCGTAGCACAGTGAGCGCACCCCTTGAGAACCCATGGCATCTTGTCCGAAGCGACGCTGACCAAACTTCCCAAATTCGTCGTAACATTTCCGGTTTGGTTATCTCCGCCTTCCACGGGCGCCTGCGCCACCGAGTAGTACTGACAAGTGCGATGGGAGCTGCCTTTGGAAGAGCGCCATAGTGCCCAACACCAGGCTGACCTGTACCGGGTAAGCAACTGCAAACGTAGAGCACGTCGGTGTCTGTGAAGATCAGCACGAAGAGGTGGTGTGGCCGTCGCAAGGGATACCGTGGTAGCGGAGGTCCATGGTTTCCGTGGACCATCATACGTAGCATCAATAGTGAAGAAGAGCTGCTGGCCCTGCCGCATGCACTCCAGGGCGCGATCGTGAAGTTCATGTGGATCAGGGGGGCCAGCAAGGGCCGCCGCCAGGTGCTGCCAGAGGCGCATCTGGAAGGCGAGCTGGCGCTCCGGATCTTGGATGAGAGTCTTGCTAACTCGAGAAGCTGGCTGTCGCGATGCAGGAGGGCGGCCACGTACTTTCGGGAAGAACTGGTAGGTGGCATACACCACAACATGATCAATGGCGTCCTTGCCATTCAAATGAATAGAAGGATCAGTGCCCGCTGCGATACAGGCACCCATCAATGAAGAAGCAGTGGCAACATAATCAATGCGGCGGCCTGCAAGTTGATTTCGACCCCCGTGCCATGTAAGCAGGATATCATCTGAGTCGACCGAGGAGACCGTGAAGGAAGCCTCCTCCATCACCTGGCGGAAGCGGTAGCCATTGTCGTTCTCCTCGATGCTCGCAACCCGCGGAAGGGAGAAAGACTCAACGCAGCCCGCGGTGCCATTGGCATCAATGGACAAGAAGGTGTACCGGTCAAGCGGGATGGCAAGCAGGACCTTGAGTAAGGAGGCCCAGAACTTTGTCTTCTCGTCCTCAGGCGAGTTGTTCACAGGAGCATGGCCGACGACGTGCGTGAAAGACACAGTGGTGCCATCAACCCGGACCTGTAGGAGCCGTGGGGAAAGAGCAGCAGGCTGAACACGAGCACCGTCGAGTAGAGAATGATGGAGCCACGACTCGACTCCAAGCCGCCCATCCTTCAAAGCACCAGAAGTATAGGCAGTGAAATGAGGCTGCTGACGAGCAGCGTCTCCTTGGATGCACGATTCCCGGAGGCCCACAATGTGATGGCCTGCAGATGAGAGTGCTGAATCAAGATATTCAATTTTCCCACTGGCATTGAGACCAAGCTGCTTAGCTCGACGAACTTCAGCTGGCAAGGGAGTTTTCGCATTGGCGGAGGCAACCTTGAGCAACAGTGGCGCTGATGCAGGCTGAGATGAAGCCTGGCGCCTTGAAGAACGGGTTAGCTCTTGCCCTTCTTCTCGAAGGCCGTCTTGAGAACTGAGCGGGATGCCCCTGGCCAAAAATCCGAGAGGACTCGGGGCGCAGGTTGCTTGCCATTCAAGCGAGAGGGGCACCCCGCTTGCATTGTGACGTCGGGCGGGTCGCAGGACCGGGACCGGGGCTGCTTGCCATTGATCCTCGTGTGGGGCTGTTGCGCTTGCTGCTCCTGGACCTGCTGCGCATGCTCGAGGCAGCCGCGGAAGCCGTCGACGAGCTGCTTGGAGAGGGTCTCGGCCATTGCGATGTGGGTAGGGTCGGCGCCCGCGGTAGCAGCCAACTCCTGAAGCATGTCGCTGGCCGCCTGCTGCAGGAGCTGGATGTTGGCCGCAGGCGTTGGAGCAGGAGTGGGAGCTGGCGTAGGAGCAGGCGTAGCTGCCATCGCTTGCTGGAGCTCCTCGATATTCTTCTGGTACTCCTCGCACTCCGCCGTCGCCTGCTCGACAGTCTGCGTGGCGAGCTCGAGGGCCTGCAGTGCCTGGGCGCGGCGATTCTGCGCGCGCGCCAAGGCCGCGCGCGCTGAGTCCAGCCTGGCTCCAGGAGGAGCCTGACTGCGGATGAGCGCAGTCTGCATGTCGATCTGCTCCTGCAGGTTGGCGCGTGCCGTTGCAGTCTCTGGGATCTGCGGCAGCGCCTGGAGGGCGTCCTCCAGGGACTTCTTCAGCTCCTTTTGCGCCTGGACGGTGGCCGCGGGCGTCGGGGCGGCGCCCCCCGTGGCCGACGAGGCGGGCGCTCCAGCGGCTCCGTCCAGGGCCGGCTGCAGAGCCTCGCCCGAGGGAGGCGCAGCCGCAGGGGCAAAAGCAGCTCCCGGTGCCGATGGAGCCGCCGCCGAGAGCAGCTCGGTGACCGCAGTGAGCTGGTCCCTCACCTTGTTCGAGGGCGGGGAAGCCGATTGGAGCGAGCTCGCAGCCAGAGCGTCGGCGTAGGAACGTTTCATCCCACACGTCCCGCACGCCGACTTCGTCGTGTTGGACGCGCCGCACCCACGGTACGTCCAGGGAGGCTTCTTGTTGGACCGCTCCCGGTCCGCTACCGCGGTTAGGTGGCCGACCCAGTGCCAGTGGCCGCTCGGGTCGCGGCGCCACTCCGTGGTCGTTGGAGGTTGCGACCACCAGCGCGAGCCACGCGCACAGCCTCCTGAACCACCCCATGATGCAATCTGACCCCAGTCAAGACGAGCACACAGGAAAGATTGGGAAGCGTTGCGCGAGGCACCAGCGGTGCAAGAAAACTGGTGTAGACTTACAATTGCCTCAAGGAGCCCCTTGAGCCAAAATGGATACGGATGATGATGATGACGATGATGATGATGATGATGATGATGATGATGATGATGATGATGATGATGATGATGATGATGCTGACTATGCTGATGCTGATGCTGATGATTATGATTATGATTATGGTGATGCTGATGTTGATGCTGCTGCTGATTTTGATGCTACTGTTGATAGACTTGATGCCGACGACGATTGTGATGGATCTGATGATGCTGATGATGCTGCTGCTGCTGATGATGATGATGATGGCGATGACGATGGTGATGATGATGATGATGATGATGATGATGATGATGATGGTGGTGGTGGTGGTGGTGGTGGTGGTGGTGGTGATGATGATGATGATGATGATGATGATGATGATGATGATGATGCTGATGCTGATGATGCTGATGGTGATGATGCCGCCGAGGATGAGGTGGAGGAGGAGGAGGAGGAGGAGGAGGAGGAGGAGGAGGAGGAGGAGGAGGTGGATTAGGAGGATTTGGAGGAGGTAGAGGAGGAGGAGGAGGAGGAGGAGGAGGAGGAGGAGGAGGAGGAGGAGGAGGAGGAGGAGGAGGGGGGTGACGGAGATGAGGAGGGGGAGCGGGAGGGGGGTTGAGAATGGGGAGTGGCCAGAAGGAGAGCAAGTGGAGGGTGAGGGTGATGATGGTGGTGACGATGGTGATAGTGATGACGGTGCTTCCAAGAAGGCAGAGGGGCTTCCGGGAAATCTCACCGCATTCAAAGAAGCATCTGGAGCCCCGAACGGTCTTCTCAGAAGTCGGCTGGGCTTCTGACCTCAGCTTTGCCTTCTTAGAAGGCCACCCGCCTCTTCCCCCCTTCTCTGCGCGCCGCCCCCGCCGTCGCCCTCCAGGGCTGGCGTGACCAATCCTTGGGAGACCCCCGGGGACCCTAAACCGCCTGGCGCGCGAAGTGCTTCGCGCGAGGCCATGGCCTCCCCCGCTTCGCCCATAAAGGGCCTGGGCGCATGGCCGAACAAGGCGCCTCCAGGCCCTGGAGGCGCCCTGGAGGCGCATGGATGCCCTGGAGGCGTTCCCATCCGATCCGATCCAAGGCGCCTGGAGGCCCGCAGTGGGCCCAACGGCGTCCAGCAGTCTCCGATCCTTCATCCTCCATCCTCGATTCTCGGCTTCGCGTTCCAGGACCTCTCCAGTTGGCGCGCCGCCCCCCCAGCCCCCCCTTTTTTTCCGTTGCTGGGAGGTTTCCTATAGCGCTTTAGCAGGGGAAACCTTCAGGAGTGCGTCTTGCGCGGGCAGAGCGCCCGCCTCAGGGCATCCCGTACTTCTCAAGTCCCTGGGCGCCAGGCCTTGAGAGGAATTGCGGAAAATTTTCAGGAGTGCGTTTTGCGCGGGCAGAGCGCCCGTCTCAAGGCATCCCGTAATTCCCTTGCACCGGGAGCCAGACCATGAGATGAATTACGCCCCACAGCGTTTCGTGGTCCCATAGGGAGCTCCACCGAAGGTCCCAATGGCGCAGTTCGCATGCGTCCTCTCCACCCAGTACAGCGCTTCGTGGCCCCATAGGGAGCTCCACCGAAGGTCCCAGAGGCGCAGTTCGCATGCGTCTCTTCTACCCAGTACAGCGTTTCGTGGCCCCACAGGGAGCTCCACCGAAGGTGCCAGTGGCGCAGTTCGCATGCGTCCGTTCCACCCAGTACAGCGCTTCGTGGCCCCAGTGGGGTCTCCACCGAAGGTCCCAGAGGCGCAGTTCGCATGCGTCCCCAACCAGTACAGTGTTTCGTGGCCCCATAGGGATCTCCACCGAAGGTCCCAGTGGCGCAGTTCGTATGCGGCCCCCCCACCCAATACAATGTTTCGTGGCCCCATAGGGAGCTCCACCGACGGTCCCAGAGGCGCAGTTCGCATGCGTCTCCCCCGCCTAGTACAGCGTTTCGTGGCCCCACAGGGGGCTCCACCGAAGGTCCCAGAGGCGCAGTTCGCATGCGTCTCTTCCACCCAGTACAGCGTTTCGTGGCCCCATAGGAAGTTTCACCGACGGCTCCAGTGACAAAGTTCGCATGCGTCTCCCCCACCCAGTACAGCGCTTCGTGGCCCACAGGGTGCTCCACGGAAGACGATCTCCGCACAATTTCGGCACCCACAACTGCGTATGGTTGGGTTCTTCGCCAGGCTAATTTTCTCACGACGCCAGGGGGTTCGGCTTTCGAGTCGTGACTCGGGTCTCTGGTGGTCCCAGGCGATTCGGGCACTCCTGGAACGCTGTCGGCGAGGTGCAGCAGCGCGAAAGCACCTGGAGGCTGGAAGACCTCCAGGAACCTCCGAAAACCGCCCTGGCCGTGATTTCTTCATGACGTCACGAGGCCTGTGTCGTCGTCGTCGTCGTCGTCGTCGTCGTCGTCGTCGTCGTCGTCGTCGTCGTCGTCGTCGTCGTCGTCGTTCACGGCGCACCCACGCATCCGACAATCTCTGTTTTGTTTGAGTCCGCAGCCCCAGGGCTCCCACTCTCTGCCCCAGGGGTACAGGGAGGCCGGAAACATAGGCGGCGTCCGGGCTCGGTTGTGTTGATTTTTCCGGGCCTCTGGTTCTGTTTTTTTTCGGGCGGCTAGGGCAATTCTGAAAAAGGGTATTCTACCCCTTCTGTGTTTCCAGCCGCTTATGTTTCTTTGGGGGTTGCCCTGGGGCCCACTGCGTGGCCCTGGGGGTCGAGCTGGAGGAAAACTCTTGGATCGATGCAAACTGTGTCGTCCGAGACTTGGGCAGGCGTGGCCCCCGTCGTCTATATCATCGTCGTCGTCGACGTTTGTCGCCGTCGTCGTCGCTTGCGGCGTCGTCATCCTCGCCCTCGCTCTCGCCCTCGTCGTCGTCGTCGTCGTCGTCGTCGTGGTGGTGGTCGTGGTCGTCGCCCTCGTCGTCGCCCTCGTCGTCGTCGTCGTCGTCGTCGTCGTCGTCGTCGTCGTCGTCGTCGTCGTCGGCGTGTCGCCGTGGTCGTGGTTGGAGGCGGCATCGTTGGGTGTCGGTGTCGGCGTCGTCCCCGTCGTCTGTGTCGGTGTCGGTGTCGTCGTCGTCGTTGTCGCCCTCGTCGTCGTCATCGTCGTTGTGGTGGTGGTGGTCGTCGCCCTCGTCGTCGTCGTCGTCGTCGTCGTCGTCGTCGTCGTCGTCGTCGTCTTCGCCCTCGTCGTCGTCGCCCTCGTCGTCGTCGTCGTCGCCGTCGTCGCCGTCGTCGTCGTCGTCGTCGCCCTCGTCGTGGTCGTCGCCCCTGGCGCAGGCGCCCAGCGGCAGCTCCGAGCCGGCCCCGGCCCGGGGGCCGAGGAGCCCGCCTCTGGAGCGGCGGAGGCGCGCGCCGCCGCCGCGCTGCGGCGCGCGCTGGCGGAGGCACGCTGCGGGGGGCGATTCGAACGGCGACGCTTCTGCCGCCCTCGCCGCCGCCGCCGCCGTTGACGTCGGCAGCGGCGGCGGCGGCGTTGGCGGTGTCGACGTCGTCGTCGTCGTCGTCGTCGTCGTCGTCGTCGTCGTCGTCGTCGTCGTCGTCGTCGTCGGCGTGTCGCCGTGGTCGTGGTTGGAGGCGGCATCGTTGGGTGTCGGTGTCGGCGTCGTCCCCGTTGTCGGCGTTGTCGGCATTGTCGTCGTCCTCGTCCTCCTGCTCATCTTCTTCTTCCTCTTCCTCTTCCTCCTCCTCCTCCGCCTTCTGGCTCTTGGCTGGACCGAGAACTCGCTTCTCGTCCCGCCCTGCAGGCGGCGGCGGCTGGACGACGCGTTCCAGGGGCGCAGCGTCGCCGC
>CAUYUJ010014449.1:508253-520753 GCA_963575745.1 Prorocentrum cordatum | reverse complement strand
AGATGATGATGATGATGATGATGATGATGATGATGATGATGATGATGATGATGATGATGATGATGATGATGATGATGATGATGATTGGTGGTGGTGGTGATGATGATGATGATGATGGTGATGGTGATGATGATGATGATGATGATGATGGACGACAATGGGAGGACGATGATGGAGGCCGATGAGGGGGAGGACGACAATGGGAGGACGATGATGAAAGGACGAGGGGGGGAGGAGGAGGACGAGGAAGAAGAGGAGGAGGAGGACGAGGTGGAGGAGGAGGATGACGATGACGAGGAGGACGAGGACGAGGAAAGAGGAGGAGGAGGAGGAGGAGGAGGAGGACAGCGCCATCGACAGGGAAGGTGGGGGCCACGAGGTCCGCCGGCTCGACGACGCCCGCGTCGCCCGCGCCCTCCCCCTCACTCTTATCCGCAATTGCGGGGTGCTACGTATTATTATTTCATTATTAGTAGTAGTAGTAGTAGTAGTAGTAGTAGTAGTAGTAGTAGTAGTAGTAGTAGTATAGTAGTGGTATTAGTCGTCGTCGTCGTCGTCGTCGTCGTCGTCGTCGAAGTAGTAGTAGTAGTAGTAGTAGTAGTAGTAGTGGTGGTAGTAGTGGTAGTAGTAGTAGTAGTAGTAGTAGTAGTAGTAGTCGTTAGTAGTAGTAGTAGTAGTAGTAGTAGTAGTAGTAGTAGTAGTAGTAGTAGTAGTAGTAGTAGTAGTAGTAGTAGTAGTAGTAGTAGTAGTCGTAGTAGTAGTAGTAGTAGTAGTAGTAGTAGTAGTAGTAGTAGTAGTAGTAGTAGTCGTAGTAGTAGTAGTAGTAGTCGTAGTAGCAGTAGTAGTCGTAGTAGTAGTAGGTTTCACCACTGGAGGCAGGCCGTATGCTCGGTTGGGGCCAGAGGCGCAGCAGCTGTCGATGCAGAGCTATCGGTTGCCCGGATGGCTTAGAGAGTTGATCAATCTGCTCCCGCGAAGCCATCTGCCCGGATATCGAGGACAGAGAGGGCAGCCCAATCCGGCATATCGTGCGACGTTGGAAGTTGTCTTCGAGCTTGTTCGAGGTGATTATAATGCTGGCAAAGAGACCCTCGCTCTCGTGGTTGAAGACTTGCGCAAGCTTCGTGTCTCTCAGACCCTGGATCTCGAGGTTCCCAACAGCGAGGAGGCCGAGGCTGAAGAGGTGTTCGAGGCTCTGGGCGAAGATTGGCGGTTGGACGTCGTCAGGTACGTGATGGAGGCGACCTCGGTCGTGGCGGCAGCTTCCGTGCGCGGGGAGCGCCGCTGAGATGACACCTCAAGACTGCATGCCTGCCGGAGCTCTAGGCCAATGCAGCTTGCCGCAGCGTTGGCCTTGAGCTCCGCAACTCCTTGAATTCGTTTTGCTCGTCGGCAATCGCCGTCGAACCATTGGCATCTTGTGTGCTCTGGCTACGGGGCTCCGTTGCGTTGCTTCGTTAGCGCATGATTCCGGGACTACTTGTCGTAAGTAATTATTATCATCCGTCCTGACGTGCCGCGCGCCCCCTGCTTCCCCGCCCCCCCTCCTCCCGCGCCCCCCTCTCGCGCGCCTGGCCGTCGGATGGAGGGATGCCCAGCCGCAGTCGCCGCCCTGGAGGTGGCCGTGGCGGCCGCGGTCCGAGGCGCCCTCGCGGCGATGGGAGCACGGTGCCCTCAGGCGCCGCCGCGGAGGCGGCCCGCTGGTTCGGCCGAGCCGAGGCCCTCTGCGAGGCGCGAGCCGCTGCCGCTGCCTCAGCCTCGCGCGCTGCTTCTGCGGCCCCTGCCGCGGCCCCTCCCGAAGCCGGCGGAGGAGCGGGGCGCGCAGACAGACCTGGCGGAGGCGGAGCCGCTGGACCAGACCGACCTCGAGAAGATCATGGCGGACCAGCCCCTGCCCAGGACACCGTCGGGTCCGAGGCCGAACAGCCTATCGCCTTCGCTGCCCGAGGACCGCGAGAGCGTGGCTCAGAGGCTCCGGTCAGAGATCGAGTGTGTCAAGACGGAGTTGGAACAGGCCCAGCTGAGCGCCGCCTCGCGCGCAGCCGCGCAGCCCGTTCCCGCTCAACGCCTGGGGCGAACCTTGGCAGGAAGCCGACCTCGCGGGCGCGGGCGTCGAGGGCCCTCAGCCCCGGCCGTCTTCGGATCTCTTCCTCGCCGTCGCGGCGCCGGGCGTTGCCGTCTGCGGAGTCGGGCCGGAAGACAAAGCGGGCCAAGACGGACGAGCAGCAGGAGAAGCCAGGCCCGCCCCTCAAGGAAACGCGGAGCCGGCCGGACAAGAAGGGCAAGGGGACTTCGAAGCTCTCGGTCCAGCCAGGGATCCGGCTCCGGTCCCCGATGGGGGCCGCGCGGCCAGAGTGGTATGCATTAGAGGATTCGGACGCAGAGGCTGCTGCAGAACCCGAGGCCGCCGCCCCCGCGGAGTGGGGCGCTCTCTTGGCCTGGTGGTCTGACCTCCTGGAGCCGCTCGGGGTGATCACCGCTGCGAGTGGCCGCGCCGCCTGGGGGCCGATCGCCGCCCCGCCAGCGCAGGAGAGCGAGGCAAGCTCCTCTATGCCTGGATCGCCTGGGGGCCCGCTCGTGTCCGATTCGGATCTCGAGGGGCCCGAGGCGGAGGAGCTCCCGCAGTGGGGGGAGGCGCACGTCCCAGCCCACAGGTGTCGTTGGGTCCTCCAGTCAATCGATAGCGAGAACGAGGCCACCGATGACGCCAACGGGATGCCCCTCGCCCAGAAGGCGCCCGCTGGCGACCCGCGCGGCGCGCTGCCCGAGGCCTCGGCGACTGCGGCGACCGCGGGCGCTACGCTCGCTCCCGCGGCGGAGGCCCTCGCCAGAGCTGCGTTCGAGGTCGCGGCGTCGGAGGCGAGCGCCGGCTCTAAGCCCATCGCCGCCGCCGCCGACCCAGCGCTTCCAGCGACGCCTGCTGGCCCGCTTGCGCCCGCCGACGCTGCGCCGGAGGCGCCTGGCGACTCGCTGGCCCCCCTGGGCGCGCCCGCCGCGGCTGGCGCCGATTCCGCGGCCTGCTCGAGCTCCGCGAGGCCTGCTGGATTCACTGCCGCGGTCGCCGGCTCTGGCGGCCCCTCCCTCGAGCAGCAGCAGTATAGCGTGGAGTGCATCAACGTGCTCGGGAAGGTGAAGCGCTGGAGTGACGAGCACGCGCCTCTGGAGGTGATTCTGGAGCGCCTGGGCCGCCTGGCTCAGAAGCTGCAGAAGCGCGGCGGTGCCCAGCGCGACCGGCTCCTCGTGCGGTCAGGCGCGGCGCGCGCGGCGGCTGCGATGAAGCTCCGCGAGGAGCTCCAGAGTTGAGCATGCAGTTTTTTGTGATATCCTCTCTCAGGCTGCGCGCCGGGTCACTGCCCTATTGGCCCCCTGGGGGCTCCGGGCGTTGGGGTGCGTTAGGGGCTCGCCACCGTTGTTGCCCCCCCGCTCCTCTTCTCCCTCCGCCTCCCTCGCTTTCCTCTCCTCCCCCTCCTCTCCCGTCCCTCTCCCTCTCCCTCCCCCTCTCTTCCTGGTGGCGGGTCTCCTGCGTTTCACCAGGGTCTTGGGGCCCCCGTGAGGGGGGCAGGGCATTCCCGCGCTCTTGAGGAATTCGCCTGCGTTTGATTGTTTTTTGTTCGGCCGCCGCCAGTTTGGGACTCAGGTCGCCTCCGCCCCGGCTGCCACCTCCCAGCTGGGAGGCCGCCCCCGTGGGCGCCCAGGCGCCGTGCAGGGCTTGAGCGTTGGCCTCTCCATATCTCCGAGTGCAGTTACTTGTCCTAGCTTGATCGGCTACTGGGTCGCATTCTTCGGCTATTCATTTGATGCAATGTGTAGTGTCTCCATTGTCCTACAGTTTGCGGTCACTCATCCGAGTCGCATGTCATTGTCTCGTGGTTCTTCCCATGCGGTCACTCTCTGGAGTCGCAGTTCCTTGCCATGTTAATTTTCTGTGCCATTCATCAATGATCGCAGGTAGTTGGAGATTTGCTTCGGGCGCTAGACGTCTCTTCATGGAGGTCTTCCGTTGCCATTGTGTCGTTGGCTCTCTATCCGAGTCGAATTTTTCGGTGTGATATGTGTCCACAGTGGTTGAGGCGACACCTCGCTATGATGCAGCACTCTTCTCGCACCCGGGAGTGTTGCAGAAGACCGGCTTTTTCAATTAGGCCACGCCGTGTTGGAACCGCACACATTGCCGGCTCGCGTTCATGGGCAACCGAAAAAATAGTAGTAGTAGTAGTAGTCGTAGTAGTAGTAGTAGTAGTAGTAGTAGTAGTAGTAGTAGTAGTAGTAGTAGTAGTAGTAGTAGTAGTAGTTGTAGGGTTGACCTCCGTGTGTTTGCCCAAGGGCCAAGGGCGCGCCTGGCGCTGCTGGCGCGCCCGGCGCGCCTGCCTCACCTGGCGCACCTGGTGCACCTGGCGCACCTGGCGCACCTGGCGCACCTGGCACACCTGGCTCGCCTGGCGCACCTGGCGCACCTGGCGCGCCTGGCGCACCTTGTGCGCCTGGCGCACCTGGCGCACCTGGCGCGCCTGGCGCACCTTGTGCGCCTGGCGCACCTGGCGCGCTTGGCGCGCGTGGCGCACCTGGCGCACCTGGCACACCTGGCGCACCTGGCGCACCTGGTGCACCTGGCGCGCCTGGCGCCTGGCGCAAGCTGGCGCGCTGGGCGCACCTGGCGCACGCCTGGCGCACCTGGCGCACCTGGCACACCTGGCACACCTGGCGCACCCTGCGCACCTGGCGCACCTGGCGCCGCTGGCGCGTCTGGCGCGCCTGGCGCACCTGGCGCACCTGGCATACCTGGCGCACCTGGCGCACCTGGCGCGCCTGGCGCACCTGGCGCACCTGGCGCACCTGGCGCGCCTGGCACACCTGGCGCACCTGGCGCACCTGGCGCACCTGGCGCACCTGGCGCACCTGGCGCACCTGGCGCACCTGGCGCACCTGGCGCACCTGGCGCACCTGGCGCACCTGGCGCGCCTGGCGCGCCTGGCGCGCCTGGCGCACCTGGCGCACACCTGGCGCACCTGGCGCACACCTGGCGCACCTGGCGCACTTTGCGCACCTGGCGCACCTGGCGCGCCTGGTGCACCTGGCGCACCTGGCGCACCTGGCGCACCTTGCACACCTGGCGCACCTGGCACACCTGGCGCACCTTGTGCGCCTGGCGCACCTGGCGCGCTTGGCGCGCGTGGCGCACCTGGCGCACCTGGCACACCTGGCGCACCTGGCGCACCTGGTGCACCTGGCGCGCCTGGCGCCTGGCGCACGTGGCGCGCCTGGCGCGCCTGGCGCAGCTGGCGCGCTGGGCGCACCTGGCGCACGCCTGGCGCACCTGGCGCACCTGGCACACCTGGCACACCTGGCGCACCCTGCGCACCTGGCGCACCTGGCGCCGCTGGCGCGTCTGGCGCGCCTGGCGCACCTGGCGCACCTGGCATACCTGGCGCACCTGGCGCACCTGGCGCGCCTGGCGCACCTGGCGCACCTGGCGCACCTGGCGCGCCTGCCTGGCGCACCGCACCTGGCGCGCGCCTGGCGCACCTGGCGCACCTGGCTGGCGCACCTGGCGCGCCTGGCGCGCCTGGCGCGCCTGGCGCACCTGGCGCACACCTGGCGCACCTGGCGCACACCGCGCACCTGGCGCACTTTGCGCACCTGGCGCACCTGGCGCGCCTGGTGCACCTGGCGCACCTGGCGCACCTGGCGCACCTTGCACACCTGGCGCACCTGGCGCACCTGGCGCACCTGGCGCACATGGCGCACCTGGCGCGCCTGGCGCACCTTGTGCGCCTGGCGCACCTGGCGCACCTGGCGCACCTGGTGCACCTGGCGCGCCTGGCGCACCTGGCGCACGTGGCGCACCTGGTTCACCTGGCGCACCTGGCGCACCTGGCGCACACCTGGCGCGCCTGGTGCACCTGGTGCACCTGGCGCACCTGGCGCACCTGGCGCGCTTGGCGCACATGGCGCTCTTGGCGCAACTGGCGCACCTGGTGCACCTGGCGCACCTGGCGCACCTGGCGCACCTGGCGCACCTGGCGTACCTGGCGCGCCTGGCGCACCTGGCGCACCTGGCGCACCTGGCACACCTGGCGCACGCCTGGCGCGCGCCTGGCGCACCTGGCGCGCTTGGCGCAACTACGAAACATATGCGACACATATACGAAGCATGTACGAAACAGATGCGGAACTATAAGAAACATTCACGAAACATCATGTGAATCGTGTGCGAACCATTTAGGACACACATGCGGAACATGTGCGGAACACATACGAAACATGTACGAAACCTATGCGAAACATATACGACATGTATGCGGGACATTTACGGAACACAGACGGAACATATACGGAACAACTGCGAAACATCTACGAAACATATAAGATACATTCACGAAGCGCATGCGAAACATTTTCGAAACACGTGCGGCACATATACGAACCATATACGAAGCATATACGAAACGTGTGCGAACCATACACAAAACATATACGAACCGTCCACGGCACATGAAGCGTAACATACGCGCAACAGATGCGAAACGTATACGGCGCATACGCGAAACATTTACGGAACATATACGAAGCGCATGCGAAACATATATGCGACACATATATGCGAAACATGTGCGAAACATATGCGATACATGTGCGAAACATATACGGCATATATACGGAACATTCGAAACATATACGAGACATAACGGCACATATACGAACCACATGCGGAACATATGCGTGGCATATACGGAACATGTGCAGACCCTATGCGAAGCATGTGCGACACATATGCGAAACACGTGCGGCACATATACGAAACAAATACGAAACATATGACACATATACGACACGTAAACGAAACATTTACGAACCATGTGCGAATCATATACGGAACATACACGGAGCATATACGGCACATCTACGAAACACACACACGAAACATAGACGACACATGCGTGACATAAATGCGAAACATATGCGACACATATACGACGCACATACGAAACATATACGGAACATACACGGGACATATACGAGACATATGCGAAACATACACGGCACATATACGAAACGTATGCAAACCGTATCCGATGCGAAACAACGCATACGGGACAAATGCGGAACTATGCGGAAGATGTGCGTATCATATACGAAACATATACGAAACATATTCGAAACATATGCGAAGCATATATACGAAACATATACGAAACACATGCGACACCTATAGGACACGTATACGAAACGTATACGGAACATACACGAAACAGATGCGAAACACACGCGAACTATGTACGACACCTACGCTAAGCATGCATATACGTATCATACGCGGAACATGTACGAAACATATACGAACCATATACGAAACACATACGGAACATATGCGATACATACACCAAGCATTTACGAAACACACGCGATGCGAAACATATGCGGCACATTTGCGAAACTCATGCGAGACGCATGCGAAACGCATGTGAAACGCATGCGAAACATATGCGACACATATGCGAAACATCTACGAACCACCTCAGAAACATTCACGAAACATATGCGAAACATGTACGCGCCACGTGCGAAACATGCACGAACCATTTACGAACCACTTGCGACACATATGCGGAACATGCACGGGGCATCTACGAAACATGTGCGAAACATCGACGGAACACCTACGGCGCATCTACGAGACATCTACGAACAATCTACGGGGCATATGCGAAACAGATGCGACACACTTAGGACACATCTACGAAACATATACGACACATATTCGACACACATACGAAACATATGCGAAACATATACGAAACATGTACGGCATATATGCGAACCATATACGACGCATGTACGAACCACATACGACACATATACGGTACATGTACGCAACAGTTCCGAAACACATATGAAGCATGTACGACACCTGTACGCAACATGTACAACACATATACGACACATATACGACACGTATGCGAAACATGTACGACACGGATACGAAACATAAGAAACCTATACGACACATGTACGAAACATATGCGACACGCATGCGAAATGTATGCGACACATATGCGGAACATACACGAAACATACACGATACATATACGACACAGATTCGAAACATATGCGAAACATATGCGACACATATACGATATATATCTATATGTATATACATATATGTATATGAATGCCCAGTAGCTATGCTTCCCTTTTTCGTCCAGTGAGCAGTGGGGATCGAACATAAGTTTGATAAGTAGTCTGTCGTGGGCTCGAGATGGACCGCGCTGCCGGAGCGATCGCTCAGTGGCTCAGCGCGGCGTTGCATTTCGGCCACTACTTCGAGTGGGGGCGCCAAAAGTCTCCAGCGTGCCCCGACCTTGTGTGTCCCGCGCGCCTATTGATTCCAGCCTGTCCCGCGCGTCCCTCCCTGCGGCGCCCGCCAGTGGCGCCGTGCGAGGTCGGGGCGCCGAGCGGGAACCGTTTGGAGCAACTGGAGGCGGCCGTCGCCCGTGTGTTGGCTGCAGCAAGTGCCTCGACCCCTCGCGCCCCTTGCGAGGCCCCTGTCGGGGGCGAGAAGAGCTCATTCGACTTGATCCTGAAGGTCAGGCTGTTCGTCTTGGGCGTGCTGGTCGGGGCGGTGTTCACCCTTGGGGTCGCGGCCTGCTGTGCGTGCGCCAGCGGTCGGAGCTCGAGAGTGCAGGGGCCACTACGAGGCACGGCTGCTCTGCTGGACGTGGAGACGCCGGAGAGCAGGAGGCTGAGAGCTGAGCTGATCAGATGAGACTGGATATCCCCGAGCGTCAGAATCTGGTTTATTATCCGGATGATTACATTCCATACCATCACAGGGTGCTGATCGTAAAGTTAGAGGGTTCACGATGGGTATGGGCGACTCCCGACTTCTCCGTGCGGGCCGTCGACTTGGCCGACCGTGCTGCTGTCGTGTCGATGGTGCCGCTGCAGAGGGCGTCGCCTTTTCCCCCTCAGCACCGCGTGTACGCGTTCGACAGCCCGATCGCCCCGCAGGATCTGGCGCGCATCCGCTCAGAGGGCCAGGCGCTTGCGGAGAT
Organism: Prorocentrum cordatum; assembly: GCA_963575745.1. Lineage (NCBI taxonomy): Eukaryota > Dinophyceae > Prorocentrales > Prorocentraceae > Prorocentrum > Prorocentrum cordatum. Next base: position 511,700 of record CAUYUJ010014449.1, on the reverse strand, counting down.
CCTAGGCGGGCCTCCGGCCCCGGCCGGCGACATTCCAGGTGGCGACGATGGCGGCTCCTTTCTGTGCTCGGACCCGTCGTGCGCCTTCTTCTCCGAGGAGATTGACGACCACCTGCTGGGGTCGGAGGCTACGGCGATCGCCCGTGGATCGGTGTGCCTGATCAAGCGGGGAGAGGAGTGGACCACCGCCGAGCGAATCTCACCGAGGGACAAACTGCGCTGGATGCAGGGGAAGCTCTGCGGGGAGAGCCGCGATTCACGACTGCTGCCGCTACACCTGGGCGCCGGCGCCCAGGCCAGGGGCATCGTGCTGCGAGATGCGGTGAAGCTGCTGCGCTAGTCCTTGGAGTCGGATGGGTTCCCATTCCAGAAGTCTCGCTCGGTGCTTGAGCCGGCGAAGGGGGTGGCGGCGTCGGGTCACGAGTTCGGCGCCTACCACGCCTTCTGGGTCAGGAGTAGCACGGTGGGCGAGAGGGCGGCCGTTGCAATCGAGCATTTCCACCTGATGAGCTTACTACACATAATGGTGTGTTACGACCAGCTCAACCTGCCGAACATATCGGCGGCGGAGTTCGCCTCCCGTCGTGCCCTTATGATTCAGAGGGCGGTGAGGCGAAACCCGCGCAACCCGGACTTCGAGGGGCTGGATTCGTTCATGGCGCACGCCTTCGACTCCAGCGGAGGGGTCGTCGCCGCCCAGTTCGACGCTGAGATGGCGGAGATGCGCAAGACGCAGGCCATCATCATGAAGTCGGATCGGCTTCTCAAGGAGGAGGCGGAGGCAGACACGAAGCGGCATAAGGACAAGAACAAGCACAAAGGCGGCCCGGAAGGGTCGCCTGGGTCATGATGCTGTTGCGGGATCGGGACGACGTTGTTGGCCGTGACGACGTCCCTCCTCGCTCTCCCCTTGTGGGGGCGGCCCGTTGGCTCGGTGCCTCCTCGGTCTCTCTCGGCCACTCTGACCAGCGGGACCGCTGCGCCTTCCCCGCCTCGGCTGGACTTTCGGCGACTACGGCCGCCTCCTCGTCTGGTCGGGACGTCTTTCCGCTGCCGTGCGTGGTGGACAGGCGCGATGCGCCCCTTGGGGGTATCTTGCCGCGTCGCGCTGCTGCTTGTGATCGGAGGTTCGCCGAGGTGGCGGGCTCTCTCAACGCATTGGCTTCAGCGCGAGCGGGGCGCCGGCTCTCGCGGTGCGCGACAGCGATGGCTCCTGCAGATCTTCAACGAGCTGTGGGGGCCCGGCTGAGGGAGTTCATCCAGGATTTGGGTCGACCTCCCTTCGGGCCTGACAGGAAGTCCGCCCTACGGGACGTTCTTCGTGCTCTGAGCGTCTACGACTTCACCGCTGATGACGCGACTCGGCGACCTTTCGAGGCTGATCGGGTCCGTGTGGTGCGAGATGGCGGCGTTCGCCCTAAGCCAGTCGGCGCGGTGGTTGGGCCAGACGCTCGACCTATGGCGGCTGATCCATGGAGATGGATATTCAGACTACCCGATGACGAGAATCGTATAGCAGCTGATGCCCAGGTGAAGCCCTACCTCGACCCCGTGTTGAGGGACCCGAAGAACGTGAGATCCCTGGTTCAGAAGCTGCACGATGCTAAGATGCTGTCCTTTCGTCGCCGCGTCCGATGCTTTGTGGGCGCTTCCACGGTGATCAAGAAAGATGGTTACCACTTGCGCTTGGTTCTCGATTGTCGCCCTGCTAACGTGCTACACCGTCCGCCGCCCGAGAGTCAGCTGGCTGCCGCGTCCTCCCTGGCGGGGTTGGTCCTGAGGGACGGGGGGGGCGTTCGCGGAGCAGCACGCGGGGGCGGGGCGGCCGCTGGATGTGCACTTCTCGGGCGCCGACCTCACGGGTGGATACTTCCAGTTTGAGTTCGAGGAGGTGGCGGCGGGCTACTTCTGCCTGGCCCACAAGGTTCTCGCGTCGGAGTTCGGAGTCACCCGAGTCTTTGATGACGATGTCCGACGTTGGACCGAGGTCAACCCTGAGGAGGCGTTCTGGACCTGCGTGAAGGTGATCCCGATGGGATGGACGTGGTCGCTCTTTTTCTGCCACTCCGCGCTCGCCGACGTCCAGGTCTGCGCGGAGATGAGGCGGACGGGCGACGAGAGTCGGGATGACGTCGACGCGCGCGTGTTGCGCGATCGCCGGCCTCCTCCTGTCCTCCAGCCTGGGCGTCCCATCATCGCGCCCTGCGTGGACAACGCCTTCCTCATCTGCTGGGATGCCCGCGGCGCCCAGGAGGCCTACGAAGCGCTGCGGGCCGAGCTCCGCTACCGTGGCTTCCTCTGGCGGGACGACATCTGCGCGGAGCAGGGCGTCGCCCAAGTGGGGCTGCGGCTGATCGGAGGCGTTTCCCCCATGGTGCTCCACAAGCGGGAGAGGACCTGGCGCCTGTGCTACGCTATCCACGCGGCGATCCGCCGCAAGACTTTCTCCGAACGGCAGTTCCGCAGGCTGATCGGTCACTTGGTGAATCACTTATAGTTTTCCCGCCGTTCATGTTCGCGCTGCATGAGGTCTGGCGCTGGTTGGGCGAGCATCTGGACGCCGTGGGTGACCTCGCGGCGAACGTGATCGGCGAGTTGCAGGTGGCCGCAGGGTTGGTGATGATCACTCGCCACACGATGAGGCTAAGGACGGCTACCGCGGTCTACTGCTCCGACTCCAGCGGGAAAGGCTACGCCCTGCACGTCGGCCGGGTCGCGGAGCACGAGGTTATCAGGGCGACGGCCTGGCGAGGGCGGTGGCGGTTCAAGACGCTGGAAGAGCACTTGCTGGACGAAGAGGCCGTCGAGCCGACCGGCGTCCACAGTTCCGTGGGGGCTGAGGTGGGTTCCCTGGCCTCAGTGTTCGAGAAGGAGCTGGGGTTCGAGGAGATCGGTGCCGCGGAGCTCGCGTCCACCACGTGGAGCGCGGGCACTTTCAGGGTGGCGTCGCGGCGTGCAGTGGAGGCGGTGGAGACGCACGCGTTGCCTGAGCTCGCAGGGGTCTTCTCCGATCGTCTGCGGCGGCGCCGAGTGGTGGTTGGCGCTTGGTGTCGCCCCGAGGCCATCCGCAACAAGGAAGCCCGGGCGGCGCTGCTGGGACTCCGACGACACTCGCGGGTCTCGGCTCACATCGACTCCGAGCTGCTCTCGATAGGCGACAACCTCTCGGAGATCCTGGCCGCTGAGCGGGGCAGGGCCCAGGGCGCGGACGGAGCTCAGCGCGCTGTGCCGCCGCGCTGGGGCTTTGCAGGGGGCCTGCGGGATCCGCTGGCGTCGCCGCCACCTGGTCAGCGAGCGGAACTGCTCCGACGAAGACTCACGGCTGGCGGACCGTGGGCTGCTGGCCGCGGGCGAGGCGCTGGGCGGTGGAGCGCTCTGGGCCCGCCTCTGTGCCGCGGGGCTCCGTGAGCTGGCCGATCGCGATCGGGTGCGGGCAGTTCCCGCGCC
>CAUYUJ010014449.1:493699-503153 GCA_963575745.1 Prorocentrum cordatum | reverse complement strand
GTAGTAGTAGTCATAGTAGTAGTCATAGTAGTAGTAGTAGTAGTAGTAGCAGCAGTAGTCGAAGTCGCAGTCGTAGTCGTAGCCGTAGTCGTAGTAGTAGTCGGACGATTCGCCGTCGTAGGTGTAGTCGTAGTAGTAGTAGTAGTAGTAGTAGTAGTAGTAGTAGTAGTAGTAGTAGTAGTAGTCGTAGTAGTAGTAGTAGTAGTAGTCGTAGTAGTAGTAGTCGTCGTCGTCGTAGTAGTAGTCGTAGTTAGTTGTAGTAGTTGTAGTAGTAGTCGTAGTAGTAGTAGTAGTAGTAGTAGTAGTAGTAGTAGTAGTAGTAGTAGTATAGTAGTAGTAGTATAGTAGTAGTAGTAGTAGTAGTAGTAGTAGTAGCAGTAGCAGTAGCAGTCATAGTAGCAGCAGTAGTAGTAGTAGTAGTATAATTAGTAGTAGTCGTAGTAGTAGTAGTAGTAGTAGACGAAGTAGTAGTAGTTGTAGTTATAGTAGTAGTAGTAGTAGTAGTAGTAGTAGTAGTAGTAGTAGTAGTAGTAGTAGTAGAAGTAGTAGTAATAGTAGTAGTAGTAGTAGTCATAGTAGCAGTAGTCTGTCGTAGTAGTTGTAGTTAGTCGTAGTAGTAATAGTAGTCGTAGTCGTAGTAGTAGTAGTAGTAGTAGTAGTAGTAGTAGTAGTAGTAGTAGTAGTAGTAGTAGTAGTAGTAGTAGTAGTAGTAGTAGTAGTAGTCGTAGTAACAGTAGTAGTAGTAGTAGTAGTAGTAGTAGTAGTAGTAGTGTAGTAGTAGTAGTAGTAGTAGTAGTAGTAGTAGTAGTAGTAGTAGTAGTAGTAGTCGTAGTAGTAGTAGTAGTAGTAGTAGTAGTAGTAGTAGCAGCAGCAGCAGCAGCAGCAGCAGCAGTAGTAGTAGTAGTAGTAGTAGTAGTAGTAGGAGTAGTAGGAGTAGTCGTAGGAGTAGTCGTAATCGTAGTCGTAACAGTAGTTGTATTTTTACGACATGAGTAGCGGGGTCATATCAGTGATAGTAGTGGCCGTGGCGGGGTGATGCGAAGCAGGGACGTTTGGTGGAAATTAGCTTGGTCAATGACCCGGCCATGTGGAGTTGTGAGTACCGCAGTTGTGGGTATCGGCTTCCGTGGAGCCGCATGCGAGTTCCACCACTGAGACCTTCGGTGGAGCTCCCCCGTGGGGCCACGAAGCGCTGTATTGGGCGGGAGAACCGCATGCGAGTTCCGCCATTGGGCATTCGATTGAGCTCCCTTTGGGGCAAAGAAGCGCTGCACTGGGCACAGGAATCGCATGCGAATTCCGCGACTGGGGCATTCGAGCTCCTTTTGGGCCACGAAAAGCTGCACTGGGCGCAGGAACCGCATGCGGACTGCGCCATTGGAACCTTCGGTGGAGCTCTTTCTGGGGCCACGAAACGCTGCACGAGGCGCAGGAAGCGCATGCGGACTTCGCCACCGGGACTTTCGGTGGAGCTATCTCTGGGGCCACGAAACGCTGCACTGGGCGCAGGAACAGCATGCGGACTGTGTCACTGGGACCTTCGCTGGAGCCCCCTGTGGGACAGTGAAGCATTGAACGGTGGGGGCTGCGCCACTGCAGCCTTCGGTGGAGCTCCCTCTGGGACCAGGAAATGCTGCACTGGGCGCAGGTACCGCGTACGGGGTGCGCCGCTGGGACCTTCGGAGGAGCCCCCTCTTGGGCCACGAAGCGCTGCACTGGGCGAAGGAACAGCATGCGGACTGCGCCACTGGGACCTTCGGTGGCGGTCCCCCTGGGGCCACGAAGCGCTGCACTGGGCGCAGGAAGAGCATGCGGACTGCGCCTCTGGGACCTTCGGTGGAGCTCCCCCGTGGGGCCACGAAGCGATATATTGGGCGGGAGAACCGCATGCGAGTTCCGCCATTGGGCATTCGATTGAGCTCCCTTTGGGGCCAAGAAGCGCTGCACTGGGCGCATGAACCGCATGCGAATTCCGCGACTGGGGCATTCGAGCTCTTTCTGGGGCCCTCATTTCGCACAATTCGTTTGCAGAGTTCCTCGGACTCGGTGCCGACAGGGACCGTTTTCAGAGACATGCGCTTGGGTTACACGCGACCAAAACGGCCTTGGAGCACCATCGGCTCAGCTCCGGCCCGGCGGTCTGCTCGATGCCCGCCCTCTTTCGGGCTGCCCTGCAGGCGTCGGCTCGTAAGTGGCCCCGCGCCCGGCAGATCGTCGTGAGGTGGACGCTGCCTCCGGCTACGCCCGACTGATTCTCGACGGTTGAATCGTTAAACCGTCGCGCTCCAGTTTTTGCCGCGTGGCTGTGCTTGGCCGTTTTGGTGTTAAACCGCCCGGCTGCTGTTTTTGCACATGTTGTTGTTTATCTCTGTCTGTAGGTGTGCAGGCCCGTGCCTGGGGTGGCTAATCAGACCCGCTTGGTCCCCTTTTCTTCGGTCCGCGGCACTATGTTGCTGCGTGCCGAGGGATTGCAAGCATTTGATTGCATGGGGTGGCATATACCGGGCTCCTTACCTCGTTTCGTGGTCCTTCCTCCTCCTCTTTCTCCGTAGCCATTTTGGCTCAAATAATCCATATGTCGAGTCAGCTGGACAGGTCATCTTCTCGGGGGCTCTGCCAGCGCGGCCCGCGACACAAGTGCTGGACAGACCCCCATGCCGTGAGCTCCTGGCTGGAGCATCCATATTCACCAGTGTTTGGAGCCTCGCTCCGCATCCATATCAGCTCTCCTTCCCGCGCCCCACCGCGACAGTATTCTTCTTTTGCATGGACACTGTCGGCCTTGGCTTTGGTGATCGCGGTCCTGGCAGATGTGATTCAATTTGCCGCAGTGGAGGAGAGCGAACATCCCGCCGACGTGTGCGACGCGCTGGCATCAGTGGAGGAACGGACGCTCCTCCTGCAGCCCGCCCTACTCGCCTCCGACCTCCCCGCGAAGAGCCTCTTCGAATGCACCGCCGTGAGCGTCCCAGACGTGACCCAGGCGACCTGGCAACGCCCTCGCAGTGGGCCGCCCTGCTGGACCCCGTCGTCCAACCTGATGCCCTTCAAGTTCGTGCCCCATGGGCTGCCTCTGGCGAGCCCCTCCTCACCAGCCAAGATGGCGCCGCCGTGGAAGCCGAGCCCGCCATCTCCAGCCAGACCAGTGCTGCTGGGAGCGACTTTCAACTGCACCTTCGTCGTCTCGTTCAACAACGTTTGGACTCCATTGTCGCCGACATGGTCAAGCTCTGCGAGTCCTCAATGGCGGCCTCCCAGACGGCCCGCGTTCAGGATATGGCCCACCTCATCGACCCGCTCACGAAAATCCTGGTTGTGCAGTCCAACGACGTCCTCCAGATCAAGTGTCGGCAGCAGGAGATGGAGCGCGACATCGCCAGGCTTCGAAAACAAGTCCATGAGATCCGCTCGAACCTTACCCACGCCGAGCGCCAGAGTGGTGCCGCCGACCTCGCCCAGCTTGCCGAGTACGACCGCGAGGCGGACCCCCTCCTCTTCACCGCCAACTGCCAGTGCGTGGTCTCTGGCCCCGCTGTCCGAGCTGCCCTCGAGGACCTGGCTCGTCGCCGCGAAGGTCTGGTCGGAGTTCGTTGAAGTGGTCGGCGGTGCTGTTCCAGCCAAGCGCTTCTACGTCCACGTCAAGGGCGACGGGGGCGCTGGTGCCTCTCGCGCCATGGCTCTGGCCCGTGCCTTGCGGCTTCCTGGTGGGGGATGGCGCTCCTTTGCTGTGGCGACCCCTGATGATCGGCGCGCCACCCTCCACGTGGGCGCTGACAAAGCCCCGCGTCAGAACCGCCGCGAGTTCCACACTGAGCGTCTCCTCAACATCCTCAGCCAGGACTGGGCCCGCCCTTTTGACAAGCCGGTGGACTGGGCTGCCGTCAGGCCCAAGGGCATCATCTGCGCCAGCGCCGCGCCGATCATCGAGGTCGTCGCTCAGGGCTTTCTCGAACCGTCCAAGATCTACTGGCATCATGGCTCCTCACGATTCATCTCAGACCGTGACCGTCGCACCAGTGTCGAGCACTTCAACAAGGTCGCAGCTGCTATCGCCGAGGTGGTTACGTCCAGCTGGTCGTGCCCCTAGCCCTCGTTGGCTGCCTTGGGTTCTCGCCCCCGCCCGAGGCGCGGATTCGATTGCCAGCGGGGGGCTCTGCATTGCTTCCTGGAGCGCCAACGGTCTTCTATGCCATCGCGCTCGCAAGCGCAAGGCCAAGCTGGCCCGCCTCGCCCAGCTGATGAAGCACCGCAATCTCATCGTCGTCCAGGAGGTGCGCGGATCGGAGATCAAGCTCAGGACCCTGATCGACCAGCTGCCGTACCACTACCGCACCTTCTTCTCTGCGGGTGTGAACCCTGGCACGGGCGGCGTGGCCTTCCTGATCCCGTGGTTCTCCGAGGCTGCGCTGCGCTCCGTGGACCAGTGCTTGCTCCCTGTTGCTAAGATGAAGACGCTGGTGCCTGGTCGAGTTGCTGAGCTTTCCATCCCCAACGCGAATGCCAACGAGCACATCCGCATCCTCAACATCCACAACCACGACGTCCCACAGTCCCCCTTCGGCTCCATCAAGCGCAGCTGGCTGGATGGTGCCCGCTGGGCGCAAGATGATGAACGTCATCGTATGTTCATTGCCATCGGCGACTTCAACAGCGCTGATCTGGAGCCGCTGTCCCTGGAGAGGCCCCCCATCGCCCATCGCAGGACCTTCGAGCGCGAGCCCGCAGCGGTGACCCCAAGTTCCCCTACGTGGAATGGCACCTGCGACTGCTCGTCATCTTCCTCTTCTTCGGATTCGGGGTGGAGTTGCGCGCGACGGGCGGGTGACGGCCGCTACGTCTGGCACCGTGGCAACCAGGGGCAAGGCTTCTGGAGGGCGCTCTTTCAGCAAGCGCTCGCAGAAGTCACATGCGAGCTGCCCGCGCACTTCTCTAAGCAGCACCAGACCTTCTCCTTCAGTGACCGCGCTTTCGTCTCGCTGAAGTCGCACTCCATTCTGAACGCGGCGATCTCGTTCGAGATCTGGCAGGGGGCCGCGACGCTGGCGGACTGGGGCCTCAGCGACCAATCCATCATCGAGCTGAAGGTCTGGGCTCGTTCACCATCTGAGATCACCGAGCAGTCTATCCCTCCAAACATCTTCAGCTCCCCCCGATACGTGAGACACGTGAAGTCTCTGCTGGACGTTGCCGACCTGAACTCCCTGGAGGTGGCCCCGCGCTGGGCCCTCGTCAAGGAGATTATGACTGAGGCGGCGCGCCTGACCAGGAACGAGATCCAGGCCCTCCCGATCGGCGGCTACAGCGAGGACGCGGAGGAAGGCAGGCGGCTATCCATGCGTGCCATTGCACGAGCCGTCTGGCGTCAAGATGCCCACCTCGCGCGTCGCCTGAGGCAATCAACGGCGCTCGGCGTGAAGCACCTGTCGATCAACACCGACGATGTGGTCTCCCTTGTTGCCCCTGCGGACTTTGAGAGGGACTGCCGTTTGCTGCATGCGGCCTGGCGCGAGCGCCAGCGTGCTGCGGCCGCTGCTCGACTTCGAGAGGAGGCACGTCTTCGACCTGGCGCTGAGGGGCCCGACAAGTGGCAGCCGTGGAAGCTCCAACGGGCTGCGCAGCGCAGGGCTATGCTCTGGGCGCCCTTCCGTCGACGTCTGGTCCTTTATGGAGTCCGTTCGGAGAGCAACGGTCACAGCGCCTCCATCGAGCGCGACCCAGTCTCCGTGTTCGACGCCCTGCGCTCTTACTGGGAGCCCCACTTCACGGATCAGCCCGTGGACACGGACGCGATCGACCGCTGCTTGGACATGGACCTCCCCTCCTTCGGGGCGCCCTCCCTGCATGTTCCATTTGCTGGTGCTCTTCGTGCTGCCCTTCGGCGTGCGAGGCCGTCGGCGCCTGGCCCTGACCGCCTGATGGCCAAGGCCTGGATGGCGGACGAGCGGCTCTCCGACGTTCTCCACTCCCTGATGCTGCGCCTCTTCGAGGGCGGAGGTGCCCCCTTGGGCTTCAGCTACGCGGACATGGCATTCACCCCCAAGGGCTCGGAGGTGACCGAGTCCTTCGATGTGGTCAGGGCACCTGGCCGCCTCCGCCCGCTGAGCCCGAAGAACTCTGACGCGAAGGCGGTGGCGTCGGCGACGAACATCCAGCTTGGACAACTGATTGCCCTCCGCGCGCATCCTGCGCAGCAAGGCTTCATTCGCGGCCGTAATTTTCTTGGCCACATTGTCCGCCAGGATGCGATCGCTCGTGCCGCGGGGCACCACCCTGATCTCTCCCCCGCGTTTGTCTCCTTTGATCTCCGTGCTGCTTTCCCCTCCCTTTCCCAAGTGTTTTTGCACCGAGTGCCCGAGCGACATCGCATCCCGACGGGGTTTCTGATTGTGATTTCCGCCCTCTACTCTGGGGCTCTCGCCCGCGCCCGCTGTGGCTCCGCCAGGCTCCCGCTCTTCGTGGTCTCCTCAGGGGTCGCCCAAGGATGCCCCCTTCTCAGGCGCCATCTGGGCCCTGTGCATGGACCCCTTCCTGCGCCGCCTAGAGGCCCAAATAACATGCCCGTCTGCTCGTGGCCTGTGCCCCCGCCCTGACAGCGTGCGCCCTGGGCGCTTTCCCGAATGTGGAGCGACGGCGGACGATGTGGGACTCGCCCTTCCTTCGATCTCTCTCTCCCCGCTCTTGCCATTCCCTTCGACACCGCCCGCGCTCCCGCGAACCTTTCTCTTCAACCCGAGAAGTGCTGTGTCGTCCCGCTGGCGGAGGCCTGCGCTCCAGCCGTGGAGACAAACATCCAGAGGATGAGCTGGCCCCGCAGTGGTCTGCATTTCATGTGCGTGGCCACGCAACTTTTCTGGGCATTGAGTTTGGCCCCGGCGCGTCCCTGGAAAAAAAAAACAGCGGGCCGCCCCGTCGCAGACATGGCGTGCCCGCGCTATCGAGACGGCTCTCTCCCGCCCCCCTGCGGAGGCCAGCTGCAGGCTCTATAATTTCTGCCTCCTCCCTGTCCTTAGCTATGTCTACCAGCTCTTCCCTCTCCCCCCGCCCCTCCTTCGGTCTGAGCGTCACGTCCTCCACCGTCTCCTCCGTCTTCCCCCCAATTCCTTCGGCCTCAGTGAGCTCCTCAGCATCGGCCCCTGGCTCCCATCTGCAGTCCCACGATCCGCCCGCGTTCTGGCAGCAGCGTCGGCGTGGCGGACGGCCAGGCCCACTCCTCCCTGTCTTGGGCCTCGGGGATGGGCGGGCCCTCCGGAGACTCTGCGGGCGCACGGGCAAGTGCGCGGCACGCTCCATGACCTAGCTGAGAAGCGTTTCTCTCCAAAAGTGCTGGATTCGCTCGACATCCATAGCCGAAGTTCTTGCGACGTCCAGCTCGGCGACGGCCCCGCCACCGAGCGTGGGTGCTGCGGCCTGGCGCGCCGCAACGTCGGCTGCCGATGCTGAGTTCGCGACGGCGGTGCAGGGCGCCCGCCGCCCGCGCCCCCAGCGCATCCTCTGCCGTCTCCTCTCTTCGTCCCTCTTCCCTGACTTCCTTCCCTGCTCCGTCGGCGCCTCCTCGCCTGGCTTCCGAGAGGCGATCTCCCAGCCCCCCATGAGCTGCAGAAGCGATGGGAGGCCCTCCGCGCGATTCTCTGCCGCGCTCCCCCATCCTGGGCGTGGGCCCACTTGAAGACGCTGGCGGGGGCCTGGGCGACTTCCGCCCGTCTTCCCAGTGCCCCTCTTTGTTCCTGCCTCCTCGGCTGCTCCGACCCAGACGACTTCCCCCACTACCTCGTGTGTCCTCGCTTCTTGCACCTGGTCGCTCTCCCTCGCGGGTTTCTCCCCGTCTCCCCAATCGCCCGTCTGGGTCTTGGAGCCGAGCCCGATTTGGAGGCAGAGTATCCCCGCCAGCGCTGCCACTACATTACTGTCCTCAGCTTTCACATCTAGCACGCATTGAAAGAAAGCTGATCTTTCACTGCGCCGTCGGCCCCCGACGCCGCTTTACCACTGCGAAGTCCGAGCCGCTGCACTCGCTGCCATGCGCATCTAGTGCTTCGGTCACCACGAACCGCCCCAGGTTACGTGCGCTCCTCCTCCTCCTCCTGCTCCTCCTCTCTCCTCCTCCCGCCCTTGTTTTTCCTCACTGGTGGAGCCGTTATGTTTCAAGGGGATTTCGTATCACAGTGGGCTGTTTCACTTCAGGCGTGCGTCGAAGACTTGCTTTGAGCGTGAAAAATCGCTGGCCGGTGTAGCGGCGCAAATTTAAGTGCTTCGCCTTGGCCGCCCCGCGGTGCAAATTTAAGTGCTTCGCCTTGCCGTTTTTTTGGCTGTTTCAATGGAGGTGCAGTTGTTCGGTGCCCACATGCAAAGTGTAACCATCCTCGCGCCCTGAGGAACGCTCGCATGCTCACTGGTTGCCTGTGCTTTTGCAACAAAAAATCGAGCGCCTTCTGGGGCCGCGAAAAGCTGCGCTGGGCGCAGGAACCGCGTGCGGACTGCGCCATTGGAGCCTTCGGCGGAACCCTCTCTGGGGCCACGAGATGCTATGCTGGGCGCCGTAGGAACCGCATGCGCTGCACTGGGCGCAGGAGCCGCATGCGGACTGCGCCGCTGGGGTCTTCGGTGGAGGTCCCCCGTGGGGCCACGACGCGGTGTATTGGGTGGCGGAGACGCATGCGGATTGCGCCACCGGGGCCTTCGGTAGAGCTCCCTCTGGGGCAACGAAGCGCTGTAGTGGGTGAGGAACCGTGTGCCGACTGCGCCGCTGGGGCCTTCGGTGGAGGGGCCTCTGGGGCCACGAAAAGCTGCGCTGGGTGCAGGGGCCGCAGGCGGACTGCGCCACTGGGATCTTCGGTGGAGCTCCTTCCGGGGCCACGAGGCGCTGTATTGGGTGGGAAAACCGCATGCGAGTTCCGCCATTGTGACCTTCGATTGTGTTCCTTTTGTTGCCAAAAGCGTTGTACTGGGCGCAGGAACCGCATGCGAAATTCGCGACTGGGGCCTTCGAGCTCCCTTTGGGGCCACGAAAAGCTGCATTGGGCGCAGGAAGCGCATGCGGACTGCGCCACTGGGACCTTCGGTGGAGCTCCCCTCAGAGGCCACGAAACGCTGCGCTGGGCGCAGGAACAGCATGCGGACTGTGTCACTAGGACCTTCGGTGGAGGTCCCTCTGGGCCACAAAACGCTGCACTGGGCGCACCACGAAACGCCGCACCTGGGCGCAGGAACCGCATGCGGGTGCGCCACCGGGACCTTCGGTGGAGCTCCCTCCGGGGCCGCGAAGCGCTGCGCTGGCGCAGGAGCCGCATGCGGACTGCGCCACTGGGATCTTCGGTGGAGCTCGCTCTGGGGCCACGAAAACGTTGTACGGGGTGGGAGAGACGCATGCGAATTGCGGAGGAAGGGGAGGGGGGGGGGGGGGAGAGGAGGAACGCGGGGCGCTGTCCCTGTCAAGCGAGAACCAAACACCACAGGA
>CAUYUJ010014449.1:431199-488699 GCA_963575745.1 Prorocentrum cordatum | reverse complement strand
GCGAGTAGTGCGTGAGCTACGAGAGAGAATCGCTTCGGTGACGCGACTATTGCATACTGCGCGAGGAAGTATGGTCTCGGGAGCGCGAACACAACGTAATTAGCGAGGGTTTCTGGCCTCGGGGACGCAACTATCGCGTAAGTTCTGAGGGATGATGGCTTCGTTGGCGCGATTCTGGCGTAATTTTATATGTCCCACGTGTTCACGCATTTTTATATGTCCCAGGACCACCCCGACTTTTTGAGAATCCACCCCAGGTCGTGGTAACCCGGGCCCTTTTCGGCTCCCCTCGCGCGAGTTTCAACTTCTCACAGTAGGAAGGATAACACAGAATTGTAACATCGGAGACTGGAAACTGGAACTGGAGCAGGGAGCACCAAGCCTAAATCCGCGGAGCCTGATGGCCCCGCAAGGGGGCCGACGGATCTCAAAACATGAATCGGCAAGACAACCTGTCGACACATGATTAACGAGAGCGCAAGATTATCTGATCGCGGAACAGAAGCATCTGTCCCCTCCACCCATGGGGGTGTGTGGCGAGGCCCGAAAAGAAATTAGGACTTCACGCAGGTCGGGACACACTTGCGCAGCCTTTCGGCCCGCGCTGGTTGAAAAGGCGGCGGAAGGGGCCTGGCGAAATGCCATGCAAGTTAACTCGCCGTAGTCAAAAGGGGAACCCCCTTTGACAGAAACAGTGTCGTCGGAGATCTGAGATCAGGCGCAGGCGTCGCATGCTTCATCATCGTTGTCGTCGTCGTCGCCGCCGCCGCCGTCGTCGCCGTCGCCGTCGTCGCCGCCGCCGCCGCCGCCGCCGCCGCCGCCGCCGTCGCCGTCGCCGCCGCCGCCGCCCCCGTCGTCGTCGTCGTCGTCGTCGTCGTCGTCGTCGTCGTCGTCGTCGTCGTCGTCGTCGTCGTCGTCGAAGATCTGGGATCAGGTGGAGCGCTACCCCACCACGGAGCCCCGGGGCGCCGCCGGGCCGCCCGGGGGCCCGGCGGACCCCGAGCCCGCTGGCGGCACCCTCCACGTCTGCGTCCTCGCGGTGCGGCGCCTGCCCGCGGAGGATAGCGCGGCGCCGCTGCACGGGGCGCTGAGATTTTCAGGGCTCGGTCGAGGAGGAGGGGGAGGATAAGGATAAGGATAAGGCCTTCGGGGGTCGTGCCGTCTGCGATTCTGGGCACTTTTGACCCCTGGGATGCAGATGGAAGCAACCCCTCTAGTCCGACCGTCGTCGGCCCGAGAAACTGCCTGGGGCGAGGCGATGCAGGGGGCTGCCTGCAGCGGGCCCCCCGCATCGCTGCCCCGTTGCAGGAGCCCCTGCACCATAGAACAGTTTGGGGAAAAAACGACAGGAGCCTGCCGCTGTTTCGGGAGGGCAGGCGACAAGCTCTCCCCCCCCCTCCTCCTCGCTGCAGTCAAGGCAAAAAAAACGGCCTGGAACTTCGCGTTCGTGCCCGTCCCCACTGCCAGGAGGAGGAGGAGGAGGAGGAGGAGGAGGAGGAGGAGGAGGAGGAGGAGGAGGAGGAGAGGAGGAGGAGGAGGAGGAGGAGGAGGAGGAGGAGGAGGAGGAGGAGGAGGAGGAGGAGGAGGAGGAGGAGGAGGAGGAGGAGGAGGAGGAGGAGGAGGAGGAGGAGGAGGAGGAGCAGGCGCTGAGATTTCCAGGGCTTGGTCGAAGCCTTTGGGCGCCCTCCGCGGGGGCCCAGCGGCCTTCGAGCCTCTGCTGGCGCTCTCCTGCAGCTGCGCCTCGCCGAGTGGCCCGCTGTCGACGGCCGCTGGAGGCCCGCGGACTACGACCCGAAAGACAGGCCCTCCCGCGTCGTGGAAGAATCACGCCGGGAGGTTGTGGACCGTCGCAGGCGGAGGCGCCTTGCGCCACTTATGCTCTTCCGGAGTGCGGTTTCGGGCCTTTCCGGAGCTGCAGAAGACGATGCAGAATGAAAATCTGGTCCCCGAGGTGTCGAGAACTCTGGGGCCCAGGCAGGCAGACTTAAGTCGGGCCTGTCCCTCTACAGGAGGAACATTCAAAAGTAGGGGAAAATCGTATGAAGACGATGGTTAAGTTTTTTTGTTGTTTCCTTTTTTTACACGTGTTTTTTTCGCCCAAAATCGGCCTGTAGGGGGACATCCGGGAATTTCATGGATCGGTCCGTCTCGAGAAGGCACGCGCAGCGATGTGGTCGGGGAGCTCCAGTCGTGCTTTGCCCCACGGCGTCGTGGTTCTTCCGACTACCTCGGACGTCTGTTGAGGCGGTGCGCGAGAGCAGGCCAGCGCGAACATGCTTGTGTGTGTGTAGGTGGTCGCTGTCTCCCCCTTTTCCTTGGCTTGCTTCTGCTGCCACCGACTACTGGGCGCGCGCGCGGTCTCCCGCGCGGGCGCTTGACGCCATGTCGATGCGTCCGGCCGCGACGACCAAAAAGTGCGCGCGTGTGTGTGTGTGTGTGTGTGCGTGTGTGCGTGTGTGCGTGTGCGTGTGTGTGTGCGTGTGTGTGTGTGTGTGTGTGTGTGTGTGGGTGTGTGCGTGCGTGCGTCCGTGCATTGCGGCTTAATTCGCGTTTTGTGTGCCCCACTGGTTAATGCGCCATTGCCAGCGCAGTCACTCTGCCTAGCCACCGACGCAAAAAGTGTGTGTGCGTGTGTGTTTGATGGCCTGGCCCGCGCTCTCCGGCTTGACTTGCCCTACGCCGTGCCGCCGCGGCGCGCGTGGCCGCGACGCCAAAACAAGTGTTGCGCGTGTTTGTGTGTGTGTGTGTGGTCGTTGTCTCCCCCCTGTGCCCTGCCTGCCCACAGGGCCCTCGTCCTGTATGCGATCCGCCATTGTGGTCCGCCTCTGCGCCCCCTCCTTGTCGTGTGGACTGCGCACTGCTCCACCCTTTTTCAATCTCGCTCCTCTCCCCCCTCTCCCCCACTGCTCCACTCGCGACTGCCCCCTCGCGAGTGATGCTGTCGATCCCCCGTGGGTAGATCCAGTATTTCTACGCCGCGTGATCTGGGCCGGCTCGCGAGCGTCTCGCTCATTCTCGATTTTTATTACGCCGCGCAGCTGCGCGCGTGGTCGCGACGCCAAGCCACGCCGGTAGTGACCCCCCCCCGGTTTTGCAGATCCGGAGGGGGGGGGGGGGGGGGGGGGGTTCGAACCGGTAGTGACCCCCCCCGGTTTTCGAGGGGGGGTGGGGGGGGGGGAGGGGTTAGGGGGGGGGGGGGGTTTTGCCGGGGGAGAGGGGGGGGGGGTCCAGCAGGGGGGGGGGGATTTTCGGAGGGGGGGGGGGGCGACCCCCGGGTTCCGGAGGAAAAGGTTGGCAATTTTCCATAGTAAAGCGGCGGTGGATCACGCTCTCTCGTATGTATGTATGTATGTATGTATGTATGTATGTATGTATGCATGTATGCATGTATGCATGTATGCATGTATGCATGTATGCATGTATGCATGTATGCATGTATGCATGTATGCATGTATGCATGTATGCATGTATGCATGTATGCATGTATGCATGTATGCATGTATGCATGTATGCATGTATGCATGTATGCATGTGTGCATGCATGCATATATGCATGTATGTATGTATGTATGTATGAATGAATGAATGAATGAATGAATGAATGAATGAATGAATGTATGAATGTATGAATGTATGAATGTATGAATGTATGTATGTATGTATGCATGCATGCATGTATGTATGTATGTATGTATGTACGTACGTACGTACGTACGTACGTACGTATGTATGTATGCATGTATGTATGTATGTATGTATGTATGTATGTATGTATGTGTGTGTATGTATGTATGTATGTATGTACGGTACGTCTGTCTGTCTGTCTGTCTGTCTGTCTGTCTGTCTGTCTGTCTGTCTGTGTGTGTGTGTGTGTGTGCGTGAATGTCACGGCGTAACTCTTCACTGCGTATTTTTGTATCTATCGCTGGGGCTGAAGGGTAGGAGCCGAAGACGAACAACAAATGCACATACATATTTGTTTCGGAGTTATGTGTGGATTTCTTGGATTTGTGCGGGGCCACCCCTGGTGCCCGCGACTCGCCAGGGAGGCGGTCCAGGAAGGCTTGTTGTGTATCTCTCCTCGCGTCTTTTTTACCAGAAAGGGGGAAACATCCACCCCCAGGTCCATTCCGATTTGATCGATTCGGTTCGATATCGATTCCGGCTCGCGCGATCCGATTCGACTCCAGTATTCCGACTCCAGGCGGCCAGGGTGGCATCGATTGGGAACGTAACAAACGGAGATGGGAGGAGTGCTGTTCAGACAATGACTTTCTGCCCAGGCTCGTTTGCTAGCACGGGTGGTACCAGAAGCACATAGCTACAATTTTTTGCAATGTCAACGCGATTACAGAACAGACTGGCCTTACGAGCATACGAGCCCGGGAGGCGATCACCAAGGTCGCTGTGGGCCCTCTCCTTCCTAGTTCGGAACAGAAGCTTCGGAGGGGTCTACAGCGCTGACTGGTCACAGAGATGCTCTCGAAGTCTGGTTTCAATGCGGAGGAGAGGCTCCGCCAACGTCTGGGACGAGGGGGCTTACGAGGCATTCGCTGGCGAGCTGCGCGCCGGACCAGCATCAACCTCAAGCGCATGCACAGTCTGGTGACTCCACGTGTAGCCGCTGCTGTGATGAGCACATTTTTCGATCGCTGGACTACTGACCGTCGCATGCGAGGCCTCAGCGATGGCTCGCACAGGTGCCGCCTCGGGTGCGCCAGCACCAGCAAAGACAGCATTGAACATGATTTGCGATGCCCAGTCCTGCATGCATGGATGAGGCGCAGATTGCGCAGTGAGGCCCCTCCGGGTAGTGATCTTGCAGCATGGTTTTATGCCGTGCACCTCACAGCATTACGATTACGCCAGCTTGCTGTCAGTATGTATGTGGCTTACCGCGCTGTCAATCATCAGCGTTCCCTCCCCAACCGTCCCTCTAAAAGCTACGTTTTACACTTCATGAACCAGGCTCTACATGAAGGCACCAGGGGGCTTTCTAAGTTACAGCGATCGCTCGAGTTTGCAAGTGATTCTGCCGGCGGCTCCGTCGGCACAAGTGCGCCCCGGCGCGCCTCGCAAGACTCCGCGGGGCGCCGGGGTAGACGATGTCGGGAAGGACCTCTCGTTTCCGTGCCCAGAGGCACCCCGTGCTGCTTCCTCCTGGGGCTTGTGGGTGGTACCGCCCGGGTCTCCTAGGGTCCCCCCCCGGGCCCCAGGTGTGCCCGCGACACCTACGAGTGCTTCAATCCTGAGGTTCACCAGGTACTGCTTCGCTCGCTGCACTGATTGGGATCGTGCGCGTGTGTCGTCTCCTCCCTCTTCCTGTTCCTCCTCCTCTCTTCGCCTATCCTCGCTCCCTGCGCGGTGCCGATACGTTTTGGGGTGAATTCGTATCGCGATAATTGCCCGAATTTACGCCCCACTGGTTTGTTCTGCGCGTGCCCGAGCCCGGGGCCATTGCCGATTTTCGGGGGCATGGCTCTCCCCGACTCTTGGGCCTCCTTCCTCCTGCTCCTCCTCCTCCCTGGCCGCTCGCCCGGGCAGTAACTGCCACAGGTTGCTGTTTTTGTGCGCGTCCGTTTGTCGGGGAGCGCAGGATTTGTCCACCCCAGTTGGCGCCTACAGTCAGCAGCATCGTAATCGAGGCGAGGCCCGATTTCCTTCTTGCCCGCTCACTGGCAGGTATTCTGGCAACATTCGCAGGACAGCCTTGCGAAGCGCTGGCTGGTTTTGGCGCGTTTGGCGAGGCGTTCTGTGTATAGTACCGCTGTCCGCTCTCATCTCATGCCCCCCCCAAACAAATCCGACGATCCGATGCGGCCGGGTGCTTGCATGGCGCTGTCGTGCATCCCGTTGCGACCGTTCCGATTCGATTTCGACTCCTTGCCGATGCGGCTCGATCCGATGTGCATGCCGGGCCGATCCGGATTCCCGACTCGATGCTGACTGATCGTGCCCCCGCCCCGCTATGGGGGACCCGCGCTTCCAGCCCGTGCCAGACCGAGCGCCAGATGGAGAGCGCAAGTGGACATGTGCGGTATGACTTGGCACGGCTTGGTAGCGAATGCGAGGGTCGAGCAAAACAGTTGAATACACATAAACATGATACCATGATCTTCGCAGGCGATTTCTCGCTCTCCATCGCCGAGCTCCCGCCCCCACAATTGGCGGCTTAGAAGAGCAGGGACTCGGGGATACACTCCCAGAGGGCTATTCGGGCGCAGCTCCATCGAGGATGCGCGCCCCCACGTCGCAGTATGTCCCCGAGTTGGGCAACATGTGTTGGGGCCCGCCGAAAGTCTCACGAACCACGAAGAAGGGGATTGGGAGCTCGTGCGTTGTGCCTAAGGGATTCGTATGTGTTTCTCAAAGACACTGGTGGGTGCGGAGCCCTTCCCCGCGGGCCTTCCCTGGGGTTGCCCAGGGCCGCCTGGGATTGTACGGGTTTGCCAGGGGTTGCCCAGGGATATCCGTGCAACGCCAAGCAATGCCAAGCAATGCCAAGCAATGCAACGTCAGACCAAGGAATGCCAAGGAATGCCCAGCACTACGCCCAGCACTACGCCAAGCAATGCCGATCAATGCTAAGCAACGCCAACCAACGCTAAGCAATTCCATGCAATGCCAAGCAAAGCGGAACACTGCCAAGCAATGCAGTGCAACGCAGAACCAAGCAATGCCAAGCAACATATAGTTATGCAGTACCAAGCAATGCCAAGCAATGTTTTGCGTTGAACTGCTTGGCGTTACTCAGCACAGCATTGAGGCATTGAGTTGCTTTGGGAGAAAGAAGATCCCTAGTTGGGGTCGCGCAAGGCTCATGTTAGCTTTCGGAGGTCCGAGTGGATCTCTTGGGTCGGCGCCGGTGGCCTTGCAACTTCGGGAGACCAGGTCTGTCGTGTAAATGGCGTTTTCCCCCTCTGTCCGACGCGGGTTCGACGCGGATCCGACGCGCATGCGCCACGGATCTGCCGCGGATCCGTGGACATCGGAGCGGGCCCGTCGCGGATCCGGCGCATGCACCGAGCGACGGGGCCCAGCCACACCACGCGACGCGTCGTCGCTGGCCTCGGCCGCCGCTGGCCGCCCTTGCAGCCTGCCGCGGCCCCCCGAGGGCAGTCGCCGCGGATCATCCGCGGCGACTGCCCGCGGATGTCGAAGCGGATCCGGCGCGCGCAGCGACGCGACGGGGCAGACGAGGCCGTCGCCGCCGGCCTCGGCCGCCGCCAGCCGCCGTGGCAGCCGGCCGCAATCCCCCGAGGGCCATCGGCGCCGATCGCGGCCGCCTCTTCCACCGCCTTCGCCGGGTTAGTGGTCTTGGTCATGGTCGTCGTCGTCGTCGTCGTCGTCGTCGTCGTCCGTCGTCCGTCGTCGTCCGTCGTGGTCGTCCGCCGTCGTCGTCGTCGTCGTCGTCGTCGTCGTCGTCGTCGTCGTCGTCGTCGTCGTGGTGGTCGCCGTCGCCGTGGCCGTCGTCGCCCCCGCCCGAGGACCCGGGCGCGTGGCCCAGTGCGCAGGGCGGCGCGCCCGCGGGCGACGCCGCGGCGGGCCCTCGGGAGGAGCGAGACGGGGGCGTCGAGAGCGGGCGGATTCGCAGGCGGCGATGGGGGCGAGCAGCGCAGGGGGGGGGGGGCGGTCGGCAGTGCGCTGGAGCCGGCTGGGGGCCTGAGGTGGCCCAGCATGGGTTCCGGCAAGCAGGAGGGGGGCAGAGCGGTTCGAGGTTTGGGGTTCGAGGAGGTTTTCTGCCTTTTTCGTCCTCCAGGGGCAGAAGCGGATCTGAGGTGAGAAGCTTCACCAGATGGACCCTGGGAGGGATCTGGGGACAGATTTTGACTGGATTTGGCTTCATCTTCCCTTCTGATCGTTATTCTGAGGTCCCAACCGGTTCAGAGCCCCCAGCCACCTCCCAACAGGGAGGAGCAATATGCGTATCCAGGGGCGCCGATGGTCCACGTCTTCGGCGAGGCTCCCGGGCGAACACGTGTAGTACCCTCCCCTGGGCTATTCGCGCCTATCGTCGCCTCCGGGACTGATGTCGGGGTCCCCCCCTTTCTGGACATCCCCACTCAAGGGCTGGGCAAGAGAGCTTCGGCTCCTCCTGTTTGCGAGGATGTCTCGGGCCAAAGCGCAGCAAGTATACCCCACCCCCACCTGGCCCTCCCCCTCTGGAGAGGGGGGGCAGGTGGGGGTGGGGGTCAAGACACCCTCCAGATAGCAAGCCATCTAGCTCACTCCACCCGCCCTCCCAACACATGAGTAACACCCGAGCCTGAGCACGCTCAGCGGTCGTCTTTGGATGGACAATTGCTGGGAACCAAAACCGACACCATAGGCACGACGCTGGGGCGAGGTGCGCCACGCCTGCCAGGCGTGCCACGCGCGCCAGGCACCCCTGGGGCCCGAGCGTGGGGGGCGATCTGGGCCAGGTCACCGGCGGAGGCGCGCAGACGATCGCGCCTCGCGCGTGGCGGTCTGGGCCAGGGCGGCTGCACTTCTCCAGGGGGGCGGCGCGGGGGCGCGAGAGCGCGAGGATGGTCGCGCGTCGCGCATCGCGGTCGCGATGCGCGAGCTTGGCTGGCCTATAGTTGATGGGGGTGGCGCCGGGGGGGAAGGGGCGGCCCTTCTTTGACGGCGGGGTGGTGGTGGCTTCGGAGGAGGTGGGTGGTCCCCCAGAGGCCCTCCCAGCTCCTGGGTGGCCTTTTCAGGAGCCCCTCCAAGAAGGCTGTTTGCAGGAGGTTTTGGCCCTCGAAGTCAGTTTTCAGAAGACCCTCGCACGGTTTTGGCACCAAGGACCCTTCTCAGAAGACCTTGGAAAGATTTGTGCCCTCTAAGAAGTCCCCCGCCTCCTTGGAAGGGCGACCCCCTTTCCCGACACCGAATGGGGACGAAGACCAACAGGAATCTCCATCTTGGGCAGGACTCGCTGTCGGCGCTGCCGCGTACGTTGCCCGCGTGGGACAAGCGTCGCCTGCAAAACAGTGGCCGCTGTTGGTTTTGGACCACTAGCTCTCGGGCACCGTCTCCATTTTGTCCGTTCCCAGGCGTCCAACTACTTCGTGGTCGCGCGCCTCGGCCGCGACGAGTTCTGGACTGAGGCGGCCGGGAGACCCAATCCTACCCTGAGATCCAGGCGTCGCAAATCTGTTCGTGCCTTGGCGTTCTCTCGCCTCGTCACTGGTCCCCAGGGCCCCCACGGATCAATCCAGATCGAGAAATGCTGCAGACAGATGGCGTTTGTGTGGTGCCTGTCGTGGTTTTGCACGGTGCCGCAATTCTATCCAACGTCGGATCTCAGGATCTGACATGGTCTGACGACTCCAAATGATCGCGGGGATCGGGGATCGAGGTGCCTGGGCGGTCCTGGGCCCTTCTGAACGAGATGTTTGGGGATATCCGCAGACTGTCTGGAGACCTCCGGAGACGCCCAGAGGCCTCCAGGGTCCTCCGTGGGAACCATGCCTCCAGCGACTCAAAGCAATCGCGCCAGAGGCCTTTCGCCATCTGCGGCGTCTGCAGGCCGTCTCTGGGCCGCCAGGGCGTGTCGGAGAAACGGCTCAGGACGAGAAGCCATTAGGGGCAGCGTTGCTCTGGGTAGGATGCTTATCAAAGGGGGGTGATTGACCTTCCGACGGAGCTTGCCCATCCCCCCCTCTCCTTCCTCCTCCTCCTCATCCCCATCCCCCTCCTCCTCGTCGTCGTCGTCCTCCTCCTCCTCCTCCTGCACCGGAGTCGAGGGAGGAGGAGGAGGAGTAGGAGGCGTACCCCGAGGTCTTACCACCCTGTGAAACTCATCCTCGACGACGACGTCCTCCAGACGGCGACGACGGTCGTCCCTCATTTGCATCGTTTCGGCAGGGGCCCCTGGCCCCTCAGGTCCCTGGGGCCAGGGGCCGTCCATGCAGGGTCGTTTCGCCCTGGGGAGCTCGGAACTAGAGAGAAGCCGAGCCTGTCTGCCAGTGGCGCCGCGCTGAAGATCGCACCGTCGGGGCCAGGACCGTCTGGGCCTGCGCGCGCGGGGACCCCCGCAGAGCAGCCTCGGACGAGCCGGCCACTGACTGCCAGGGGCGCAGCGCTGGCAGGGCCGTCGGGACCAGGGCCGCTCCCGCAGAGGGCAAACCTTCCGCTGGAGCCTCCTGAGGCCCCGTCGGTGAGGAGCACACCCGGGACAGTGGCGGCAGCGCCACCCGACAGCCGTCGACACAGGTGAGTGAAACGTGTTGCATCTCGCCTCGGGGCCGCCTCCGCGCGACCGCAGGCCGCTCCGGCCCGCGCGGGGCGTCAGTGGCCGCCGCAGCAGCCGCCCTGCGCCGTGGGCGCCTGGCCCACCGCAGGCACTCTGTCGCCCGGGCCGTCGGGCTCGGCCGGCACGTTGCCGATCCAGGCGGCGGCCTGCCGCACGGCCTTGAGCAGCCTCCGGTGTTCCGCGTAGGCCTCGTCGGGGAAGGCGTGCGGCTTGGTGCCCTTCTTGGCTGCCACGTCGGCGAAGTCGTTGCCTATCTTGTCAATGCTGTCGCCAGCGTCGATGCATGTCTTGTGACCCTCGACCCACGTGACCTGCAGCTGGTCCGAGAGGCCGCCCATGTCCTCGATGGCGTGCCACAGCTGTCGCCAGAGGTCCGCGTTATCCCGCCTGGCGTGCGTGCAGTGCTCCTTGCCCCAGGCGAGCGACTCCACCAAGCACAGACAGTCCGTCTTGATGTGAAGGGGGAGGTGGCCATGCTTGATCACCTGGAGGACGGCGTAGATCTCCCCGCGCTGGGCCGTCAGCTTGGGCCCTGGCAGGGGTCCAAAGGCCATGCCGCGGAGCTGGCGACCGCGAAGGATGGCGATGCCCCAGCCAGCGCGGTAGGCTTCAGGCCAGTACAGCGGGCTCTGAGCCGAGCCGTCGGTGTAGACCACGCCCGTGAGGTCCATGGTCTGGCCCCCCAGGCAGTACCACCAGCGCTGCGTGTCCAGTGGTGGTGGTATGTCAGGTCGGAGGTTGGGGGGTGAGATCGAAGTGGAACGGAGAGCCCCCCTACCGGGAAATCGATTTCGGTTTCGTGTTCGTGCGTGCCGTGCGGGCGAGGCGAAGCTGCGTGGGCGGGCGAGAGGAAAGTCTCCTGTGGCTGAGGCGCGGCCGGACCAAATGATTCTCCGCCGGGCGGCCGGTGGCGCGCGGTGTCCCGCCGGTGTCCCGCCGGTGTCCCGTCGGTGTCCCGTCGGTGTCCCGATGGTGATGTTGATGATGATTATGATGATGATTATGATGATGATTATGATGATGATGGCCCCGCAGGTTTCAAAGCGCCTCCGGAGGCGCGGCCGGCCTCTGGCAGCGGAGACGCAGTGGTTGCTGCGCGCGGCGTGCGTTACGTGCTGGACGTGTCTGACCTTCCTTTCAAAGCGCCACCTCCGAAAGCGCCTGCCGACGTGGCCAACCGAGCCAACCGAACCGCGGTGCTGGGGCCGGGACATAGCCGCCCACGGGAAACCGCCGCCGACAGGGATGACGAGCTGATAAGGCTGAGGACCTGCGCCCGTTGCAGAGTCTACGAGCCGTTCCAGCGAGTGAGCGACCTTTGCTGTTGGCAAATCAGTGGCCAGGACTGCGTCTTCGGAGTCGTCGCTGCCGACGGCGATTGATTATATCGACGCAGACGTGCTATTAGTGCTCATGCAGCTGTTCCAGCGGGCACGGGCTGCGCCAGGCTTTGCCAGCGCAGGGGCTTTGCCAGAGGGCAGGGGCTTTGCTGTAGTGCTATTAGGGGGCACGGGCTTTGCTGCAGTGCACGGGCTTTGCCAGCGCACGGGCTTTCTCAGCGCACGGGCTTTGCTGTAGTGCTATTAGGGGGACACGGTGTATGCCAGGCTTTGCCAGCGCTTCGGCATTCTCTGACTGCATGAGGCACGCTTTCGCTGGGCTTCCAGCCGTTTGCGCTGTTTGAGCAAGGGAAAAAGAGCTATGATGGCGGTACATCGGTCTCGACCGCCGAAGGGCAGCCGTTGAGCAATATTTTGAAGCGATTTAGTCAGTGGCGACAAGAGGGGCTTCAGCAGGCCTCCGACCAACAAATCTCCACTGGCATCGTCAGGAGAACAATCACCACTGTTGCCCATTGCTCGGCCCCTCCACCCCCCCAACCTCCTTATCACCCGTAGGGTGGTCGTATAGGTAGCATGGCGCGCGGCAGCAAGCCACGCGTGAAGAACAGGTCGTTAGCGTCGGCGCTGGTCGCCATGTCAATCAGCTCCTGGTCTACGGCGCACCTCCTCATGTCATCAGACTTGGGGCAAGTCCAGAGCCTGTGATGTAGATCGCCACGTGAACCACAGACAAGACACTGAGACGAGGAGGTGTACCCCATCCTGCATAGTCGGTGTTGAGAGCATTGAGCTCCAATAGCTGTCGAACGAAGAGCGCCACGCGCTTTGGGAGCTAGATTCCAGGTTGATGACTCGGGCGAGGTGTGCATCAGAGCAGCCAACGGTTCGATCCAATAGCCCCGCGGATCACGTGGTGGTGAGGGATGCTCTGGAGCATGATCCTTTCGATTGGCCCCCACTCCTCCCACTTGACCGATCTGTAGCTGCGCCTTGCCATGGCACGAACACAGATGGGAGCTAGATTTGGAAGATGCAGGTGTACGCCATTGTCCGTCTCCCAGTGCACAGCTGAGTGCGTCCGCCAACCCAGTCGACGAATGTTGAGGATGACTGCGCCGTCAGGCCCTGCAATAAATGCCCACTGTGTCGCTGCTCAAGCCAATGTGGTCGATTGGACTCTCCATGCTTGATGGAGTGCGTCCTGCGAGATTTTCTGGTCGAAGACGAGCTGGGCCCACGTGAACATGGGCTCAACGACCGCCATGGAGTCTAGCAACTGGTGGGGCGCATCCTCGAGCAAGGAGGCGAGCCACGTAGACGAAGCCGTAGGCGTCTTGCTCCATCCAGTGCGAACGAGACGTGTCATGGTGTTGACCGTGGCAGGCGGCGCGCCGACAACGTGTAGCCCGTACGTCATACCAGGAGCAAGACAAGGGCGCGCGATCCTGCGAGCCAGCTTCGCCATGCCCTTCAGCCTCCTGAAGCGTGGGATCCTCACTTTGATCTTCCTAGTGCGCTTGTGGACCTCGGTGTACTTTAGGCGCCCCCCCGCACGGCACTCCAAGCCCAAAACACTCAGCTTGTTGACTGCTTGGAAGCCGTGCTGGGCCAACCGCTCGGCGACTGACCTGGCGAGGGCTTCGGTCGAGCCGAGGATCTTGGCTTTGTCCTTGGCGATGGGCAGCTTCAAGGCCTGGAGGACCGCCGCGAGGCGCGATATGGCCGAGACCGCGACGTCCTTTATCAGGCAGCGCTTCATCATAATCAGCAGCGTGATGTCGTCGGCGTAAACGTCCAGGGTGTGCGGGATAGCGTCGACGGACGCGCTGTAGACGTCGAGCGGCCGCATCATGACCAGCTGAAGCAGGAGCATGTCCACGGAGCACCTTGGCAGGACGCCCTGCATGGCCTTGACAGCGTATGAGTAGGTGGTGCCCCAGCGAATCCGCCTGGGCGCAGCGTACATCGTCAAGACGGCCCGCAATACTGCGAGCGGGAAGTCAAAGCGCTTGGCGGCGCCGATGATCCTGTGCCAGGCGACCCTGTCGAATCACTTGCTGATGTCGACCATGGCAGTGGAGGAGGAGAAGGAGGAGGAAGAGGAGGAGGAAGAGGAGGACTCCGAGTCGGAGTCCTGGGCTAGACCTCTGGCGTCGGAGTCTCCGACGTCGTGTTTTTTTTTCGCAGCGCTGACCTCTGGAGGTCTGAAGGTCTCGACGCCTTCCCGGGGACCAGCTTTCCATCCTTCTAGGCCTCCTAGATGGGGTCGGAGTAGATGGGGTCGGAGGATCGCGCCGCATCGCCGATGTATCGATGATGCGGCTCGATGCGGAGCCCGATTTTCTCCACTCCGGCGTCGCCGATGCGTCGCCGACGTCTGCGATGCATCGCCGATGCATCGCCGATGCATCGGCGGTGCACTGGCGATGTGGCGCGAGCCTTCGACCCCATCAGCTCGGACCCCATCTAGGAGGCCTCTAATCCCGAGCCGTCCTCGACGGCCCCGGGCGCCGGTGTGAGGGCCTCCAGGGGCAGGAAGCGGCGCGGCGCCGTCCGTCACGAGGTTTCTGCACGGCGCGAGGGGCGCCGACCCGGGGCCACCAGGCTTGCGCGCAGGCACGGTCTCTAGCCCAAGACCCCTGGCGGGCACACCCCGGGCCACGCGCGGGGGCCCGGAGGCGCTTGCGCTGGGGCGCTCCGCGGTCGGGGTCGGCGAGCCCGCGACCAGGTGCGAGCCCTGCCCCTGCGGGCGCCATCGGCGCTTCGGACAGCTGGCCTGCAGGGGCGGGGAGGTGCAGATCGCCCATTCGACGGGTGCCGGCGGGATCGGGCTCGGCCTGCTTGCTTTTTCCTCCTCGGAGCAAACCACGACCTCCAGCGGCAGGCAAACTCGTCAGCCTCGGATCAAGGAGCTGCCTCCAAATGCAAGCATGGCAAGTGCACCAGCTGTCCAGAAGTCATATACGTACGACCCCTACAGTGTAGGGGTAGGGCTCACGTGTGGTTGCTTGGAGAGGTTCCCGCGTCCGCATGGTCTCCACGCCGGGCGGTGGCATCCGTCTTCGGGCAGGTGGGGGCGCAAGCGGCGTCGGACGTGCTCCACCCGCCCCGGCCCTGAGGAGAGCGAGCCTCCCCCTCCCTCATGGCGCTGGTGGCTGGAGTCGGCGTCACCCAAACATACTTCTACTATATGTGCGTCGCCCCCCCAAGGGGCGACGCGCGCCCCGTGGAATCTCATAGCATATGCGTCGTGGCGGGCCCCTTTTGGCCACAACGCTCGGGAAACGATCTGCTGCAAGATGGATGTGCCATATGTTCGGGTCGGACGCGCGCCTCCGAGGAGGACATCTAGTATCAGTATGTCTCTGTGCGTCCCATGGAGAGGTGTCCCCCTCCAGCTCTCCGAGCGCGAAGGCGATCGCGCGCCGCGGTGCGCGCCGCGCCGGGCGCGGAGCCGGGTGACCTGTAGGCGCCGGCCATTCCGGGCCAGGCCAGGAGGCCACCCAGCGGCGGGCCCGCTTGCCGGGGGGCTCTCGGCTCTCGGGCCCGTGCCCGCCGATGTTCCCCCCTCGTGGGCGCCCCGCGCAGGGGGGGGGGGCGGCGCGCGAGGGGGGGTCTTCCGAGCAGGGCCGGGGGGTTCTCGGGCGGCAGGGGCTTGGCTTCTTCTGAGGAGACTCCCGCCCTCCAAGAGCACGGCCGCCTTCTCAAAAGGCCGCCCTGGCGCGCGCGCCGCCAGCCGCGGGTGCACGCAAGGAGCGGCCCTTCGCCGGGGAGGGCCTTCGGTGCGGTCTCGCGGCGGCCTGCGCGCCTGGACCTGGTCCCTCCCCCCTGGCGGTCCCTGGAGGGGGGAGGAGACGAGGCCTTCGGCCTCTCCTCCTCCTCCTCCTCCTCCTCCTCCTCCTCTCCTGCTCCCTCCTCCTCCTCCTCCCCTCCTCCTCCTCCTCCTTCTCCTCCTCTCCTCCTCCTCATCCTCCCCTCCTCCTTCCCCCTCCTACTCCTCCTCTCCCTCCCTCTCCTCCTCCTCCTCCTCCTCCCCCCTCCTCCTCCTCCTCCTCTCATCCTCATCCTACCCCTCATCCTCCGCATCCCTCCTCCTCATTCCTCCTCCCCCTCCTCCTCCTCCTCCTCCCTCTCCTCCTCCTCCTCCTCTCTCCTCCTTCTCGCCTCCTCCTCACTCTCTTCCTGCCTCCTCCTCCTCCTCCTCCTCCTCTTCATCCTCCTCCCCTCCTCCTCGCCTCCTCCTCCTCCTCCATCCTCCTCCTCATCCTCCTCCTCCCTCCTCCCCTCTCCTGCTCCCTCCTCCTCCTCTCCTGCCTCCTCCTCCTCCTCCTCCTCTCTCCTCTGCTGCTCCTCCTCCCCTCCTGCCTCCTCCTCCCCTCCTCCTCCTCCTCCCTCCTCCTCTCCTCCCTCGCTCCCTCCCTCCCCCTCCCCTCCCCCCTCCCTCCCTCCTCCCCTCCTCCTCCCTCCTCCTGCTCCTCCTCCACCTCCTCCTCCTCCTCCTCCTCCTTCATCTTCTTCCTTCACCGACTGAAGCCTGAAGCTGCACTGATGATACATGCATGACAAGCCAGCAAGCAAGGGGTGAGCGGCCTGTCCTCACCCAGCTTGCTGAACATCGGGAGCGAAATTGCCCCCTCCGTGAGCACTGTAATACGGATCAAACGGCACCTGCAATTTACGCACAACATCGTCTATCTCTGGGTCACCAACGATAGATGCAAGGCCAGAGACGGACAACATCATCGCTTGTGCCAGCATCTTAGACATTCTGGGTGGGTACGGCTTGGTCGCCGCCGTCCTAAAGGCCCCAGAAGCATGAGTACCAACTAATTCCAAACTGTGGGAACTGCACCTGCACTTACCCTGGCCAGGGAGAGCACGGATTAGGCCGGGCAGCGCCAACACATTCATGGCCAACAACGTCGTCGGCTTCCGAGACGGGGCACCACAACAACACTGGCCAAACTTTACAAACCTGACGGATGCACGGGGTCGACATCCCAAGAGGGCCTTCACTTCTGGAAGCTTCCAACTCGATGGCATATCGGCACATTCGGGCTCGGCGGGGTGTACAACAAGACAGGCCGCCCCCACCGCACAACAAACGTAAGCCGCCTGCAACATTGTCTGTAACAAGCGGTTGCCTAACATCACCTCCCTCAACTCTTTGGGGGACCTGCACGCAATACCCCATATATACTGTGCAGAACGCAGCAAGCGGGGCTTACAACTTCCGTGCGGGGGGGGGGGGGGGGGCACGGGCTTTGCTCCACGTTTGACACGGCGGCCCTCCAATCACCCCCAACGCCTGTCTAGTCCAGAGCATGACAAGGACCAACCTAACAGAACTCTGCGTCGTTAAATCCCCAGCCTCTGGATCATTGGCGACGTCGACTGACAACATCACGACTGGCCAGGATGTGTTCCTCTGGAGCGCCTCAACATACATCTGCACGTCACCTTCGCGCCTCTGCCCGCTGAAAAACACGCCAAACATATTTGGTTTCTGTAGGAGTTCGAGGGACCACGGGAACAGCATCCACCCCAGGACCATCACGGCTCTCAACTCCTACAGTCGAGGCTCGCACAACTGCCTGTGGCACCACTCCACCAAGAGTCGGACCCACAATTCGCTCGGGTGGTGCATCTGCAGACAGCCGCGCGCCACCTCGAGAGCGCACGCTCTTGGCAACTTTTGAATCTTCCTCGCGCAGCGCCACAATCTCAGGCACGCTGAGGGGCTGCAAACAATGCATGAGCAAGGGTAGACACTTGCGAGATCCAAACCTCAAGTGCCTCAGCAAACGTCCTCGCGTGTGCCAGTTGTACCCACAAGCTTGGCAGCACGAGCCGACGGCAACATATCCAGCAACATCAAATTGCGGATGAGCGAGAGTCCGATGGCGCGACCAAGCCACTTGACTATTAAAAATTTGATCGCAATCGCGGCACGGGAAAACGAGCTCGGCTTTGGGAGGCCTGATGGCTGGTGGCACGGGCAAGCCTCCCTTCTCGCAGATCTTGTTTAGCTCGGACCTCCACACTGCTACTTCGGCCAACGCAACATGCTGCGCCAGTGCACTTCTTTCGGCCTCCCTGCACCAAGAGATCCATGGTTTCCCATCTTGCCTGGCCACCTGGAGCCACCACGCGAGCCCACCTACGGGGCTCCACTCACGGCGGAGGCGGACCGTCACACGGTCTTGCATCCAGAGAACATCTTGATGGATATGCAAAGCGTAGCACACGCAGCACAAACCGCAACCGACGAAGGCGTAGCATATCCATAGGCGGGAGACGCTGACTAGCAACATATAGCTCGGCATTCGACCACCCTAGAAATTCATCCCTTGCTTTTTGTATCCCACGGCCGCCCTGAGGGACGTCAAGTACGCCCCTTCCAAGAACGTCACATTTCCCGAGGAAAGCGTACCCCATACAGCACCGTGGAAAAGCATCCTGCTGTGACAGAAGGCCATAGCGAACTTAAAGCGAGAGGCCAATTCCAAATCATTGTTACGCTGAAAAACAGCACCCCGTAACCCACCTAGCACACTCAACTGCGACCGAGTGCGATGGGCCAACTCGGCGTTCATGCCGCTGTCATGGATCATGGAACCAAGATGCTTGCACACGCGCGCCAGGTACACACTTTTGCAAATACTGGGCACACACACAAACTACCTTTAAGCGCGCCAACGCTGTTACGTACCACTTTACTCCCCCTCCCGACGGGATTTAAGAGGAGGGTGGACTTTCCTTCTCCGAAATTCACACTGAGCCCCGCACGCTCATTTCATTGTTGACGATAGCCACGATAACACGAGCAAGCTGCAAGATGCCATATGCACTAGCACAGGCCTGCAGCACGGTAAGGTCGTCCACACACGAGGGCGAGCCTATCGGAGCATCAAGGCCTGCTCCTGACTCTCGGAAACAACAGCTCGCACCAGGCGCTACCTCCTGAGCGTCCAGTAGGTCGGCAGGCGGCATCCCTGGACGAGACCCCGTAGGGGCCTTCGCAACTTCCTTACACCCTTTGACTTGAAACCAGGACGAATAATTGATATCCGCGACCATATCCTGTAGGTGCCTGCTGCCAACTAACTCAAACGAAGACGGCTGTGCCAAAATCTGTCGCATCACCCCTTCCAGCGCGAGGGGCAGCTGCAACTCATCAATCACACTTTCCAAACCATCCTCCCCTCCTGGTATCTTCATTAAAAACTCACGAATCACAGTGTGAAACGCGGCCCGAAGGTCGGTGAAGAACAAAACGGTAGACCGTCCCTGACGTTTCATGAAGTGCTGGAGCACGCGAATCTGCAAGGAAGCCCCGGCCGTACCCCTCCCTGGTCTAGCCCCATGCTGGTCGGCATCCATAAGCACCGAGGGTACCTCAAGTATTTTGCGACGCAGGAACTTATGATGATGCTTGCACACATGCACGCCCAATTAGATCTCCCTAACATTGGATAAGAAACGCGGGTCTCCCTTCTTGTAGAGATCATGGGCCACTCCACCTTTCCAAGCAAGAGGTTCCCTGCACATGAATTGAACTTTCAACAACAAGGGCAACAACAACTGTGCACTAACGTCAGGGGCCTCCTCCTCCTCCTCCTCCTCCTCCTCCCCTCCTCCTCCTCCTCCTCCTCCTTCTACTCCTCCTCCTCGTCCTCCTCCTCCCTCCTCCTCCTCCTCCTCCTCCTCCTCCTCCTCCTCCTCCTCCTCCTCGGGCCCCCTGCAGGCGGGCTCGGGGGGGCCGGACCTGGGCCAGCTGGCGTGGACTGGCGGGAACAGGCGGCGACCGCCCCGCCCGCTGCCGCCGCCCCCCAAGCCCGCGCCACGCGCCCCATGGCGGGAAGTTTTTTTTTTTTGCTGTTTTCGGCCTCTGGGGGCCCTTGCCGGCCCTCGGGACCGTCAAACAGCGACTCAGGATGAGAAACCGGTCCAGGGGAATGGGTCGAGACCTCCAGGGGTCGACGTAATGAAAAAATCATGACGTCGGGGGCTTGGCCCCCATGGATTTGCCCCGCCGCCGCCGCCTCCCAGCCCACGTGCGCCCGGCGCCCTCTAACTAGGCGTAAGTCGGGCCGGTCCTTCTACAGGGAGGAATATTCCAAAATAGTCAAAAAAAAGTCGGGGGACGAGTTTTCGGCTATTGTTGAGCATTTTGTTTTTTTGGGGGGGGGGGGACACGCCCGACTTAAAACTATGCTTCGTCCGATCCCCGCGTTTTTCGCCGCTTTCGGCCCTCTGGGCCAGTGATTTGGTCGGACAGGGCTGCGACGAGGATTCCGTTCCAAAGCGTTCGGGGACGCTCTGAGAAGGCCGCGGCGCCCGATACATCCTCCAGAGCCGCCGGATCTCAGAGGTATCTCGATTTATCCTCACCCGAATTTGTCCTCGTCCTGGCTCCGTCTTCATTGAGCCCCCAGCCATCAAAAGCAGACCTGGGACGACAAACTGCACCCAGGGGAGGGGTCAGGAGCGCGCCTCCGCCGCCTCGCATTCGCCTCTGGTCGGCGGTGCGCTGGAGGGGGGGGGCGAGGGGCGAGGGGGGGGGCGGCCTTCCAGGGAGGCAAGGGAGGGGATCTGCGGCTCCTGACGCGCGCCTCCGCCGCCCCGCCGCCGCCTCTGGTCGGGGGTACGCTAGAGGGTGGCGGGGCGGGGGTGGGCGGCCTTCCAGGGAGGCAGGCCGGTTCTCGGAGGGGACTTGCGGCTCCGCTCCTCGCCGCCACGGCTGGCCTCGCCTCGAGGTCCAAGTTGGAGCGCGCCCCCGGGCGGGCCCCCCCTCTCTGGGAGGCCCGCGCTGCCTTCTCGGAGGCCCCCCCCTCGCCCCGCCCGAGCTTCCTGCGCGCCGCCAGTCTGCCCCCTGCTCCGCTTCGCTCCCCCTTTCTCTGTATACGATGGTGCAGGCCTGGCCGGTGGCAGCACCTGCGTAGCTCTATCTCTCACCTCACTGTGCGCTGCCCTGAGGGCGCACCCTCTCTTCTGCGCTGGCAGGTCCTCTTCCTCCAGTGCCGCGCGAGTGTGGACGCAGCGCGGACTCCCAACCCGTCCAGAGAATGGTAAGCCCGCCGCTAGTGACGAGAAGTGTGAACACGGACATGAGGAATGAGTCTGTGTCGGTATGTACGGCAGGTTCGTGCCGTTTCGACGCGGCGGTGGTCCAAGCGCGGGCGTTCGGCCGACATCGAACCTTTTGCGGTATCGCGTTCGGTCAAGGTTGAACGGTCCACGCGATGTCAGAAGCCACCGGTGGGTTTGTCACGACACGAACCTGCCGTACCAGGAGAACCGCCTTACTGCAGAACGTGCCCCCGCCTTGAACCTCAGATCCACGCCCTTCATTTCGCTTCCTTCCTGTCCCGCGCGCCCCTCATCCTCCTCACCCTTCTTCGTAATGTGGCGGGGGATCAGGATGATGATGTTGATGCTGCTGATGATGGTGATGCCGATGATGATGATTATGATGATGATG
The DNA here is from genome assembly GCA_963575745.1 of Prorocentrum cordatum. Taxonomy (NCBI): domain Eukaryota; class Dinophyceae; order Prorocentrales; family Prorocentraceae; genus Prorocentrum; species Prorocentrum cordatum. The sequence goes on along the minus strand of CAUYUJ010014449.1, from coordinate 467,632 downwards.
ATGATGATGATGATGATGATGACGAGGATGATGCTGCTGCTGATGGTGATGATGCTGCTGATGCTGATGATGCTGATGCTGATGTTGTTGGTGATGGTGATGATGATGATGATGATGATGATGATGATGAGGATGACGGTGAAAGTGATGATGATGCTGATGATGATGATGATGATGATGATGCCGATGGTGATGCTACTGCAGCTGATGATGATGAGGATGATGATGATGACGATGCTGATGCTGATGGTGATGATTATCCTGATGCCGATGATGATGTTGCTGATGATGCTGATCATGATGATGTTGGTGGCGGTGGTGATAATGGCGTTGCTGCTGCTGCTGATGATGATGATGATGATGATGATGATGATGACGATGACGTTGGTGGTGGTGGTGGCGGTTTATGGTGATGCTGATGCTGATGCTGATGATGATGATGATGATGGTGATGATGATGACGACGATGCTGCTGATGACGCTGCTGCCGATGAAGACGATGACATTGATGGTGATGATGGTGGTGATGGTGGTGGTGATGGTGGTGGTGATGGTGATGCTGCTGCTGCTGCTGCTGATGATGATGATGATGATGATGATGATGATGATGATGATGATGATGATGATGGGGATGAGGATGATGAGGATGATGATGAGGTTGATGATGATGCTGATGCTGGTCATCCTGATGATGATGCTGATGATGATGGTGCTGATGATGAGGAGTAGGAGGAGGCGGACGAGGAGGAGGAGGAGGAGCAGGACGATACGGAGAAGCTGATGGAGGATGACGAGTAGCGGGTGATGGAAGAGTAGCAGGACTAGGATTATGAGGAGGAGGAGGCGGAGGAGGAGGAGGAGGAGAAGCAGGGATGGTGATGTTGATGCTAATTATGACATTGCTGGCGATGATGATGATGATGATGATGATGATGATGATGATGATGATGATGATGATGATGATCATGATCATGATGATGATGCTGATGATGATGATGCTGATGATGATGGTGATGATGATGGTGATGCTGATGATGATGATGATGATGATGATGGTGAGTGATGATAACGGTGATGATGAGGAGGAAGAGGAGGTGGAATATGATGAGGAAGAGGGGGATGATGAGGATGAGGACAATGATGAGGATGACGATGACGATGACGATGACGATGATGATGACGAGGCTGATGATGCTGATGATGATGATGCTGTTGCTGATGATGTTCATGATTATGCTGATGGTGATGACGATGATGATGATGATGATGATGATGATGATGATGATGATGATGATGATGATGATGATGATGATGATGATGATGATGATGATGATGATGATGATGATGATGATGATGATGATGATGATGATGATGATGATGATGATGATGATGATGATGATGATGATGATGATGATGATGATGATGATGCTGATGATGATGATGATGATGATGATGATGATGAGGCTGATGATGCCGATTGTGATGCTGCTGATGATGCTGATAATGCTGATGATGATCATGCTGAGGATGCTGATGCTCATGATGAGGAGGAGGAATATGATGAGGAGCATCATGATGATGCTGATGATGGTAATCATAATGATGAGGATGCTGCTGCTGCTGCTGCTGCTGCTGATGATGATGATGATGATGATGATGATGATGATGATGCTACTCATGCTGCTGATGATGATGATGATGATGACGATGTTGATGGTGATGCTGATACTGCTGCTGATGATGATGCTGATACTGATGCTGATGATGATGCTGATGATGATGATCATGATGATGATCATGATGATTATGATTCTAATGATGATGCTGATGGTGATGCTGATGCCGACGATTACGCTGCTGCTGATGATGGTTATGATGAAGAAAAAGAAGAAGCATATTAAGAATAAACAGAATATTTTGAATCAGAAGAACCATGAATCATACTACTCATAATTAATAAGAAGGATGATAATACTACGAAGAATAGTGATATGATTAATAATAAGAAGAAGACGGATAATAATAAACATAATAATACGAGTAATAAGAAGAATGATAATAATGATAATAAGAAGAGGAAGAGGAAGAGGAGGAGGAGGCGCAGGACGGGGACGAGGTCCGAGCATTGGGCGAGGAAGAGGCCCCGCGGCGAGGAGCCCCGCCACGTGGCGAGGAGCCCCGGCCCCCCCCAGAGGTGCGCCTTCGCCCGCGCCGGTGGCCGCCCTAGCCTCTCCTTGGAGCTCCGCGCCTCCTGCGGCCCGCGCGGCGAGCGCTCCCTGGGCGAGGCCGAGGCGCGCCGCCTGGCCGCCGCCTGCCTGCGCGCGCTCGCGGCGAGGCTGCTGTGCGCGCTCGCGGCGAGGCTGCTATGTGGCCTCGCTCGGGTAAGCTTGTGAGAGCTGGTGCGCGAGGGCGTGGGGATCTAGAGCGGATCCTTAGGCAGATTTGCGCCACGGATAGGACCCCTCACATCGCCGCGCTGTGCATCTAGGGCATATTGTATGACTGTAACTTCTCAGATCGCGCCACCGCCCAGCGGCACCTTGCAGCGTCAGTTTTGCACAGAAGGTGCGTCTCGGATGTCTCAGTCACGGCCATGCTGGAGCACAAGAGGTGTGCTGGAGCACAGGCTTACCCCGGCTTGCTGCCCGGGTAAGCCTGTACTCCAGCCACGCTCTTCTTGGCGGTAGCGGCCTCGCGCGCGGCGACGAGGCGGGGCAAGTCGAACCACAGTGCGCCCCCTGCCCTCAGGCATCACCTAGGATGCCGAACCCACGGCACACAGGTACAATATCTTCACGGTCGCAGCGTACTCCGCCGCCGGCGGCTCCATTCTCCCTCCGCGCCTCGTCCCTTTTTCCTGTTGTGCCCGCTCCGGTGTGTCCATCGGCTGTCCCGACCACGGTTTGGGCTCAAGTCGCCGCTGACGAGCACGTTCACTTTTCACGTGATTCTTAAGCTGTTTCTCCACCGCGCAGCCTACAACACGTAGCTTGCACCCCGTAGCTTGCAACGCATAGCTTGCACCACCTGGCTTGCACCTCCCAGCTTGCACCACATAGCTTTCGCAACAGAGCTTGTGCCGCATAGTTGACACCGCATAGGGTGAAGCACACCACATACCTTACGCCACAGAGCTTGCGCATCCACAGTGTAATATATTGTTTGAGGTCCACGCTGGTAAACATGTTCTTCGCCTCTGGGAGACCTCTCGTTGCCGCGGCGGGATCTGCCGCGAAATACTTGCCAGAGCGCACCCCAGGATCGGTCCCGCGGGCGACGTTTCATTTCACAGCTCGGACCCCCCCGGCGTCTTGAAGCAATCACGACGGGATGCGGCGCTCGATTCTCGAGTCTTTCGGGCGTACTCGTACGCTCCCAAGAGGGTGTCCCAGGCGTGGGGTACTTCCAGCAGCTGCGCCTCGCCGAGGATGTTCCAGGTGTATCCGAACCGCCCTGGACGGCCGCTGGAGACCCGAGTTGCGGCCCGAAAGCCAGACCTCCCTCGCGTCCTGGGAAAATCGATAGACGTGTATTGTAGTGGCCTCCGGCCAGTGCCGCCGATCCGGGGCGCTCCTGATGTTATCGGGATTGGATGGTGACGACGACAACGGACGACCAACGATCGACGAGCGGGATAATTACGACGACGACCGACGGACGGGGTAACGACGATGATTGACGACGACGATGACGATGACGACGATGATGATGATGACGACGACGAGCACAAACACGAACACGATCACGAACACGAACACGACGACGACGACGACGACGACGACGGCCGTCTTGGCGGCCTCTTGGGCCGTCTTGGCGGCCTCTTTGGCCGTGTTGGGCCCACTTCGGGCATCCTGGAGCGATCATTCGGCGTCCCCACCCCCCGTCCCCGGCAGAGCCACTCTGGCACCTTGCCACCAGCTGAGCTGAAGTCGAATCTGGTGGATTTTAATGTGTTCCAGCCCCCCCTGGCGAAACCAGAGAACTGGGGCCCCCCCCCCTCCCCCCCCTCTTCCGGAACCAGAGATCTGGAGCCCCCCCCCCCGCCCTGGGAATTGGAAAACTGGCGCACCCTACCTCCCTCTTCCCTCCGGAACCAGAGAACTGGCGCACCTTCCCCCCCCCGCGGCGCGCCCCCAGAACCGGAGAATTGGAGCACCCCCCACACCCCCCCTTCCCCGGCAGAGCCACCCTGGCACCCCCTTCACCTGAGCTGAAACTCTTGCTCTAGAATGAAACCTGAGCTTTAGCTAGAGCTTTTTCAAACTAACACGCCAGATCGGCGAATTTTGTTTGTTTTGCGTTTTCGCCCTCCTGGAGGTCCTCACTGGGCTTCAGAGCCGTCAGAAAACGACTCAGGTTGAGAAGCCCGTCGCAGGGAAAGTGGTATAGACCTCCAGGGGTCCACGTTAACGTTGTGATGCAATCACGACGTCGGAGGTCGAGGATTTTCGGTTGCTGCACGATTTGTGAGTCCAGCTCTGTGTGTTCACTTTCGCTTCGTTGCGCCGCGGTAGAGCTTCGTGAAACGAAATCACGGCGGAAGGGTTCGGGCTGTTTTCGTCTTCCGCGTCTTCCGGTGGCCCGTGCCCGGCCCCAGGACGGTCTCAGGCTCAAGGGCTTCTGGGGGGCCGGTGCTCGGGAAAGGGACGGGATTTTTGCGCGCTGCGAAAAAGTCACGACGTCGGAGATTTGGGCCCCCAGCCCGAGGCCCCCTCCTGGAGATTCCACGCGTCCTCGAGACGACCCCCTCCTGCCGACAGAGCTCGCCGCTTCCCCGGAGCTGTCGGCCCCACCCCCGAGCACGGCTGCTCTTCCCGGCGGGCCGTCGCTGAATGGGCCCCCAGGACCGGAGCCTCCAGTGGCCAAAAACAGGGACAGACAGACCGGCCGCCTCGATTTTTTCGGTGGCCACATGGGAACCTTACCCCCACCCTTCACGAGTTCTAAGGGGTGGTGAGGGTTCATTTCGTTCGGGAGGTCCTGAGCGGAGTGAACCCCCACCTCCTTTTTCTCGTTTCTAGGGTCGTATAGCTTGGGCCGTTCGGCACGATCCGGGCACCCCAGAGCACCCTCGGCGAGGCGCAGGTGCTGGAGAGTGTCTCGAGGCTGGAAGCCTTGTCTCTCCGGGAGCCTGCGAAGAAGCGCAAGAAGACGTCGCATCAGATTTTAGCATGACGTCGGAAGGCACCGTCTGGGAATGGGGGGCCACCATCAGCTGGACCCTCGGAGGGAGTCTGGCGGAGCGGCCCGCCGAGAGGGTCAGCCTGAGACCTCGCCTCCAGAGGTGCGGGCCGAGGAGGAGGAGGCGGAGGAGGCGGAGGAGGAGGAGGAGGAGGACCAGTGGAACCCAAGAGTCATCAACGATGTTGGAATTCACCCTCCCTAGCGAATCAACATAACTGTTGCGCCCGCATAATCCAGATTTTTTCCAAAACGCTATTTCTCGTGCGTTGATCCTGGGAATCCGTGAAACTTTTGCGATTTTTGAAAACGAATGTGCGCGTCGCTAAGGCGAGAGCCACATTTTGAAAAGGAGCCGCCCTCCTGTGAAACTGTTGTAATTTTTCAAGACGAATGTGCGCGGCGCTGAGGCGAGAACCGCATTTTGAAACGGAACTGCCCTCAATCCTTGAAGCTCAACGAATGTGCGCGGCGCTATGGCGAGAGCCACATTTTGAAAACCACCCGTCCTCAATCCGTGAAGCACTTGCAATTTTTCAAACGAATGTGCACGGTGCTGAGGCGAGAGTCACATTTTGAAAACCACCCGCCCTCAATCCGTGAAGATCTTGTAAATTTTCCATACGAATGTGCGCGGTGCTAAGGCGAGAGCCACATTTTGAAAACCACCCGCCCTCAATCTGTGAAGATCTTGCAATTTTTCAAAGCGAATGTGCGCGGTGCTAAGGCGAGAACCACATTTTGAAAACCACCTGCCCTCAATCCGTAAACTCTTGTAAACTAAAAACGAATATGCGCGGTGCTGAGGCGGGAGCCACATTTTGAAAACCACCCGCCCTCAATCTGCGAAAAAGTTGCCACTTTAAGTTTCAGAATCATGATTTATGAGGAAGTCTCAGGCGAAACGCCCAGCCCGCCTTAAAAACTAGCTTCGGGGTGAGACAGGGAGGGGTTATCTCAAGCTAGGTGCGCTCGCAACATATCTGACATCCTACCCTCCCTCCCATCCCTTACCATGGCGTGATGCCCTCTCTACTCGCACAGTCGGATGTCGAGCAGGGCAATGATCCCGAAAGGGTACGCGATGCATTGTAGAGCACGGCATGGCATGGCGTAGAAGAGCACCGCGAAGCGTAGTATGTCACAGCATGGCGTGGCGTGGCGTAGTGAAGAATTGCATCACAAAGCTTTGCAACGCAAAGCAGCATGGCATCGCACAGCGGCCCCGAACATAACATTGCATAGCATGGCGTTGAAGATCAACGCGTAGCATGGCATAGCACGACGTGGCACTTAAGCACTGCATATCACAGCTTCAGCTGAAGGCATGGCATCGCGCAGCGGAACGCAACCTAGCATTGCATTGCATGCCGTGGCATGTCACGGGAAATGACGCCAGCGCTGCAGCGGGAGCACGATTCGGAACGAGAGGAAGCGCGGAAATGAGGCCAGAGCTGCAGCGGGAGCACGATTCGGAACGAGCGGAAGCACGGAAATGAGGCCAGCGCTGCAGCGGGATCACGATTCGGAACGAGCGGGGCCCGAAAATGAGGCCGGCGCCTCAGCGAGAGCAGCATTTTGAAACAAATGCAGGCGACAACCCAACTCCGGGGAATCCTGGTTGTAAAAAACAGTACGCGGGGGGGCGAACACTCCCAACCCGTCATCAGGGGAAGGAGCAGAGTAGTATTCATATTGAGTAATTGTATAAGGAGAAGGGATGGAGGAGGAGGAGGAGGAGGAGGAGGAGGAGGAGGAGGAGGAGGAGGAGGAGGAGGAGGAGGAGGAGGAGGAGGAGGAGATAGTCCACCCCGCCCAGGCTCTCGCGGGTTTTGCTATCGGATGCCTATCGCCGGTTCCAGGTCGATGTTCCATCCCCCAGTGTGCCAGTCCCCCCCCCTGTCGTTGTCCCTCCTGATGGGTATAGCTCAGCGCCCTTTGGCCTCCCAAGCTCCTGCTAGAGGGATTCCTTGTGAGCCTAGGGTCTCGGGTTTCCTCCTCGGTCGTTGTCCCTCCGCCGTGGTGTTTCCCCTGGCCCTCGTTTCGTTCGCTTTCGGGCCCTCGTTCGGTCCCCCCCTTCGTCGGGTGTTTCAGAGCTGAGGCTTGTCGCCAGCTTACGGCCAAATTAATCACTCGGGAGCCTAGCAGGAGCCTCTTGTGGCCTCCTTTGTGGGCTTCTTGAGCGAAACTCGTTGGCCTCCAGGGAGTCTGTGGACCAGGGCGTGTTTGTTACAGTTCTGCGGCCACGAGGAGCTCTGGATAGCAAAGTGCAGGGGTGCGGCGAGTGGGTTCGCACCTGGCAGGTTTCAGGACGTCTGCCAGACAGCCAAGAGGCATCTTAGCACGAACTCGCTGCATCATTAGTCCGGTGGTGCATCAGTTTTCAGTCTCGAAGCGTGGATCAACTTCAACAAATGCCCGAGCGCTCCGCACCAGGGTCTATGCAATGAACAGAATCTTGCCAGCGTGGGCCACAAGCAGTAGGTTCCTCCAGTCGCGAGGGGCAACCACTGTGTCGCAACCTGTGCAGAGTGCAACTTATGAGGTCCATTCTACGCGGGGGACCTCATGGGACGCCAGCAGGACATCGCAACCGCCAGGGGCAGCGGGACCGGGTGGACATCGCAGCAGCCGTGGGCAGCGGGAATAATTACGGGCGGCCACCAGAGCACTGGAACGACCAGGGGCAGCGGGACCGGGGTCCGCATGGGTGGCCACCAGGAAGCCGTAACAGCCGGGCGCGGGCACCCACCAGAGCATCGTAGCAGCGAGAGCCACCTCCACGCGGGCGAGAGCCCCCGAGCGCATGCTCTGCTCCGTGGGGGCCAGGAGCGCTTGTGCAGCGGGCTGCGCGAGCCAACGCTGGCCTCCTGCCCTCGGGCTCGGCCCCAACGCCTCGCCGGCCGCAGCGGACCGCGGGCCCGCCCCCAGCGCCCGCGGCGCGCCGCGAGCCGGCCAGGGCGACGGCGACTTCGCCGCAGCATGGCCCCGCCGCTTCCAGGCGGCGTCGGCGCCCGCGGGCGGCCCCCGCCGCGCGGCGCCCCGCGGCGACGGGGCGGCGCGGGGGCCGCAGGCCGCCTCATGCTGGGCGGCCGTCTTCCGCGGCGGCGGAGGGCGACGGGCTCTGCGCCGCGGGGGTCGGCGCCCAGCAGCTGCGCTGGTGCGCCCGGCGTGGCGGTGCGGCCGCCGCTGCCTGCTGTGGAGGCCAGTGGCCTGCGGTACCCACGGTACCCCAGCGTGGCGCGAAGGCGGGGGGCCCGCGTGTGGTCGGCGGGCGAGCCCTCCCTTCACAATGGCACCGACGAGAGCCCGCCGCTCCTGCTGTCCATGGTGGGCGAGGTCTTCGACGTGGGCTCGGGCGCCAAGCACCACGCCCCGCCAGGGCGGCGCCTACCGCGACTTCAGCGGCAGAGACAGTTCGCGGGCGATGGCCACGGGGGAGTTCAAAGAGGCCAGCCTGGTCCCCGCACGTCGCGGACCTGAAACCCGATGAGACAAGCGAGATCTTCTCGCGGCATCAGTTCTTCACAAACCACGATACATACCGTTTCGTCGGCTTCCTGGAGGGCCATGCCGATGGAACAGCTTCAGAAGTTGCGCGAGACGGAGGCCGCCCAGCAGCGGAATGACCAGCTGGTGAGCCAGCTGAAGAGGCGCTTCCGGGGCTGCAACCGGCGCACCAAGGGGAATAACGGGACCGAGAGCTGGCGCGATGACACGTACCACGGTCTTTGCAGTTGGCCCAGCTGCCTGTTCTTCTCGCTTCCTGGCAGGCGCAAGGAGGAGGCCTACTGCGCGTGCGCCGCGCAGCCGGCGCGGGAGGAGGTGGAGACCGAGCAGGCGGAGCTGAGGGCGAGGCCGCAGGCGGGGAGTGCCCGCGCGGGGCTCAGAGATGTCAGCGGCCGAAGGGGGCGCCGAGTCCGGAGTGAGGACAAGTGAGCGACGGAAGAAAACGGTGCCGATTGCGCCGACCTTCCTGAGTAGGAAGCTGTTCGCAGAAGGTCGCGCGTAGGCGCCCCCGCTTCCCATGCGCATCGCGCTGGCGGCCCGCGTGAGCCCGTGTGAGGTCGCCATGCCATCTCGTGTGAGATACGTTTCTTTTCCTCGCTCAGGTGTGAAAGGATGCAGAGGAGGAGGAGGAGGAGGAGGAGGAGGAGGAGGAGGAGGAGGAGGAGGAGGAGGAGGAGGAGGAGGATGAAGAGGAGGATGAGGAGGATGAGGAGGAGGAGGAGGAGGAGGAGGAGGAGGAGGATGAAGAGGAGGATGAGGAGGATGATGATGAGGAGGAGGAGGAGGAGGAGGAACCAGCGTTGCGGGCGCGACATCTTGTCGCTGACCCAGCAGTGCCTTCTGGCGTCGGACGGCCGATGGCAGAGACAAGGAAGCGCGTGGCTCGGGCAGGTGGCGAGAGCCCATTGAGGGCCCCAATAAGTTCGGTATCGGCTAACCGATCCCCATGCCCATCCCCATCCCCTTCGAGACCCCCACCAAATTACCACCCCAGTTGGGGATGCACCCCTCGAAACCCGAAGGGAGCGGCCTGTATCCCCGTCGAGGGGGGTAGATTGGCCAGTGGGGCCCAGGCCACGCCGCTGAGGATGGGGATGGGCTGAAGGATACTCGGAGAGGCAGGTGGGGAGGCCCGAAGGGGGGTCCCAAGAACGCACCAGGAGCCCCCAAGGAGGGGGAGAAGGAGGCCCAGAAGCTGGCAGCAGTGCGTCAACACCGGGTGTTGCTTACACCTTAGGCGATGCTTAAGAAAACTTGAGTTTTTGGCCAGAGTCTCTCTTAACGTTTCAATGTAAATCTTAAGCTTTTAATGGAAACGTTAGGTTTTTTATTCAAGTTCTGAGAACATGAATTTCTTAACCCATGATTTCTTAAGCATTTCGCAGGGTGTACACCGCGGGAAGAGGATCCCAGATCTCGGCAACGGCGGTAATACTCGGGCTTCTCAGGTGGCCTGAACACCACCTCATCAAAGCAGAGGATGACCTTCCTGTGGTTGAGGCGACCCTCGACATCTGTGTTGGTGCCAATTTCTAGGCCTCCGGTAGTTGGAGGGGGACCTCTGCTTATCCTTCTGCTCCTCCCCCTCTGCAGCCGTTTCGGCCGAAGGTTGCAGCCTCCTTCGTTGAGCGGTTGCTGGCTCGGAAAGACAACAGAGCATCAGGATGCCGTCCAAGCGCCGCAACAACGGACGTTCCAAGCACGGGCATGGCCACTCCGCCATCGTCCGGTGCTGCAACTGCGGCCGGTGCGTACCCAAGGACAAGGCCATCAAGCGCTTCCAGGTCCGGAACATGGTCGACGCGTCTTCTCAGCGCGACATCCGAGATGCCAGCGTGTACCAGACTTTCATGCTCCCTAAGCTCTACATGAAGATGCTCTACTGCGTCTCCTGTGCGATCCACGGCCGCGTGGTCAGGGTCCGCAACAAGGTGCTCCGCGCCAGCCCGGAGGGCCGTATCTACGTGCGCCCGACCTTCGGCAAGGGAGGCGGCAAGGGCAACTAGGGCGAGGCGACGCGTCGGCGCGCCAAACGGGGGGGGGATCCCTCCCTCTCGGAGTGCCCCCGCCTTCTTTCTTTCGTCGAGAACAAAAGAACCCCTACCCTTATAGCACGATGAAGACGTGGCCTCACTTAGGTCCCCGTCTTCGCATCATCATGGATAATTACTCTGGGCGATTTGGTCTGATACATCTGCGGAAAAGGCCCCCTATCCCTAATGTTTATGGCCCTCCTAGTTTAGGTCCCCTCCCAAAGGTTTAGGGATAATTTTTTGCTGTATCAGCTCTCTCTGGCGGAGAGGATCGGAGGGATGGCGGGGGTAGCTCTTCGAGGGGCAGCTCTGTCCGCAGCGCAGCAGAAGCCCTCCCACCTGCTGAGGAGGCCATCGGTTTTCTGGCCCCGGCCCCCGACCAAGCTTCGCTCGAAATTGGCTCCCTGACCTTTCCCGGGGTCCGTCCAGCTTTCCGAGTTGAATGCGACCGTGGCCGCGAGGGTGCCCCCGGAGTCCCCCAAAGGGCCCCAGTACAGTGGAGGCCCATGCCAAGAAACACCCTGCTGGCCTCCAGGATGCCCTGGGTTTCTTGGGTGTCGATGGTTTTGCTATGAGAACCGTGACGTTCCCACACCAAAACTCAATGGACGTCCTGGGGTTTCAGGATTGGGTTTCTTGTAGAAAGTTTCTTGTGGTCGGGCCCCTACTGTACGGCCAAAGACCTTTCCTCGATCTTCGGTCCTCAGCTCATAACCTCTGGAAGGGGGTCCGAGTGCGGTAGGTTCGCGTCGTGTCGACTGGCAGCGACCCCACCGTCGGCGTTCAATGTTGGACACCGCCGGCGACCCAGGATCGGTCGACGTTGCACAACCCGACGTGTCGGACACGGCCGATCGTTCAAGGTTGAACGATCCTCGCGGCGTCGGAAGTGAACGTCGAAGTCGGCACGACACGAACCCGCCGTAGATGGGGTCGGATGCTCGCGCCGCATGGCCGCTGCGTCGGCGATGGCGCCGTCGGCAGGTGATGGGTCTCCCGCGCCTCCCCCCCCCTTTTGGCGCGCCGCCAGACCGGCAGTGAGCGGGGCCCGGCAGCTTCTGGCCAGAGCGACGGGGGACGGCTTTCACGCGGGAGGGTGCTCGGCGGCATGGCGCGCTCAAGCTTTCCTCCTCCGCCCTCGTCCTCTTCCTTATCCTCCTCCTCCTCCTCCTCCTCCTCCTCCTCCTCCTCCTAGGAGCTGCTGTGGCCTGCAGCGCAGCAGGGGCGCCCACAACACGTGCCACACTGTACATCCAATGGGTGGAGGTAGAAGTCATGCGAGGCGGTGGTCCTAGGCTGGCGTGTTGTACGTGCACGCACTTACCTCCACCCGCAGAGTTCTTTGTGTTGATGGTATTGCGTATCGTTGCGCATAAGGTTGAATGGGCAGACTACGCACGACCGGAGGAAATATCTACGCTCACTCCGACATTTGACATATTGATGCTGAATGGCACGGGCAGAGCAGCACTACACGACGAGGATGTATTACAGACAGGCCTCCCCGATCACACATGCGTGCAATTTGGCTTCCGAAATTTAAGATGGTCCAATCGGTCATGCGGGCTTGCACTGCTGTTCAACTAACAGATGTAGGGCATTCTGCAGCACACCATGTTCCCCCTTCGATCTGGAGATATCTCTGGACGCATCGCGATGGCGAAACTACGCATCGGCTCCGTGTCCAAGGGTACATCGCACACTATTTTGAAAGAGGCTGTCGACAGGTGCATGAAGTGGAGGACAGAGATAATAGACACATTAGGGCATCAATGCATGATCACCGTCGGTGGCGACCTCAATTGCTCCTTCGGCATTCGACGAGACCACGCAGGACGAAACTACTTACGAGCGGATCCTATTGTAGGGTTATCAAACCCTGGAGACGAGCATCTCTCAGAGAGAGCGAGATGCGATGGAGGATAATCATGTGTCAATGTGCAGCAGTGTCTGGGGCACAGGGCCCACATAGTACAATGACAACAGCAGCAACATCGACCATGTCCTCTTGCCTACGGAAAACCAGCAGCGAATTCACAGCGCACGAACACTTCGGCAACTCGGGTGGCGACAATAGAGGAGAGTGACAGCACTCCCCCAGGACCACGTGCCATTAATGATGGGGATCGACGTGCGGATGAAGGCAGCTCATGCAGGAGCACACCACCCACGAGTTGACCGAGGTTCTGTCATAGGAGCTTACATTCATGGACACCTGAGGATTATGTATTTGAAGGTGCTCGAGCGCCTCGCTTCAGATATTACCGAGGACTCATGGCGAGGCGTGTGGGGCCGGGGCGACGTACAAGCAGGATAGGACATGTTGCGCAAGTGTATTCATGGACGTTTGCAGAACGTATTTCTGCAGAAAGTATATCTGCCAGCATTTCCGCATACATGAGGAAGGCATTCATGTCGCTGATGAAGCAGAGGGCTCGGTTGAGAGAACAGATCGGACATTCAAAGAAGGATGGATTGGGTCTTGTGCCGGGGTTGTCCCGAGACAAGGCCCGTGTGACATTTGCCTGCGAGCGGGCCCAGATGGCGGAGTTTGTCATCGCGAGCGCAAAGTTGAACATAATAACTCGCCAATTGCAAGCACTCCGCCGAGCTCATGCCACTCAACTTTGCTTGGTGGCGGCAGGGCAGCTGGCGGAGGCGTGGAAGCGACGTGACTGGTCCCAGGTGCACAGCCTGAAGACGTCTATTGCTGGGGCGGGCCGGGGGCCAAATGATTGTTTTTTTTTTATCCAGCGCGCGGCAGAGCGTGGCGCTGGGGGGGGTAGCGGGTAACGAGAGGATTCGCACAGAAAGCAGAAAACGGAGGACTGGGAGCACGGCCGGTGAATGTGGATGAGATGCAGGCTGATTACCAGTTCCTCCTAAGCAGGTGGTGCCAGGAGAAGCAGTTGAAAGAGCTCAAGTTGACAGGAAAGGTCAGATACAATACTTGCGGCGGGCCCCAAAGCGGAGAGTCTGCCCAGCATGGGGTGTCACGTCAGGGGCATTAGTTTTGGGGAATGGATCGTGAGATTCATTCGAACGATGATGGGGCGCACTATCTCATCCCGCGCATGTTCTCGAAACGGTACAACGACCTCATCGCTCTCATCAGAATGGTCGAGTTCATCATGCCCATGAGCACCGTGCGTTCGTGCGCGTTCTTCCAGCCCAAGCACAGTTGAGCGCGGGGGGTAACAAGTCTTCGAGTGCTGCGCTGCTTCGACCTTGTCGGCGTGGGCTTCCGCGGGCAGATGCTGAAGCGAACGAGACGGCTCACTCCCGGGGATTTCTCGCGCGGAGGGCTACGAGGGCGTCGCCGTGAGGGGTGTATACTAGCATTGTCAGCCGCTGCATGGGGGTGTGGAGATGCGCGTGCATCGCGCGCCATCGCCAACTGCGGCGGCACGAACGCATTCGCGCGTGCATCGACAGAAGCACTGCACCAGCTGCACGAGAGCACGCGCCAGCCAGAGCAATGAGCACCCATGCCTGCAGCAGTCGAGAATGCCACGATTCTCGTGGACGCCGTAGACGGAGAACAGAACTGCGGGGCCGACAGCGTCACGTTGATGGGGCATTACATGGCAGCAGCGGATGTTGTAGACCCCCCCCATCGGGATATGGCCCTGGCGCGATGAGCTCGGGCCAGGGGGCTGCAATTGCGAGCTGCTGACGGGGGTGGGCGCCATATCGGGCGCTCGCGTTGACATTGGCATCCGCGCGTCCATTGGCGACGTATCACGTGTGCATATGCGCCCTTGCAAGCCAGCAGCGCGACGCATAGCCGCGCAGTTGAAGGAAAGAACAGACCTACCGCAATAACAAGTACTGCGTGCGGGGCATCGCTTGAACGAGCACGAGGCAGCGCGCGCGCTGAGAGTCGCGGGGCGCGGCGCTTTTGCGCGCGTCAAGCAGTTGCGCGCGCCGTCGATGGTCAAGGGCGCCGTCGGCAAGGAGGCGCGATTGCTCGGGCCGATCCTCCTGTCCGACGGCGTTCTGCGCGCAGAGTTCAGCAGGGGGGCCAAGGCCGCAACGGCAGGATGGCGGTCGCGAGGGCGCACTTGGCATCGGCAGCTACCGAGCAGACTGCAGGTGATTTTGTTTTTATGTTGCGTATATTCTGCAGCGATATCAGGCCTGGCAGAGTTTGTGTTACCGCGAGAATTCACTGATCTATCGGAAAGCGTGACTGTGAACGTGCATCGGGGGCTGACGAAGGGAAGTGCGTCCAACGCTACAGGAGCAGGATGAGCTAGAACCATGCCGTCAATGAGGGTACTAGAGTTTGAGACTTCGCCCGCGGCAGTCGAGCTTCAGCTGCGGCGTCTCCGGTGGATTCGGAGTATCTCCAGGGGCCCCGCGAACTGCGAGCGCGCCCTCATGGGAGCGTCCGGGGCTGCGAAGCTTGACGGATTCATAGCGCGTCGAAGACTAGACGTCGCGGGCAGGGTGTGCGAGCAGAGTGGCCCGTAGGCAGAACAGTGACTTGCAGATCTGAGCGTGCGAGCTAAGTCCGCCCGCCGAGATGCGCAGGGGGGCTAGCTGCCAGATGGGGGGCGCGCGCCGAACGTAGACCGCGCGAGCGGATGGCGTGGCGCACAAAACATCAAGGAGCTCTTTAGAGATAGTCCAGCAACAGTACTTAAATTTTAAAATGTCAAGCACATGATACGAGCGTGGCTAGAGGTCGCGCGCGACAAAGAATGAGCGGCACGGGGGCGCCTAATTCACGAGGGGGAGGAGGAGTGCGATGGGGGGGTACCTGTGCATGCACGAGATGAGGGGCGGGACTATCTGAGTGGCCTTGCGTGCTGCGATGAAGGCCCTGAGCGCCGGCGTCGCCCTCGCAAGTCAGCTTCGAAACGAGTGCTCGCTTGCCATTAGCGCAGTCACATGTCCCCGGTGCCGGGCATCATTCGCAAGTGAGGCGGCGGCCAAGACGCCGCGAAAGTGCCCGTCCAGAACCGTGTCCCTTGATTTTCGGCCCGAGCCTGGTCCGCCATGCGTGCGCGGGCGCTGCGGTATCGTGCATCAATCGGCTACACGTAAGAGTGACCCTTGGCCAGAGTGACTTTTAGTGTTGGCCCTCATGGGGTCGGGCAGATTTTCTTGAGGAGTGCGCTCGGCCTCGCGTCGGCGCACGCTGCGCCAGTCTGCGATCGCATCAGAGCGCGCTTGATTCAGGGTGCGCCCCTCGCAATCGATCGCAACGCGCGCGCGGTGCATTATGCCGCGTGCTTCGTTTGGCGAGGGGGGGCCCAGTCGAGCGGGCGACGTGCTCTCCGCTTTGGGGCTGGTCCCAAATCGTCCTGGAATAACTTTGACTAATTTTGTTTAACTTAGACTAACTTTGAATGACTTTTCGCATTCCGCGCTTTACAACTCAATTCTTTACGATTGAAAATTATCTGCGGCCGCGGGGGGGGGCAAGTTTCGGCCCGGTTTCGGCCTTGGCGCCGGGCCCGGTCAGGCGTCATCGCGATGCGGCCCGGCAGTGCCAGAACATTCCGCGGTGGCGCCCGATTACGTCTGGCATCGCAGAGCCCTCGGGCGGGTGTTCTGGGGCGCCCGGAACGGATTGGCGGAAGTCCGCAATTGCCTGCTGGCGGTAGGGATTTATCGAAGCGCGCCCCACCGATCGTCGATGCAATCCGACGGCCTCGGCTTGCGCGGTTGCTCCAGGCCCCCGCGGGCCCCCCCGAGGCCGCGCGCCAAAGGGCGCTCTTGCCTAGGGTCACTCTTGCGCGTCGCCGAATCAAGACCTCCGCGCGCACGCGCAGCGCGTTCAAGAGCGCGCCCCAGGGCCGGAGGGAGACGATTCACTCCGCTGGGTGGGCGCTGACGGGAGCGGCGGCCCGCCAGAGGTCAGACGCGATGGAGGCGGCAGTGGCCGCCGCGGCGCCGCCGGCGCAGCGAGCGCGTCAAGGGGCCGAAGCGCGCGGGCCCAAGCAGCGCCGCGCGCCTGCTGGGCGCGGAATGCCGGAGGACAACGGACAACGGCGAGATGGCGACGCTGCAGGGGGCGGCGCTCAACAACGTGCAGATGGCTCGGCGCGTCGCGGGGTCGATGTGGGACTTCTACCTGATGCCAGAGACGGCCGCGACGGGGCAGGGGGCCCACGCGGGGGCGGCGTGCGCGGAGATGGCCAAGGCGGGCGACAGGAACCTGGGCAGCCCGCGCATTCATATCGGGGTCGCCTTCGTAAAGGACCTGGCGCAATCGGAGTTGCCGGGCCCGCCCGACGAGATCCTCGACATTTTCGAGATTGGCGAACAGCACGTCGCGCCTGCGCGTGGGGGACCTGGCCCCATGCTTCCGCGTCGAGGCGTCGTGCGCGGAGAAGGGCCAGAAGAAGAGTGCGAAAACTTATTGCAAAATGCAGGTCATGCGCAACGCGCTCGCAGCTATCCCGTTCCAGGACACGGGCCTGATCAAGGCCGTCCATCAAGCTGGGGCCCTGACCGCGGACGGAGCGCTGGAAACCATCGAGCCGCCGCCCATCGCCGTTCAGCAGTTCGCCAGGCCGTGCACCAGGCAATGGTTCATCTGGGAGCCGAGCCGGTCCAGGGGTCCGCGCCGCCGACAGCGCTGGAGAGGGCCACCCAGAGCCAGCTGCGCGACCGCCAGATATGAGATGCGCAGCCGTCAGTGTAGATGGGTTGCGTAGACAGGCCGGCAAAGGCAGCGTTCGTGCTCGCGACTTGCTACAAAAGATGGGATGCCGCAGGTGGAGCGCATATCATGGGTGCGCCGCTGGGGCTACCCAGGACCGTCGTCGCCGGAAGTTTGATCTGGGTGTGCCAACAGGGCTACCCAGGGCCAAGTCTCCACGGCGTCAGAACGCAAATCTTGGGTGTGCCATCGGGGCAACCCAGGTTCAACGTCGCCACAGGCGTCAGTTCGCAGGACGCACAGGGTCACAAGGAGTGCGCCTCCTGGGGTTGCCCCAAGCCGCGCCCCCCACCCCCCCCATGCCGAGCTAGTGCTTTTCAACATGTCATATTTCATGCAGCGTACACTACCTACGGCGGCGCCGACATCAAGGCATTGGAGTCCCTTGTGCTGATCGAGTGTTACGTCATGCCCATCGATTGCCCCGGCGATTCCTACCTCCGCTTTTCCTCGACACCTACGCCGAGGATCTTCCTGCTTGCTCATGTGATTGTGAGAGCGGCTGGCGCGTGACACGTACATGGCATAACATCTCTCAATCGTCTGAGCCTGCATGCGTGCAGTACTATAGCAGTGTGAGCACGTGATGCGAATTGGAGTCGAGCGTGCGTTCTCCATGCCCTAGCGTCCACTAGCATGTAGCATGTAGTTCAAGTGGTACTGCAGGTATGGAAGGGTTGAGCCCAGCGGTTTGCTTTTTTTCTCCTGGCAAATTCGGAGGTTCGGGACGGCCTGCGGCCGACGAGGGGCCCAAGGCTCAATAGGCCCCAACGGGCAGGCGCCCATTCTCCAGGTTTGAGCTCGTCGTAAACGCTCATGCCGAACCGCTGCCGAGGTCGGTCGGTCGCTCGCTCGCTCGCTCTTCCTCTTCTTCCTCCTCCTCCTCCTCTTCCTCCTCCTCCTCCTCTTCCTCCTCCTCCTTCTCCTCCTCCTCCTCCTCCTCCTCTCCCCTCTCTCGCACTCTCCGCCCATCCTGCTCTCGACGGGTGGCGAAGGGTGCCGAAGTCAGCGGCGCGGGGGGGGAAGTACTCC
The DNA here is from genome assembly GCA_963575745.1 of Prorocentrum cordatum. Lineage (NCBI taxonomy): Eukaryota > Dinophyceae > Prorocentrales > Prorocentraceae > Prorocentrum > Prorocentrum cordatum. Next base: position 449,200 of record CAUYUJ010014449.1, on the reverse strand, counting down.
CGTTTAGCCCCCTGCTTCCAAATCTCACCCGGGGGCCAGCAGAGCTGCGAAGTGCTCTGGACACGGCGCCCCGGGGCTCCACCACCACTGCTTCCTCTCCTGCCACTCCCTGTCCCTCATCCCTCCGCGCCCGCCGCGCGATTGTCGAGAAAACGCAAACACGGATTCAGACGCGTGGATCAGCTACTAGCTCCGCTTCCGTCGCCAAATGATGCGGCGTTGGCTTCATGTTCCGCCCCGATACGTGCCAGATCCACGGATCCGTAATCCATGTTAGCGTGTGCCCCAAGCTGCCTCCGCCACTGCTGCTCTCGCCACCGCCGCCGCGGCACCGCGCGGCACCGTCCGACCGCGGCACCGGCGCCGCGTGTTGCTGCTGGCGATTTTGGCGGCCTTGGCGCACAGCGCGTGTCACCGCACCGCACCACTGCACGGCACGGCGCGGTGGTAGTGGTGGTGGTGGTGGTGGTGGTGGTGGTGGTGGTGGTGGTGGTGGTGGTGGTGGTGGTGGTGGTGGTGGTGGTGGTGGGCGTTGTTGCCGCTGCCTTGCTTCCCGCGGCAGCCCGCAGGCGTGGCTGCTGCCCGCAGACCATGCGGCGCTGTTGCGGCGGCACCTCGCGGCAGTGGTCCCAGATCTCCGACGGCATGATCTCTTCAAGCCTGGCCGTCTTCCATGGTTTCGGCCTCCTGGGCCCGCTATCGGGCCCCGGGCAAAGCCGGATCCGGGGCTCAAAATTGCGCCCAGGGAAGGGGTGAGGAGTTCTGGGGCCGCGAATTGACAAGATTACATCGTCGGATGTCTGGGGTGGTAGCGCTGCCGCCGCTGTCGCAACCATCGGGGGCGTCGAAGAGGGGGTGTTAAGTGAGATACGCGTGCACTCAACGGAGGAGGAGGAGGAGAGGAGGGGACGAGAGAGGGACCAGGACAGGGCGATGGTATTTTCATGGCAGCGTGGCGACGCGCATCTCCGCCGAGCGTGGGCCCTGGTGGCCCCACGCTCAACGCGAGCGCGTGGGCCCTGACGGCCCGCGCGCTCGCGCTCTGGCACGCCTGCGGCCGCTCGGCCGACGCAGGCGTCTGGGAGCAAAGCGGGGTGGGTGGGCACCCGCGCGTCGGCCAGAGCCGAACGCTACGGACCCAAAATGGCTACCTGAGCCCACACCCCCTCCCACTTAACCTGCAGTCTACAACCAATCAGACTATACAAGTTAAGTGAGATACGCGTGCACTCAACGGAGGAGGAGGAGGAGAGGAGGGGACGAGAGAGGGACCAGGACAGGGCGATGGTATTTTCATGGCAGCGTGGCGACGCGCATCTCCGCCGAGCGTGGGCCCTGGTGGCCCCACGCTCAACGCGAGCGCGTGGGCCCTGACGGCCCGCGCGCTCGCGCTCTGGCACGCCTGCGGCCGCTCGGCCATGAGAAAAGAAAGACGCAGCCGCGCGCGCGGGGGACGCCCCGCCCGAGTGCGAGGGCGGGATCAGAGGCTGCAAGAGCCTCGCGCGCGCGGCCACTTGCCTGCAACCTTGAGGCCTTCCGCGCCCGCGCACCCAGAGCGCGGGCGCGGCGCGTGCGCGATGCGCGCAAAAGAACCGAAAAGGGTGGCGGCGCACGAGGCGCCGGGCGCAGAGCGCAAGTGTGGCCCCGACCGCACGGCGCGCAAGACGCGCAGCACGGCCGGGTCCAGGAAGCACGCGACGTGCGCGCAACGTTAAACTCCTCCAAGAGGGAGGATCGCAGGCGCCACCTGCGTACCGTAGGCTAAAAGAAAGAAGATCGCAGGCGCCACCTGCGTACCGTAGGCTAAAAGAAACAAGATCGCAGGCGCCACCTGCGTACCGTAGGCTCAAGGATCGCAGGCGCCACCTGCGCACGGTAGGCTGAGAGGAGGGCCGACTCACTCACAGGCCGCCGCCTTCAGCCCGCGCCCGCGATGCCGCGGGCGCTGGCGTCGGGGTACGGGGGGGAGCTCCACGCCTAGATGGAGGGCGTGTTCCCCCGGCGGTCGCGGCTCTCGTCTCCGCTGCGGTCTCCGCCGCGCTCACTGGGGTCCCGGGGGCTGCCGCCATCGCCGCCCCTCGACGCGCGACCGTCCGCGCTGGGCCAGTCACGCTCACTCCGGCCGCGGCTGCCCTGGTCGCCCTTGGAGTGGCCGCCCTTGCCGCTCTTGTCGCCCTTGCCGCCGCTCTTGGAGCCCTTGGCGGCCTTGCCGGAGTACTTGCCCTTGACCTTGCCGCCCTTGCCGCCCTTGTCGCCCGCGCCCTTGCCACGCCAGGCTGGGATCCCACCCCCGCCCGCGGCAGCCTCCGCGGCGGCAGCACGCCGCCGCTTTTTCTCCTGCTCGTACCAGCCGCCGCGAGGAGCGCGAAGCTGCCCAGCGTGCTTCCCGGTCTTACGCCGCGTGCGGCCGGGCGGGGTGTCGCCGCGCCGCGCCCACGCTGGGTCCCGCGCCAGACTGTGGCTGGGCGACCTCTCGCGCTTGGGCCGGTGGCGGCTGGGCGACCTCTCACGCTTGGGCCAGCTGAGGTCGCCCGGCGGGCGGTCCCCCTCAGCCCCCGCACCCGTGGCACCCGTGCTGGGGCGCTCGCCATGGCCGACACTGGGGCCCGGCGCCTCCCGCACGGTGTGGCCGCTCCGCCGGGCCTTCTCCACCACCGTCTTGGGTTTGCCGAAGGCGACGCGGCAAGCCTCGCAGTAGCTCACGTCGCACCCCTTACAGTGCCACCGCAGGGCTCCGCTGTTAGCTCCGCCCGCGGGGCACATCTCGCAACCCCAACCGTCTCCCGGGTCAAAGGAGCTCCAGCGCATCTTGAGTGCGCATGTCGGGCAGGCAGGCGGCTGGATGGTCGGGCCATCCTCCCCGTCGCTGCCTGGGTCAGGGCCGCGAGGCCGGCTCGCCCACTCCGTGACCACCGTGCACGGGTCCGTCTTGTAGAACCGATAGTTCGACCTCATGCACTCCCGCGCGCGCTTTGCGTCAGCGCGGCGCTGGAACTCCACCAGCACGCACGGCTCCCGCTTGTGGCGGTGGTCGTACAGGAAGGCGATGTGTTTGACGACCCCGAAGGGCACGACCACCTGCCTGACCACCTCGGCATCGACGTGGTGCGGTACCCGCTCGATGCGGATGATGGACTCGCCCTCGTCGTGCTGGTCACTGGGCTGCTGCTGGGCGCCCTGGCGCTGCTCCTCCTTGCGCCTACGGCGGCTCCTCGAGCGCGGCTGGCGCTGGGGCGGACCGTCCCCCGCGCCTGGCGCCTCCTCCACCTCGGTCTTCACCTCGAAGGACCGCGGCGGCGCCCCCCCGCTCTTGGGCTTCAGGACGGCCTCACGCTTCACGATGTCGGCCTTCGGGGGGGCGCCGCCCGTCTTGGGTTTCAAGACGGCCTCCTCCTCCTGTCCCCTGCGCCCGCGATCGCGAGGCGCATCGCGCTCGCGATCGCGGCGCCTCGCGCGCGAGGGCGAGCGCAAGGGCGCAGGGCGCCTCTCGCGCTTGCGGACCTCTTCGGCGAGGCGCTCCTGGCCCGGCGACCGCGCGGGCCGCGGGCGCGCCTTTGGAGCGCCTTTGCTCTGGCGCCGCGCGGCAGCCTGGATGGCCGCACGCGCCAGCGCCGCGGTGACCGCGTCCTCTCCCGCCTCGAGGACCGGGGCTGGGGTCGACTTCCCCTCGCCCCTGCTCGAGGCGTCGTCGTCGGTGAGCTCCGCGACCGCCTCCGCGTCCACTGTGCGCATCATGTCGAGCAGCCCCTTGTTGTGCTTGCAGAGCTCGCGGAGCTCCGGCATGGGCTGCCCCTGGAACTGGGCCAAGGCGAGCGCCAGCTTGGCCGCCTGGCGCTGGACCTTGATATTCGGCCCCGCGCCCACCCCCCACGCACCCCGCTTGCCGTCGACGATCACCAGCTGGCCGTGGTCCTCGCTCGCCCCCGCGGCCAAGCAAGCCGCCGCGATGCACGGGGCTGCTTCGTGGTCGTGGTTGACCACCTCGACGAGGTCCTCGCTGTCCAGCTCGTTCACCACCGTGTACAGGATGTTGTGGGCGGCACTCCGGAGCTCGTCCGACAGCGCGGCCCCCGAGACGACGACGCCGAGGGGGTTCACCGCCATGATGCTGTAGTCATGGCCACGCGCCTTGCTCTGGTCCGGGGCCACCAGGCCCACCAGGAATCCCATGATGCACGCTGCCGGAGCGCGGGGCGACGGCGCGGCTGGCGCGCGGGGCTGGGGTGCGCGCGCTGCTCGCGCGCCTCGCTCTGGAGTGGGAGATGGCTGCGGATGAGAGGACCAAGAGGAGGTGGGCGTGCCTGGGGCGATCGGGAGCGGTAGCGAAAGGGGGGTCGAGGGCGAGAGGTCCACCGGGATACCCCCACAACGCGAAGCCCCCGCCCTGACCTGAATACCCGTGGGACCCGCCTGCTGCTTTCCCACACGCCCATTAACTCCTCGCCCTGGCTCGTATCTCACCAATTCCTCCTCTCCTTCCCCCTCCGTAGTTGACCCTGCTCGCGCCGAAGGGCGCGCCCAGGGGGGGCGCCCGGGCGCCCAGGCCGGGCGTTCCGAGGGCCTCAGATCGCTCCCAAACTGGGGCGGGTCGCTCCCGGCCAACTGGTCGGGGCGGGCGCCGGCCGCGGCGCCGTCGTCACCGCGGGCGTCCGGGGCCAATAAGGCGTGGCCCTCCGCCATGCCTCGGGCGAATGGAGCCTGACGCCGATGGTCCTCCCAGAGGTATCCGTGGAAGGCGTCCGTGGACCACCTCCCGAACCTCTTGACCGCTTCCAGGTCGCGACAGGCGTGGTACAACGCCGTCGCGCCCCCGATGCGCAGGGAGTGGGATCCCATCTGGCCTGCGTCCACGCCGCAGGCGGCAGCCGCGAGTTGGAGGAGCCCCTGCACCTCCTCCCGCATAATCGGGTGGCCATCGGGCCGGCGGAACAGGGGGAGCCCCGCCTCGGTTCCTCGTCCAAACCGGTCCGGCAGCTCCCTCTGGAGGTCGGCGAGTGCGTCCACGACACACAACTCCACCCCCGAACGGTAATGGTTGCGTACGCAACCTGCGTTAAACTGGTCCGTCTTTGACGACGTGATCGTCAGTGCTACCTCATCGCAGTCGCTGAGCCTTGCGCTGGGTGTACCTCCGCGCATCCCCTGTACGTCCTGCCCACGCACCACCCGTCCCATACTCCAGGAGCGGTCCTCTTGGACCAAATACTCCGACGCGCGGAGCATGAAAAAGTACCCCGTCATAAGCGCCGCCCATAGGATGGTCGCCTCCCGGCGCGTGGCCGTCCCGTGGGCGAACAAGTACTCTCGGAGCCAGCGCAACATCCGGGGCGTGGCCGGCAGCTTCCGTTTCGCCTTTCCGTCCCAGCGGCGGAGTCCCTCGATCGTGGTCCAGAGCCGGCGCCGATCGGAGGTCACATCCCCAAACCCGGCCAGGGTGTGGGCATATCGAATGGCGAACAGGCGCTGGCGGATGGTCGCGGCTCGCCTCTTCATCACCTTGTACAGGTACACGACATACCGGATGAGGTCATCCTCATCCGTAAGGCGGGCGTCCCGAGTCTCCCCCTGCAGGTATGGGCTCCGGCCTCGGAGCCTCCGCCAGAGTACCCAGTTACGCCACCCGGCGCTGTAATTGGCCCGCGTCCCTTCGGCAAGCTTGGCCAACATCGCCTCGGTGGCGGTCGCATCCAGCTCGCGGGGGTCGGTGAGTTCACCTTGAATCCCTTTCGGGGCGCCCCCGCCGGCGTACCGCCAGGCGGCGGGCTTCGCCAGCGCGGGAGCAGGGGCGCTGCGGGTACGCCGACGGGCCTTGCGCGGGGGGCGAGCCTCGCCGCCCACGCCGTCCATGGCGCTTGGCCTGGGCATGCCCGCGCCTTCCGGAACAGCGAAGGTCACCGCCCCGACCCGCTCCCCGCCTGCCCCGTCCACCCCTGCTGCGGTGGACCGCGCGGTAGCAGGGGGGTCGAGCTGGTCCGCCAACCGAGCGGCGTCGTCCGTCGTCTTCCCCGCCTCCAGCGCAGCCTCGAATGGCCCGCTTGGGCGATCGGGGGCCTGAAGCCAGGCCTTTAGCCACAGCTTAACCATCTCGTCATTAGCGAGTCGGTCGTGATCGGGCCCGACGCCAGCGCGCGCCCCGGGTGCCTCGCCTGCGCTCGCTGCCTCTACGGCCTGCCTCAGCAGGCGCTCCGCCCACTGGAGCACCCAGCGGGCCGTGCGACGCGGGAGTGCACGAGCGGCCTGCCGCATGCGCTCGGCGATCGGCATACCTCCAAGGCCCAAGGCATCCCACAGCTCCGCCGTGCCCCCCTGGGCGCACCAGATTTCTTTCGGGTGCAGGGCTCGCACGGTCCAGCCGCCCTCGGACCCTTCCAGGATCAGGGTGTTCGCATAGCCCTTCAACGGGTCGGGCTTCGCCCGTGCCGTATGGCAGGGCCCGCGCGGATCATGAATCACCACGCGCTGGGCCCGCCCGCCTCCCGCGGGCTGCCATGTGCCCCGCGGCCAAGGCATCATGCGATCCCCCGTCGTCGAGATCCGAGGGTCCACGAGCAAGGTGCCGTTGTCGAGGTCCAGGCGGAGCTCATCCAGCGGTGGCCGCCCTGCCTCCTTCCAGAGCTGGCAGAGGCCGCGTGGCTCCACGCAGGGCTGTCCCAGGGGGGGTACGGGGCCCGATGCCCGAACCCGTTCCCCGCAACCCCAAACCTGGACCGCCCGCGCGCGTGCCGTGACGTCGCCGAAGTGCGTGCACAGTAGGCGCGTCTCTGGGGAGAGTGCCACATAGCCAAGGCGCCGTAAGCGCGCCCCTAGTCGCACTGCAGCGTAGTTGACGGGGGCGTCGAGCAGCACGGCCAGTGGCCGAGTGGTGATCAGTAGCCGCTCCAGGCCCGTCGCTTCGCGTCCACCAGGGTCCTCCGATAGTGACGCGCACAGCCAGCGGGTCCGCGGGGCCCCAGTGGGGTCCTCGGGGTGGTCCCCGTGGTCCGGGTCCCATCGGTCACCGACATCCCACGGCGCTAGCAGCGCCGACCCACCGAGGCTCTCCCATGCCTCCCCAAAGGGGGGCCACGCGGTTCCCACCTCCAGCAGCCGCGCCCCCTCGACCTGCAGGGGGGCGTAGCGTGGTAGGGCCTCCCGGGCTCCTTTGACTTGGAGTGCAGCCGCGCGCCAGGGCCCGTCGTCTCCTGGCATCCGCAGCTCGCGCTGGGCGGCCTCCTCCACCAGCTCGCCCCACGGAGCTGCCGGCGACAGCTCGGTCCATCCGGCCTCCGCCATCCGCTGGCGTACCTCCTCCACCGTGGCACGAGTAATGAAGTCGGCCAGCTCGTTGTGGTAAGTCCGTAAGTAAAGCCCGTCCAGGACCCGGAACTTGTACCGTAGCTCCAGCATGGCCAGGACTCGAAGCAGGTGGCGCGCCACCGCGTTCCGCGCCCGGCGGCGTCGCAGCCAGCGGCTGACATTGCTGTTGTCAGTGACGTACGGCAATAGCAGCTGGAACCAGTCCGGGCCCTTCTCGGCCGCCAAGGCTATCAGACAGAGGAGTTCGACCACCGCGATGATCTCCCCCTCCCCCTGCCAAGTGACCCCAGGGGCGGAGCGGAGCGTCTCCAGATAGGGAGCCGCCTCCGCCACGATGTACTCGCGCGAGGACCAGTCCAGCGCACCGATCCGATCCAGGGTGGCATCGCCTCCCAGCCAGCGCAGCTTGCCGAGCGCCCCCGGGAGTGCGAGGGCCTCGCGAAGGCCTAGCAGGCCCTCGAAGGAGGTCTCGAAGTTACCCTCGACCGGCATCTCAAAGCAGACGCGCAGCCAATCCAAGGTCTGGTGCCAATCGTCCCACGCAGCCTCTACCATCTCGGGGTCGCCCGGCGGATGGACGTAGGCCTGACCTGGGTCACCCGACAGCATCCGGTGGACCGCTGGGAGCTCCAGGCTCAGGGCTGGAGCTGCGCAGGCGCAGAACTGGCCGAGCCCACTTAGCTCCCTCGCGGTTCGCAGCCGGACCATGCGGCAGCCGAAGCTCAGCTCCGGCTCCGCCAATAGGAAGCGCATCTTCATGGCCTTGGGCTCCGGGAGTCCAACTCGCTCGCGCTCGAAGTCCATACTGAGCCCCCAGATAATCTGCGTGGTGGAAGGCTCCCCCTCGGCGTCCCTCTTGCTGACGTTCACTGCTTCGGACCCAAACACCTCACGTATGGAGGCATCCAATGCGTCGCAGGCCATCCACGGTCGGACCCCAATGTCGGGCTCCACCACCACAGGGTCATCCATGAGCCACTCCGAGTGGAAGTGGGTGGTGTCGTGCCAGTGCGGCTCCCCAGGCCGATAGCTCTCGTGGAGCTCCCTCGCCGCCAGGGCGAGCATCATGTAATTGCCTGGGGCTCCCGTCCACCCAAACACCATGGCTAGGTAAACGACTCTGACGTCCCCCTCGATGCCAGCGTGGGCCCCCGGTAACGAGGTGCCAAAGTCCCCGACGTCCGCCGGGGCGATGTCCAACCACTTGAAGGCCCGCGAGACGTCCCGCTTGGCGCAGAGGAGGCGCGCTCCGGGGTGGCGCGCGCGATGCCATACCGCCGTCCTCGCCACTTGCCGATGGCGTGGCTGGACGGCAGGCGGGTGGTCGCGCTTGTGTGTGGCGGCGTTGGCCGAGAGCATCGCATGGATCATACGCCCTTCGGACGATAAGGTTCTGTCCGGTAGCTGCTTCGGTACCCTCCCCAGCGGGGCTTCCACCAGCTCCGTCAGAAAACCCTCTGCCGCCTGGGACGCCACCAGGACGATCCCCCAGGTCACATCCGCCCATACCTTCTGGTAGGCCTCGTCGATGTGGGCTCGCACGCTGGGGTACGGCTGGGCTCGCTCGCGCCTCCGCGGCGCGCCCCGCCGCGCGGAGGCTCCCCCTTCCGCTAGCTCCCGGACGTACTCGAAGTGCTCTCGGCTTAAACACCGTCGCACCTTGTCCCCCAGGACGCCCCGAAGGGGGTTGCCTAGGCGCTCGTGGCGCGCGCGCCTAAGCAGCGCGGCCGCTTCCTTCAGGGACCCCGTCCGCTGGAGGAGCTGATCCCCCAACCCTACCAGGGTCCGCATGGCTTCGGGGTCATGCTCAGGATGCTCCGTGCAGAAGGTCAGGTAGACCGTGGCCAGCTCCGCCGGGCTGCACCCGTCGAGGTCCTCCGCGATATCTCTGGCCGGATCCTCGCAAGGGGGTCGAGTCTTGCCCGCACTCACCTCCCCCTGTGCCTTGCCCAATGGGGGCTTAGGAAGCCCCGCCAATGCTCGGTGCATGGCTGGGCTAAGCCTACCGCATTTTGAGCCGTCCCCTGAGGCCTGCAGGCGCTCGATTCCAGTGAAGTCGACGCCCTGCAGGCGCCCGGGCGCCTCCGCCCGGGCGATTTTGGGGGACGCCCCCGGGCCATCCTCCCATATAGGCGCCAACTGCCGACGCAGTTGGCTCACCGACCAGCGGTGATAGGCCCCTTTCAACACCTTTGCCCACGCGGCGCAAAGGCGGGGGGCCCAAACCTGCGCCTCCTTGGTGCGCTTAATGCCCGAGCCCGGCACGTGATCCTTCAGCTCGACGTGGTGGTGGTCACGGGGGCAACGTCGCGCCAACAACAGAGCGTGCAGATGCAGCCGGGGGCTGACGAGCCACCAGCTGCCCTTGCGATAGCGGCTCTCTGGCGCGTCGGACTGGGCCTTACCCCAGGCGCACATGTGGATCGGGGCGATCATGGCCCCCGTCGCTCGACGCAGCTCGTGCATCGGGGCCTGGTCCCAAATCTTGGGGTAGCGGCCCGAGGGGCAGGAGGACTCGATGAGAAACTCCTTGCCAGCGTCGTGTAGGATGCGGCAGGTGTCGCACGTGAACTGTGTGTGGCTGTTACCCACGCGCTCGAATTCTTTGGAGCCATCCCCCTCGGGGTGCTCCCACGTGCGGGTGCCCTGCGGGGTCCCGCCCGGCTGGGTCATGAGCCCAAGGTCGGTGTACGAGCCACACGGGGTACCCCAGCACCAAACGTTGGCCACGTCGGGGCCCATGGGGGTCCGTGCGGCCTCCTGTACCCAGAGGTCCTTATTTTCTGAAAAACTGTTTTTTTTCCAGTGGTTGTTTTTTTCAATTCATATGCGGTGTACGGAAAAATTTTCAGTTTTTTCAATGGAACTGAAAATGCAGAAAATTTTCAATTATATTGTAGACAATTATATATAAAACACGTAAACTATGACAAAATATCATAACTCGTCGTGGGCCCTCCCCTGCTCTCGCCTCCCCCGCTAGTGCTGCAGCATCAAGGCGGCGCCAGCGCGACCGCCTGCGCGCGACATGGCCCTCCGCGCCGCCATGCTGCGCAAACGCACCATGGAGGAGCTCGGGGGGGAAATTCTTCGGGAATTTTCAAGTAATTTTTTGACCCCAAAAATGCCTGCGGGCAATTTTCGGGCAAAAAATTGACCTGAAAAATGCCCGCGGGCAATTTTCGGGCAACATTTTGACTTGAAAAATGCCCGCGGGCAATTTTCGGGCAAAATTTTGACCTGAAAAATGCCCGCGGGCAATTTTCGGGCAAAATTTTGACCTGAAAAATGCCCGCGGGCAATTTTCGGGCAAAATTTTGACATGAAAAATGCCCGCGGGCAATTTTCGGGCAAAATTTTGACCTGAAAAATGCCCGCGGGCAATTTTCGGGCAAAATTTTGACCTGAAAATTGCCCGCGGGCAATTTTCGGGCAAAATTTTGACCTGAAAAATGCCCGCGGGCAATTTTCGGGCAATTCTCGGGCAATGTTCGGGCAATTCTTGGGCAATTTTCGATCAACTCCAGAGAGTTGCTCGAATGTTGCCCGAAAGCTACCCGAAAATTGCCCGAGGTTTCCTGCTATATGCATGTCCTTCCCAGGACGGCGCCGACGGTGGCGCGGCGGCCAGCAGCGGGGCTGCTCCGGCGGCGGCGCAGGCCCGCTTTCAAAATGAGAGGAGGAGGCGGAGGAGGAGGAGGAGGAGGACGAGGGGGAGGAGGAGGCCGATGGAGGCGGAAGAGGAGGAGGAGGAGGAGGACGACGAGGAGGAGGAAGAGGAGGAGGAGGAGGAGGAGGAGGAGAGGAGGAGGAAGGAGGAGGAGGAGGAGGACGAGGGGGAGGAGGAGGCCGATGGAGGCGGAAGAGGAGGAGGAGGAGGAGGAGGACGAGGAGGAGGAAGTGGAGGAAGACGAGGAGGAAAAGGAGGAGCAGGATGAGGGTTACGAGGGTGAGGCAGATCAACAGAGGGAAGGGTGAGGTGAAACGGACTCAGAATACGCACGTGAGCTCGCACGCGAACTCACGTGCGCATTCGGGGTTGGGGCCGTCGTAACCCGCGCGTATGGTTTATGAACCGCGCACGCGGGTTTCGACGGATCCAACCTCGACAGGGGCTGTTGCATGCTCCTCGACAGGGGCTCGGCATCATCGAGCCCCGCGTCATCTGCACGCCCATCGACCTCAGCAGCGACAGCGACGACAAGCCGCTGCTGAAGAAGGTCGCGCGCACTGACCCAGAGAGTGCGGACAGGCTCGCGCTGACTGACGCGCAGCAGCACGGACGCGTCGGCTCGGCTCAGGCTCGAAACGGGTTGAACGGTGTGTGTGTGTATGTGCGTGAGTGTGCGTGTGCGCGTGTGTGTTCGATAACCGATGGCACGGTGACAATGTCGGGCACCCTCCTCCCCTTGCCCCCCAACCCCTTCGAGATTCTTACCTTCGCTGTCCCGCGACGACGGTTGGATGTCTGGTGTGCAAGATATCCAACCGTCGCCGCGTGTTGTCTCCCCCCCGCCTCTCCAACATTCGCCTCGAACGGGTCCAAAGTATGTGCATGTGTATACATGCGTATATACGTGTAAATATACGCCAAAGTACATGCGTATACACATTGTTTATATTCACATACACACCTACATACCTACATACATACATACATACATACATACATACATACATGCATACATACATACATACATACATGCATACATACATACATACATACATACATCCATACATACATACAGACAGACAGACAGACCGACAGACAGACAGACAGACATACAAGTGTCTATGTACACATCTCTATATATATATATGTATATATATGTATGTGTGTGCACCCGACTGTACCCTACTATAGCCCGTCGTTCTCTCGGAGCCGCCGACTTTACCCTGCGGCCCCTTCTGCCCGTTCCCGCAGGCCCCGCCCCAGTTCCAGAACGCAGCGCTGCCCGCCACGCAGCAGGACGAGACGGGGCCGCCTGCGACAATTGCGCCAGCTGCCATGACGGCAGCAGGGAAGAAACACGATAATGAGGGGGAGGAGGAGGAGGAGGAGGAGGAGGAGGAGGAGAAGGAGGAGACGGAATAGGAGGGTGAGGATCGGACGAAGCTGAGGGGGAGGAAACGGAGCACAAAGAGCGGATATGAGATGAGGGGAGTTGAGGGGAAACTCGAGGGTGGGAGGTCCTGGGGGGTCCCCTGGAACCCTCTATAGATGGAAGGGATCCTTGAGGATGGGAGGGGTCCTCGAGGATGGGGGGCCCTCGCCTCCCATCCTCGAGGATCGGGGGACCCTCGAGGGTGGGAGGTGGGCGGTGGGGGGAAGGAACCGCCTCCTCCCGCACCCGCCCCGCATACGTAAGGCAGCGCCATCGGACGACGAGCTCATCCAGGAAATGTTCCGCGCGGACGTGCAGCAGGCCGATCGGCCTGCCTTGTTGCTCCTGGTTCTGTGCCTTCCTCTTACCGTACACCCCTCGTCCCACCTCCTCCCGATCAGCCGCTCGTCCAACATCCCACTTCCCTCCTCCCTCGTCTGCCCTCCGCCCCCTCCTTCCGGGCATTTCAACCATCCCCCACCTCGACGTTAACGTTGCTCGTTGGTGTATCGTCGGCGCCCGCCTCTACGTCAACTTCCTCCTCCGCCTCCTTCTCGTCGGCGTCTTCCCATCATCCGTCTCATCGGGTTCATCCGTATCCTCCACCTCCCCCCCCTCCTCAATCATCACCATCAGGATCAGCATCAGCATCATCATCATCAGCATCATCATCATCAGCATCATCATCATCAGCAGCATCATCAGCAGCAGCACCATCTTCCTCCTCCTTCTCCTCCTCCTCCTCACGTCTTCTCCTCCTGATCCTCCTCCTCCTCCTCCTCCTCCTCTTTAGTTGTTTACTCACCAGGTTCCGCCATGCCATCCTCCCCCCATCTTCCCTCGTCAGCAGCTGGCTTGGATCAAGATGTCCTCGCCAGGTGCAGAGACGGCCCCAGGGCCGCTCGGTTCAGCCCTGCTCCCGCACGTGACGGGCCCGAGTTTCTGCACGCACGGCTACGATGGCGGCGTGAGTCGGCAGGGCATCGAGGGCCACATCAAGCTGATCAGGAGCTTGGTCCAGGTGGTGAATCGGACAAACACCGCCGACCCTTCTAAATGTATACCCCTCCGCCCTCCACGTGGAGGAGGGGGGACTTACGGGAGGGCAGCGGGGGTGAAGGGATTAGAGGAATGAGTGGAGGAATGGGGGTAATGGAGGAGTGGGGGAATGGAGGAGATCGGAGGAGGAGGGGAGGAATGAGCAATGGACGAATGGAGGAAATGGAGAACGGAGTGGATGAACGGAGGAGTTCGGAGGAGTGGATGAATCAGCATGTGCACAATTTGTGTTCTCACCCTAGGTGAATAGCACCATGTCCTTCAAGAAGGACGCGTGGTTCCAGGCTCTGAAGGAGGTCGCCAGGCACAAGCCACTGGTGTTCAGGAGCAGGGGGGAGATGGCGACGTGGCAGGCCGAGCTGCACAAGCGCTTGAAGACGATGTGCCGCCACGCTAGCCAGTATATGATCAAGGACACACCCCCCAAATGGTTCAAAGCGCTGGCGCCCCCCAAGCCCGAGAAGTACGTCGAGCCTGGCGACGACGCCGACGGGGACCAGCGCGAGGACGAGTTCGACGAGAAGAACGACGAGGAGGGCGGGGAGGAGGAGGACCCCGCCGACTTCGAGCCCGACGTGGAGGTAGACACTGGCGCTGCCAAGACCCCGGTGTATGACTACGGGTACGACGGGGAGGCTCGCTGCGCGTTCCGCACGCGCACGGACGGCCCGAAGAAGCACTTCCCCGAGTATGCCGTCGAGATGCGCGAACCTCCAGATGCAGCGCCTACAGATTGCATGCTGGCAGTGTTCAAAGGCGCGTCTGGCTCGACAGAGGAGGCGGTGAACGTGGCGCAGGTGACCGTGGCCAAGTGGCGATCGGGTCTCACGCAGCCGAAGGCCAAGGCGAAGACCAAGGCGAAGCTGGGCACGCCCATGAAGAAGAAGAAGAAGCAGGAGGTGAAGACGACGAAGATCTCCGACGCGGGCCCAGAGAGCAGAGCCGCAAGCAGCGGTGCAGGCACGAGCGAGCTGAAGTCCAGACGCTTGCCCGACAGGCAGGGGTGGCTTGGCAAGAACAGCAATGATGAGAAGGTCGAGGCGCTGATCCGCAGCAATGATGTCAGAGGCAAGCCGCCCCAGCGCCTCGCCGTTGTCCAGGTGAACGGCAAGACGGTGATCACCATCAATGTGGACAAGTTCGAGGCGACGGCGGAGACGACCTCCCAAGCTGCTGCCCTGGCATGGGCATCGACAATCGCAGTGAAGCTGGCGCACGGGAAGATCGATCGAGAGGGGGCCATCGCCATGAAGGCCGCGAAGCTGGATCAGGTCGGCGGCAATGTTGTCATGAAGAGGCCGTCAACTATGTTAAAGAAGCCAGGTGCCGCTAAGTGCGCTCGCCCGAGGCCTTCTGCAGCGCCTGGCGCCAGCGAGGAGAAGCACACGGACTCGAACAAGGACGTTGACAAGGGCGCTGCCTCTGCGACCACTCCACCCGTGACCAAGCGGGCGATCTCGCCCTCCGCCCAGAGGACATGCCTGTCGCCGCCGACCCCGTCGTCGGATGAGAATGTGGGTGCGGCGTCAGGCTGATGCGAGGGCGATGCGCACAAGCGCTCGCTAGCTGTTTGCGCCCCGCACGGGAGGGGTTGGGAGGCGGGACTAGAAATAAGGTGAGGGGAGACATAGTATGAACGATAGGAATGTTGAGGTTGAAGGAAAGAACCAAAACAACAAGGAACGGGAGGAACGGAGGGAGGACGGACACCGTGCCAGGGGCAGCTTGTGCATCATATGTTTATGCACGCATCGTGCACGCAGCGCCGCAGTGGACCACGTTTGAGTCCGAGGGGATTCCTCGCCAGCGGCATGGTCTGTCGCCGATCGTGGGACGAACAGGCCAACGACACACCCCTGTACAGCGCAGGAAAAGCTCACGAGTATGTATGCGTATTACGGCATAGGTCACATTCGCACTAGCACCAACGCGCGTGAGCGTAGAACAGCACGCAAACCTAAAGCAAGAGGGTGCATAGGGAGAGGGAATACCATACGACATAGAACAGCGAGAGATGCAGAGAGAGAGAGACGCACATACTCAATGTCTATAGAGGGACGAGGGTGACATGACCTCACATTTTCATATAAAGAATACATAGGTGATAAAGAGAACGAGAGAGAGAGAGAGGGAGAGACAATCAGAGATAGGCACAACCTAACAGCACCACCGACACACGTGAGATAAATGGGGGACGCATCACTTCCAACCCCGTCATCGTCTCACCACCCCCCTGTCGCCACTCCGCCCCCTTCAACGATCCCCCGTCGTGACGGTTGTTTTACCGATTCCCGTATGTCTCAACAATACCTTCTCTCTTCCGTCATCCCTCCCGTATGTCGCCCTCCACCCGCTCTATCTACCTCACGCTCCCTCCATGGCTGTGTTGGTCGGCATTTGGCTATAAAGTATATGCCGATCTCAGTATGTGTGTGCATACACGCACGTATGTGTGTACATATATATATGTATATATACATGTGTGTTCTCCCCCTCCCTCCCGCACGCTATTGCGCATGATATAACGATCTAGTCCCATGTGCCTCCCTTTATCTCTCTATATTTCCCCCCTTGGTGCAGCAATATCTCAACCCGTCTTGCTCACTAGCTCCCTCTCGTTAGATATCGTTGCCTCTGTCTCGATCCCTCTGTCCCTGCGTCTGTATCCGTATCCCTCTCCATATCAGTGGGCCGTGGCTCGCCACGTCAATCGATTGGTTGTGCCGCGAGTTGTCGAGGCTACCCGCCCAGCTCAGCCCGCTGTGAACTCGCTGCTCGGTTTTCCCAGCTTTCGATCCCCAGGGCAAGGAGGTCCCTCGGTTGCCGACATCGCCTTATAGTTACCCATCGCCGAGCGCCCCCGTCGGCGCCCGCCCCGGCTGCGCTTCCCGCTCGCCCTGCCCCGTTCACCCCTCCGACGCCCGCGCGCCAGGCGAGTGGCCCCGTCGGGCAGAGCATGGGCGCCGCTTCCTTCGTCATCCCGCAGGCCAGACGCGGGGGGGAGGGAGACGGTCGCAAGGACGGACGACAGCCCTGAAATCGTCTGGCCTGCATGCAGGCATACCTCCAACGCCCCCACCCCCACGCACACACCTCCTCCTCCTCCTCATCCTCAAAGGGACCCCCCCACCCCCCCCATTCTCCAAACCCTCCGACCTCCCCGCCTATTCCTTGAGCGCTCCTGCTCGTCGGATGGCGAGTGGTGGTGAGTTGGTTGAGCCTACGCCGTGATATCGATTGCAGTTGCGACTTGCCGCAGTAGGCCTTAAGTTGAGAGCTGCGAGTGGGGTAAATCGGCCGCAGGCGGCCAACTTCGAGGGTCAGCTGATGAAGGCCTTCATGGACTCGGGCGCATTCAAGGTGGAGAACGAGGACGAGGAGGGAGACGATGCGCAGGACATCATGGATGATGAGAGGGACCTGAATCTGGAGGCGGCGGCGGCGTCTGGGTTCGACATCGGCAGCACTGGCCCCATCGGGAAGAGGTGCGCCCTCTTTCGTCGCAGCTGCGCAGAGGAGAACGCGAAGTACCAGAGCTTGGACCCGAGTGGCAAGAAGAAGCGGGTGAAGCAGTGGGCCGCTGAGCAGTTCGACCAGTACCAGGAGACGTCGTCTCAAAACTGATGACGATGAGGATGTCCCCCCTATACCCAAGCACACGTGCACGCATGTTCCCTCTCCCATGTTCCGCCCTCCCGCTGCATTTATGTATGTATGGTTATATATATATATATATACATATGTGTATGCATATGCGTGCGTGCGTGTTCGCATGATTAAGTACATTTGTACATATGTACATATATATATACAGACACGTGTATCTACACTTTACGTTTACATGTATATATATATAAACACATCTGTATATATAGATATACATTTACAGAGGGCAGCGGTGAGAACTGGACATGGGAGACGTGAGTTTTGGTCAGGAGAAGCGGTCCAAGATCGACGAGCGGGTCAAGCGGGACACGACTGTCGGCTCCTGGCTCACGTTCGAGGGCATGATCACCGCCGAGATGGGCGGTGGAGGCGGCCCGCCCACGCCTGCAGCCGTGCAGGGGGCCATCAACCGCTGCATGTTTCTCATCAAGAAGGGGCCCAAGCACGTGCGGATCAACGAGGAGTCTCGCAGGCTGGAGTGGAAGCGCAAGACGGACACAGAGACCGTGGACCACGTGAGCACCAGCCGTCACACTAGGTTCGAGACGAAGGACGCCGTTCGGCAGTCCAAGGAGCTGGTGACGCCAGCGCCGAAAGGGAATGTAATGGCCGCCGACACGCCACCCGTCACAGTCGCCCGTGCTGCTGCACATGAAGGTGCTGCAAGTGGAGCTACGGCAAGTGGAGATGTTGCGGCCGTGGCTGCAAAGCCTGCTGGGACATCGCCAGACGTGAAGAAGCAGACGGCGAAGGGCACGGGCAAGGCGGGCAAGGCCAAGAAAGGCAAGGGGAAGGCGAAGGCGCAGGCGAAGTCAAACGCGAAGGCCGCCACCCCGAAGACTGTGGACACCAAGGCGAGGGCCGTCGTGAAGGAG
>CAUYUJ010014449.1:416199-426199 GCA_963575745.1 Prorocentrum cordatum | reverse complement strand
TGAGATAGCGGAGATCCCGATGGGCGCCAGATACCTGCTAGTGCAAGTGAAAGCCGACTGGATGGAACTCAGCAGCACTTTGGGGTTCCCGACCTGGGCTTCGTTTTTTTCGCCATGTTTCCTTTGCGCATGCACGAGAGACACCATGTACGATTTCAGCCATGCGACTGTACACAACCTGGGCTGGGGCAAACGGGGCAACTCGTATGAGGTCGAGTGCAGCAGCCATGAAATTATGGTGGATGTGGTCTCGGATGATGTCAGACAGTTGATCGTGCAGATTGGTAAGCTCCACCTGGCGAAAAAGAAAACATGCCTTGGCCGAATCCTCGGCGAAGACGTCCCAACGCTTGGATTGAGGAAGGGGGACAGGCTGGATCCATGTACAGATTTGCCCAACACGGATGACTTTGAGACTCGGAGCACCCCGTTCGTTTGCGTGTTTTGGAGGGCGAGGGTAGACGACAGAGGCAGGATCGCGTCGTGGGTTCTCCGCCGCAATCCGTTATTTTGCCCAGAGCTGGGGACCACGCCAGACAGTGTGCTGCACTTAGACACGCTTCATACATTATATTTAGGAGTGTTCCAGACATTCGTGTTGAAAGTGCTTACGTGCCTAGTTGACGCCAATATATTCAATGTTGTAGGACCACAGGAGGTCATTCGGGCAGTGAGTCTTAAAAGACTGTTCAGCGATTATAAAGGTTGGTGCAACACACACAACATCGACAAAAGCTATCAGTTGAGTACACTAACGACATCAATGGTATACCAGCAGAGGGGGAACACAGAATTAAAAACAAAAGCTGCCGAGACAGGCATCCTCCTCCGGTGGGCACATGAGTATTGCACCCGTCCTGGTGGCACGCCGTTTCCTGAACGTGATACCCTCGGAGCAGCTGGTACTTGTATTATTGATTATATGTCAACCCTCCGTAGGTGTGGAATTCGTGTCGGTGTGGATGACTGTCGCGAACTCATGTTTTTATGCCTAAGACATTTGGCACTGATGGATGACGCGGGATGTGAACCCCTGCCAAAATCACATATGTTTGTGCACATCACGCAGAGAGTGCACATTCAAGGCAACCCACGTTTCTACAGTACCTTCTTGGACGAAACCCTGAACCTTGCGATTGCAAAGATGGCAGCAGCTGCTCATAGAACAAACTGGGAAGAATCGATTATGCGTCGATCCCGCTTGCTACCGCTCGTTTCGAAGAACTGTGCGTTCGCAGCAGTGTGAAAGAAGGTCAGGAGAACGCAATGCATCATCATCACCATCATCATCACCAGCATCAGCAATCAACAACCACGTTAAATTCAACAACGCAACACAGAACATAAACACAACAAGGGTTGAGAGAAGGAATGTAGGATAGTAGGGTTAGCCTAGTGGAAGGCAAGGCAGACCAACAACTCGGCCAACACACGGTCAAATTTCGGGCAAATTCCAGGAGTTTCGGGCATACCTCGGACACGCATCGGGCAAATCTAGATCGGGCAAATCTCGGGCAATTCTCGGGCACAGCTCTGGCAAGTCTCGGGCAAATCTCGGGCAAACATTCCGACGTGTATCGGGCGAGTCTCGGGCGCGTTTCGGGCAAGTCTCAATCGCGGTGCTAGAAAGCATCTGCCAGGCATGCACCAGGCGATCTTCGCAAGCTCGGGCAACGCTCGGGGGTATTCTCACATGTCCATGCTCGCGCAATGCCCGATCCCGCTCGAGAAACGAATGACGCCCCCCCCCCGTTGAGGATCATGCCCCAGTGGCTCCGACGCCCCGCCTCCCCGCGCACCCGAAGGCCGCCATGGGCATCAAGAGGAAGACCGAGACGGAGGGGGGGAGCATCAAGAAGAACAAGGCTAGCGAGCTGGCGAACACCAGCGAGTTGACTGAGGACGTCATGCACGACATCACTACGGAATGGCAGGACCGACCGCCCCGCCGCTTCGAGATCCGACTGGATGATACAGGGCGTGGTTCGGCAGTTGCGCGCATGCGCGGGCGGGGGGGAGGGCAGGGCGGGGAATGGCCAATCGCAGAAGCCGAGTTCAGCTCGATGCGGTCGTCGATGCGACGGTTGGGAGACACGACTGCGCTCCCCCTCCTTCCTTCTAAAGGTTGCTCCCCTTCTCTCAGATAATAGTTATGTCCCTCTCCTTCTCTCGCCCGCTCTATCGATGTATCTCGCTATATAATGTGTACATTATAGCTCGACGTGTCTGCCTTTGCATTTACGTGGTCACACACCCGAGCTAATGCATACATATAGTCAGTGTGCGGCGGGCACACACGTGCACGTTTGCAAGTTGTTCAGCACATCTATACTTGTACATGTGCACACGTATGTACAATGTACATACATGTATGGGTATGTCGTACACGCATGTGTGGTCCACCCTCTGTCTTTGTACGCGTGGACATACGTGCGCACGCATTCATATAGATGCACACATCTCGATTCAATATCACGCCCCTCGCATGATATAACTGACTCGAACCCTCTTCGTTTGTATATACGCATCTGCAGGCATAGACATATGGTTATTTACACGCACGTGTTCATGCATGTTCAATATATATATATATATATACATGTGTATACATGTGTGTACGCATGCGTGAATCCTAGCGATATCGATGTTTGTCTATGTGCACCACCGCTCGGCATGGCCCAAATGGTTTCGCTCGCGCTGTTGCTGCAGCCTTGTAAACCTACATTGCAAACCACGTTTCTCATATCTTGCATATGTTTATATGTGATCCCTCTTCGAACTATATGCTCCACTCGCTGTCTGCATCGGTGATTTCTTTCTCGCCCCTCCCTCCCCCCTGTCGCGCCTCGCACCCGCCCTCTCTGCGCATATAGACCTGTCGTCAAACACTCACGTTATTGTTCAGCTCGCCTACGTAATAATGGCTCATATCTTATTGTTATGCAACGGGGCTGCCCCTCTCTCCGTCCCCCGCGCGTGCGGGGTGCGATCGTATTCCGCTCATCTGAGTATGAACGCATGCGTTTATACACAATTGCGCGGCTGTGCATTTCTACGCATAGCTCTGCCATAGGCTGAGAAGACGTATGTATGTGTATATATATATGTGTGTACACACATGCATCGATGACAGCGTGGTAATGTCTCTCCCCGCGCGCGTGCGTAGACGCGCCGCATGTGCACGCACATATATGTACATTCTCGCGTTACACACATGTGCACACACGTTCCCTCTCTCTCTGTCGCTCTCCCTCTCTCTCTGGCACCTCGTTCTTTCTTTCTCTCTGGTTCGTTCGTGATGTGTGGTTTGTGTTTCCGCTTGTTTTTTTTTTTTTTTTTTTTTTTTTTTTTTTTTTTTTTTTTTTTTTTTTTTTTTTTTTTTTTTTTTTTTTTTTTTTTTTTTTTTCTCTCCGCTCTCTCTCTCTCTCTCTCTCTCTCTCTCTCTCTCTCTCTCTTTCTCCCGTCTCACGCGCTACCTCGCCCCTCCCGCGCTATCCCGTCAGAAGGAACTGGCGCGCGACCTCCTGACCGACAATGGCGCCAAGCCCCCCGACCACCTCCACGTCTTGTCCATTGGGTGCGGCATGAACACGGGGGCGATCGCGATCAAGGAGGCTAGCGCGATCGGAGATGAGGACACGATTGAGGAGGAGGAGGAGGAGAAGGAGGAGGAGGAGGAGTAGGCGGCGGAGGAGAAGAGGAGGAGGAGGAGGAGGAGGAAGAGTGGGATATCCGATAGAGACATGGAGGGGAATGCGCATGGGATGCAGGACAGCACGGGGAGGGATGACACAGGGGAGGGGGGAGAAACAATATGAAATGTTGGAGGATCTGTACCTACGTCTGGGCCCTCACAACACCCTCCCTTCACCAAATCTCATCATCCTCCCCATCCTCCCTTTCTCATCGTCCTCCTCCGTGCCCCTTCATCCCTCATTTGTCGTCACTCTCCCATCCAAACTCCTCGTGCGTCCCTCGTCCACTGGCCCTTCCTCGCACCCCCCGCCCCCGCCCTCCAATGCCGGTTGAACCCCCTCCCGCGCCCCGCAGATGGGGATCCGCGTGACCAACTACTGCTGCGACAAGAAGGAGTGGCTGCAGCGGCACGCCATATGGGTGGCGAACGGCGCGTCGACCCACGTGCACGTTCCCTGCGACTTCGCGGAGGCCACAAGGGGGGGGCGCGGAGGGCTACCCTTCAGCGTAAGAACATGCTGAAAGGTGAAAGCTTCAAATGTCCGTTCGAGGGCCCCCTCTGGGCCCTCTCTTAGGGCGTCCTGGGGCCCTCTGCGGCCGTCTGGGAGCTCTCGGGCAGTCTGGGAGCCCTCTTGGGAGCCTCTTGGGCCGTCTTGGGACGATCTTCGGGGCCTCGCGGGCCGTCTTGAACGCTGTCAAAGCCCACTATAAGAATATGATTCAACCCCCCCCCCCTCAAAAAAAACAACAACAACAAAACGCGTTTTCCGATAAGGATGAGGCCATTTGTGCCTCTTGGGCTCTCTCGGGAGAGGCCTCTTGGAGGCCTCTTGGGGCGTAATTGGGGGCTTCTTGGCGGTATGAGAGGCATCTCTGAGGCCATCTTGAGTCAGCTAGCTTGACCGTCTTGGAGGGCATCTAAGCTGTCGTGGAGCGGGGAAGAAAGCTCCTGGAGCCCCGCCACCGCCATGGAGGAGTGGGCCTGCCCCCACCCCCCCCGAGCCTCGAACGCAAGTTATACACGCACATGCACACGCATACGTATATTTATATTTATATAAACAAATCAACTAAAACATGAACCAAGCACACATACATGAACAAACAATTAAGCAACTCAGTATGTAGATATATAATACATGCATGCACGTACGTACACATGCATACATATATGCATGCATGAATGCATGCATGATTGAATGTATGTAGGTACGGATGCGTGTACGTGCGTCTGTATGTATATGCGTATATATATGCATGCATGCATGGATGGATGCACTTGCATGGGTATAAGCGTTTAGGCGTAACTGCGTTTATACATGACGTCAAACATTATAGAGTTAAACAGATAGGTTGGAAGGATGGAGCAGGAGGGAATGTCAAGGAATACGTGCGAATATACCACTGTTGTAAGTTTCTCGGCATCCAACATGACCTCGATGCAAGTCGTTCCATCTGTCATTAATCTGCGTCACGTGCCCGCCTTGTGTTGCGGAGGTGGTGTGCGCATGCTTCTCGAGCGAGGTAACTGTGGCGTTCAAGAGCCGCGTGCCCGCGTCGATCTCGCCCGCGCCGTCCCTGCGCCCGCCAGTTGAACCTGAACAAGATCAGGGGCGCGCAGGTGATCATCGCCGCACCAGACAGTGCACCATTCCCTGTTGACGGCCAGGGGTTGCAGAAGGACGATGACGACAACGAATGGTTGTCGATACTTGCATGCATTGTGGGCCAAGCGCGCCGAGAGACCGAGGCGCTCGAGATATTTGTGATTGAGACCCAGCTAGAGCTAGCAGATGTCCCGCCTGGGCGGGCGGCCAGCCAAGCAGACGAAGTGATCGAATATCTGACTTCAGAGCTCGGGGATGGTTGGTGCGTTTGGCCATGGCTGCTGAGCTCGGAGCAGCTGGGGCTGCCCCAGGAGCGCACTAGGATGCACATCTGTGGTAGGAGGAACAAGCTGTTCAAGGATGGAGCGGACCATCCACCATGTTTGCGCCCAGAACAGTTCCGTTTGCCTAAGTTTCAGCGGGCAGATATGCTCGACAGGAGCCTCCCGAAGGCCCAGGTGACTGACCTGGATGATGCCATGCAGGCGAATTTAAAATCGTACAAGGATATTTGCATGCTCGAGTCTGCTGGCAACATTTATGTGTGTGATTTAAGCACGCCTCCCAAAGACTTGCCGAGGGCGAACATTTGCCCCGAGCTCACGCAAGACAACCATCACTTGTTTGTCTTTGAAAAGGGGACGCTGGATTTCACGATCCATCGGTTCCTGTCGCCAGCAGGGAGGTTCATGATTCAAGGCTTCTCCCCCGAGGTTGCCACTAATTTTTCAGATGCCAGCTGTGCTGTCTCAGCCTCGGGCGCTGCGTGCTCGATGGTCTGCATTGGCCTCTCAGTGGCATGCTGCTTTACAGACCACCGCTAAGTGCCATTGCGACGTGCAGCGTCGCCGCGACTCGAGGGGGCGCTCTGTGCAACCGCCCATGTAGAGGAGATGAGGGCGACCATGCAGGGGGGGAGTACCCACCTATATATATATGTATATATATACATACATACATGCATGCATGCATGCATGCATGCATACATACATACATACATACATCATATGCATACAAGCACGTTTACAATTATACGTACATGCTTATATACGTATACACCTATGTATATACATTCATATTCATGGCTATGAAGGTTACGTCAACTCGCACACGTTCGGACATATATAAGTATACAAGGGCGCACGTACACATATGCGCATGTAAACCTACGCCTGCAACGCCTCCATGCACATGTATCGATACACATATATAGATACACACATATCTGTATGTGTATACAGATATGTATGTATTCTCACGTCGGTCCACGCATCGACTAAGACACCATGCGCCAAACTCAATGCATGTGTATACATATATATATATATACATTTGTAAGTGCATGCATATATGCTAGCACACAACGGCATATTAACACACCTACACATATGTAATGATACGGGATGCACGTGAGAGGGACGGATCGATATCTACGTATGGCGGGATACAGAAATATCGTGAGCGGGGGTCCCACAGAGGGGAACTAAGGAGAGCGAGAGCGAGAGAGAGAGAGAGAGAGAAAGCGAGACAATACTATCTACCAGAGAAAGAGAAAAAAAGAGAGAGAGAGAGAGACACACAGAGATATAGAGAGATACCTACAACGTAAAAAGAGCGAGCGAGACCTGAACAGAGTGAGGGAGGGAGAAACAAAGAGAGAGGGACAGACAGATAACCAGAGAGAGAGAGAGAGAGACAGAGACAGAGACAGAGAGAGATACAGAGAGAGAGAGAGAGAAATAAGAACGACGAAACGAATCAATAAAACTAGACAACAAAAATAAACTGATACGTCGGATACGCAACAACTGATGTCGGCGAATGCGACTTACAACAATGCGGTCTGGGGCTAGACGTCGAGCTAACATTAGAAATCAAATCCATGGCGACACATGGGGGTGGGAACGCACATGCATACGATCATACAGACACACACACACACACGTCGGCATTGCACTGGAAGCGGGGGGATACCGTTATATGACGCAATGTATTTAGATGAGGGCGATGGGCGCACTAATCAGATTGACGTGCTTCGACGAAGGCGCTGCGTTATATATGTTTCCCGCTCGCTGCCAGTCTTGCCTGACAGTCGTTCCAGGCGGAGTTGCGTTTATCCTGCTGTCCTCTATTCCTCCTGTCCTCCGCCCCTGCCTCCTGTCCTCCGCCCCCACCCTCCCCTCGCCCCATCCCCTGGCGCTCCCGCTCTCCTTCTCCTCCTGGTCCTTTTTCCTCGATCCATCTCCCCCTCACATTCCTTTCCCTCGCTGTCAGCGATGATATTCGACCGCTTGCGGGTGCAACTTCTGTCGTGCAGGAACTTGTCAAACACTGACCGCCTCCTCCTGACCTATTTGTCCCTAGTGCCTTGGTGCGCGGTTCCGTCCATCGTCTCCAATCTCCCCTTCCTCGTTGTACGCACCTGCGTCTGTGCGCTGCTTATGATGCGTTGCAAGATGATGATGATGATGATGATGCTGATGATGATGATGATGATGATGATGATGATGATGATGTTGCTGATGCCGGTTTCTCGCCTCCCCGTTTCTACTTACACTACGGCCCAATTTCTACTTACACTACGGCCCAGTCGTCTCACAAATGCCAACCAACTAATTAGAAATCCCAGCCGCGATAAGAAGATACACGTGATCACCGACTGCGCAGTATAATCATACCATGGCGGATATGGTGGATTAAGGGTGCGAGGCCAGTTCAACTAGCACGGAACAGCCCGCTGGCCATGATTGCCACAAAACAACACCACATCGCACATTCTGTGTAGATTATAAAGATGCGAAAACCAAAGCTGCGCGCAAAACAAATCAAGCGCAAACAAATTCAGAAAACGTTTTCTGAAAAAACGCACGCACAGAAAATTTCATTTTTTTCTGGAAAAAAAAAGACCTCTGGGTAGGCGCGCGCGGACCGCTGGGTCGAGGGTGTCATGATCCGGCCGTGGGCCGGATTCTCGGAGGGGGTCGTCGTAATATTCGATCGGTTCCAGCACCCGGATGCCCTCGGCGCGAAGCGCGGCCGACCAATTTCCCGAACCGGCGTACACCTCCTGGGCGATCAAACCGTGCGCGAACGCGGGGTCGTGTCGAAGTGGCATCGCGTTCGCCTCCAGGAGGCGTGCCTGGACGTCGGCTGGATGTTCCCCGAACGAGGCCGGCGCGCGTCCCACTGCGCGGCCCGCCCGACCTTCCGCTGCCTTGCAGTGGGTGCAGGGTGCGCTCTTGCCCGGGACGGTGGGTTCAACGTCCGGGCCTTCATCGAGCATCTCGCGCCAGCCGACACTTACGATCTCGCGGGACAGGCGTCCTGCGTGCCCCAGCGCTGGCCTAGGGCCGCCGCCTCCGCGTGGGAGCGTGGGCGCAAGGCGCGCATATGGCCGCGCCAGATCAGGAGCGGAATTACGTGATCCTCCGCGCCGACGCCCGTTCCCATTAGGTGGTCCACGCATAGGCGCCCACTGCCGTTGACGCGGTGCACCTGGAGCGTGACGGCGTCGAGGTCGGCGACAGGGCATGCTGCCAGGCAGCGATAGTCCTTGTCGTGGTGCGGGTGCACCGCATCGTGGATGTAGGCCTCCAGGGCCGTGATCCACGGTGGGGAGTCGCCCAGGGCACGCAGGGCCTCATGGGCCTCCTCCCATAGTGCATGGCGATACGTCGCGGCCAACTGCTGCACCGCGACCGGGCTGGGCTCACCTGTGCCCTCGCCCGCGCGTAGCAGGAGCACCCCCGCAGCTACGTGCAGTAGCAGGCACTGCCGCTCCTCGGTGTCGCCCACCTCCAGGCCCATCGCCTGTCCCATCTCCTCTGTAGGGCCGAGGCGGTCCCGATAGTCGATGAAGTCCCACTGGATGCGGGTGTCCCCGTCCCAGAAGGTATAGGACCCGCGGCCTATCAGCCCGTCGGTGTCCCACGCAACCGGGCCAACCTCGGCCCCGCCCTCGGTGACGTAGCCTGCGGCGCAGCTAAGCGCCTCATGCAGGTCGGCTGCCTCGCTGCTGAGACCCCGATGGCCTCGGTCCACGGCTTCCTCGAGGGCTCGCTCCAGAGTAAGCCGCTCCCCGCGCAGGCGCGCCCCCAAGACGCGCCCGCGCACGTGGCTCTGCAAGTACTCGCTGGCCCACTTCAGAGGTGCGAAGATGCCCTCGGCTTCGAGCTCCTGCATGAGTTTGAGGCGAAGCTCCGGCCCATCACCCGCGGGCTGGGCGTCCCAAGTGGCCGCCGCGCGCGGGTGGTCGTGGTCTTCGAGCCATCCGAAGTCGGGGCCCTTAACCGCTTCCCGGAGGTCGGATTCCATCTCGGTAAGCTGGAGCGCGGTGTAGTCGTCCGGGGCCTGCCCCGGGCCCGGGTCGCCCGCTGCTCGCGAGCCGCTGCCACGGCCCCGGCCCTTTTCCTTCTGGGAGTCAGGGGGAGCAGGTGGGGAAGTGTCCTCGCCAACCTTCTCGGCCTCGGCTGCCGTGGCTTGCGAGCGCAGCTGCGCAATCATCCCATCCACCTGCTTGGGATCGATCCGGGGCGTCCCAAGGAGCCCCCCGCGCCTCGTGAGCTGCATGACTACCGAGTAGTCCACTCCGCGCGTTGACTTGATGGGGTCATGGGAGTTAGGGCAATCGCAAGCCTTCCGCGAGCAGCCCATGTGCGTGGTGGCCCCCCAGCAGATAGGGACGTTGTCCTTATTGC
>CAUYUJ010014449.1:411080-416099 GCA_963575745.1 Prorocentrum cordatum | reverse complement strand
GAGGAGGAGGAGGAGGACGAGGGGGAGGAGGAGGCCGATGGAGGCGGAAGAGGAGGAGGAGGAGGACGAGGAGGAGGAAGTGGAGGAAGACGAGGAGGAAAAGGAGGAGCAGGATGAGGGTTACGAGGGTGAGGCAGATCAACAGAGGGAAGGGTGAGGTGAAACGGACTCAGAATACGCACGTGAGCTCGCACGCGAACTCACGTGCGCATTCGGGGTTGGGGCCGTCGTAACCCGCGCGTATGGTTTATGAACCGCGCACGCGGGTTTCGACGGATCCAACCTCGACAGGGGCTGTTGCATGCTCCTCGACAGGGGCTCGGCATCATCGAGCCCCGCGTCATCTGCACGCCCATCGACCTCAGCAGCGACAGCGACGACAAGCCGCTGCTGAAGAAGGTCGCGCGCACTGACCCAGAGAGTGCGGACAGGCTCGCGCTGACTGACGCGCAGCAGCACGGACGCGTCGGCTCGGCTCAGGCTCGAAACGGGTTGAACGGTGTGTGTGTGTATGTGCGTGAGTGTGCGTGTGCGCGTGTGTGTTCGATAACCGATGGCACGGTGACAATGTCGGGCACCCTCCTCCCCTTGCCCCCCAACCCCTTCGAGATTCTTACCTTCGCTGTCCCGCGACGACGGTTGGATGTCTGGTGTGCAAGATATCCAACCGTCGCCGCGTGTTGTCTCCCCCCCGCCTCTCCAACATTCGCCTCGAACGGGTCCAAAGTATGTGCATGTGTATACATGCGTATATACGTGTAAATATACGCCAAAGTACATGCGTATACACATTGTTTATATTCACATACACACCTACATACCTACATACATACATACATACATACATACATACATACATGCATACATACATACATACATACATGCATACATACATACATACATACATACATCCATACATACATACAGACAGACAGACAGACCGACAGACAGACAGACAGACATACAAGTGTCTATGTACACATCTCTATATATATATATGTATATATATGTATGTGTGTGCACCCGACTGTACCCTACTATAGCCCGTCGTTCTCTCGGAGCCGCCGACTTTACCCTGCGGCCCCTTCTGCCCGTTCCCGCAGGCCCCGCCCCAGTTCCAGAACGCAGCGCTGCCCGCCACGCAGCAGGACGAGACGGGGCCGCCTGCGACAATTGCGCCAGCTGCCATGACGGCAGCAGGGAAGAAACACGATAATGAGGGGGAGGAGGAGGAGGAGGAGGAGGAGGAGGAGGAGAAGGAGGAGACGGAATAGGAGGGTGAGGATCGGACGAAGCTGAGGGGGAGGAAACGGAGCACAAAGAGCGGATATGAGATGAGGGGAGTTGAGGGGAAACTCGAGGGTGGGAGGTCCTGGGGGGTCCCCTGGAACCCTCTATAGATGGAAGGGATCCTTGAGGATGGGAGGGGTCCTCGAGGATGGGGGGCCCTCGCCTCCCATCCTCGAGGATCGGGGGACCCTCGAGGGTGGGAGGTGGGCGGTGGGGGGAAGGAACCGCCTCCTCCCGCACCCGCCCCGCATACGTAAGGCAGCGCCATCGGACGACGAGCTCATCCAGGAAATGTTCCGCGCGGACGTGCAGCAGGCCGATCGGCCTGCCTTGTTGCTCCTGGTTCTGTGCCTTCCTCTTACCGTACACCCCTCGTCCCACCTCCTCCCGATCAGCCGCTCGTCCAACATCCCACTTCCCTCCTCCCTCGTCTGCCCTCCGCCCCCTCCTTCCGGGCATTTCAACCATCCCCCACCTCGACGTTAACGTTGCTCGTTGGTGTATCGTCGGCGCCCGCCTCTACGTCAACTTCCTCCTCCGCCTCCTTCTCGTCGGCGTCTTCCCATCATCCGTCTCATCGGGTTCATCCGTATCCTCCACCTCCCCCCCCTCCTCAATCATCACCATCAGGATCAGCATCAGCATCATCATCATCAGCATCATCATCATCAGCATCATCATCATCAGCAGCATCATCAGCAGCAGCACCATCTTCCTCCTCCTTCTCCTCCTCCTCCTCACGTCTTCTCCTCCTGATCCTCCTCCTCCTCCTCCTCCTCCTCCTCTTTAGTTGTTTACTCACCAGGTTCCGCCATGCCATCCTCCCCCCATCTTCCCTCGTCAGCAGCTGGCTTGGATCAAGATGTCCTCGCCAGGTGCAGAGACGGCCCCAGGGCCGCTCGGTTCAGCCCTGCTCCCGCACGTGACGGGCCCGAGTTTCTGCACGCACGGCTACGATGGCGGCGTGAGTCGGCAGGGCATCGAGGGCCACATCAAGCTGATCAGGAGCTTGGTCCAGGTGGTGAATCGGACAAACACCGCCGACCCTTCTAAATGTATACCCCTCCGCCCTCCACGTGGAGGAGGGGGGACTTACGGGAGGGCAGCGGGGGTGAAGGGATTAGAGGAATGAGTGGAGGAATGGGGGTAATGGAGGAGTGGGGGAATGGAGGAGATCGGAGGAGGAGGGGAGGAATGAGCAATGGACGAATGGAGGAAATGGAGAACGGAGTGGATGAACGGAGGAGTTCGGAGGAGTGGATGAATCAGCATGTGCACAATTTGTGTTCTCACCCTAGGTGAATAGCACCATGTCCTTCAAGAAGGACGCGTGGTTCCAGGCTCTGAAGGAGGTCGCCAGGCACAAGCCACTGGTGTTCAGGAGCAGGGGGGAGATGGCGACGTGGCAGGCCGAGCTGCACAAGCGCTTGAAGACGATGTGCCGCCACGCTAGCCAGTATATGATCAAGGACACACCCCCCAAATGGTTCAAAGCGCTGGCGCCCCCCAAGCCCGAGAAGTACGTCGAGCCTGGCGACGACGCCGACGGGGACCAGCGCGAGGACGAGTTCGACGAGAAGAACGACGAGGAGGGCGGGGAGGAGGAGGACCCCGCCGACTTCGAGCCCGACGTGGAGGTAGACACTGGCGCTGCCAAGACCCCGGTGTATGACTACGGGTACGACGGGGAGGCTCGCTGCGCGTTCCGCACGCGCACGGACGGCCCGAAGAAGCACTTCCCCGAGTATGCCGTCGAGATGCGCGAACCTCCAGATGCAGCGCCTACAGATTGCATGCTGGCAGTGTTCAAAGGCGCGTCTGGCTCGACAGAGGAGGCGGTGAACGTGGCGCAGGTGACCGTGGCCAAGTGGCGATCGGGTCTCACGCAGCCGAAGGCCAAGGCGAAGACCAAGGCGAAGCTGGGCACGCCCATGAAGAAGAAGAAGAAGCAGGAGGTGAAGACGACGAAGATCTCCGACGCGGGCCCAGAGAGCAGAGCCGCAAGCAGCGGTGCAGGCACGAGCGAGCTGAAGTCCAGACGCTTGCCCGACAGGCAGGGGTGGCTTGGCAAGAACAGCAATGATGAGAAGGTCGAGGCGCTGATCCGCAGCAATGATGTCAGAGGCAAGCCGCCCCAGCGCCTCGCCGTTGTCCAGGTGAACGGCAAGACGGTGATCACCATCAATGTGGACAAGTTCGAGGCGACGGCGGAGACGACCTCCCAAGCTGCTGCCCTGGCATGGGCATCGACAATCGCAGTGAAGCTGGCGCACGGGAAGATCGATCGAGAGGGGGCCATCGCCATGAAGGCCGCGAAGCTGGATCAGGTCGGCGGCAATGTTGTCATGAAGAGGCCGTCAACTATGTTAAAGAAGCCAGGTGCCGCTAAGTGCGCTCGCCCGAGGCCTTCTGCAGCGCCTGGCGCCAGCGAGGAGAAGCACACGGACTCGAACAAGGACGTTGACAAGGGCGCTGCCTCTGCGACCACTCCACCCGTGACCAAGCGGGCGATCTCGCCCTCCGCCCAGAGGACATGCCTGTCGCCGCCGACCCCGTCGTCGGATGAGAATGTGGGTGCGGCGTCAGGCTGATGCGAGGGCGATGCGCACAAGCGCTCGCTAGCTGTTTGCGCCCCGCACGGGAGGGGTTGGGAGGCGGGACTAGAAATAAGGTGAGGGGAGACATAGTATGAACGATAGGAATGTTGAGGTTGAAGGAAAGAACCAAAACAACAAGGAACGGGAGGAACGGAGGGAGGACGGACACCGTGCCAGGGGCAGCTTGTGCATCATATGTTTATGCACGCATCGTGCACGCAGCGCCGCAGTGGACCACGTTTGAGTCCGAGGGGATTCCTCGCCAGCGGCATGGTCTGTCGCCGATCGTGGGACGAACAGGCCAACGACACACCCCTGTACAGCGCAGGAAAAGCTCACGAGTATGTATGCGTATTACGGCATAGGTCACATTCGCACTAGCACCAACGCGCGTGAGCGTAGAACAGCACGCAAACCTAAAGCAAGAGGGTGCATAGGGAGAGGGAATACCATACGACATAGAACAGCGAGAGATGCAGAGAGAGAGAGACGCACATACTCAATGTCTATAGAGGGACGAGGGTGACATGACCTCACATTTTCATATAAAGAATACATAGGTGATAAAGAGAACGAGAGAGAGAGAGAGGGAGAGACAATCAGAGATAGGCACAACCTAACAGCACCACCGACACACGTGAGATAAATGGGGGACGCATCACTTCCAACCCCGTCATCGTCTCACCACCCCCCTGTCGCCACTCCGCCCCCTTCAACGATCCCCCGTCGTGACGGTTGTTTTACCGATTCCCGTATGTCTCAACAATACCTTCTCTCTTCCGTCATCCCTCCCGTATGTCGCCCTCCACCCGCTCTATCTACCTCACGCTCCCTCCATGGCTGTGTTGGTCGGCATTTGGCTATAAAGTATATGCCGATCTCAGTATGTGTGTGCATACACGCACGTATGTGTGTACATATATATATGTATATATACATGTGTGTTCTCCCCCTCCCTCCCGCACGCTATTGCGCATGATATAACGATCTAGTCCCATGTGCCTCCCTTTATCTCTCTATATTTCCCCCCTTGGTGCAGCAATATCTCAACCCGTCTTGCTCACTAGCTCCCTCTCGTTAGATATCGTTGCCTCTGTCTCGATCCCTCTGTCCCTGCGTCTGTATCCGTATC
>CAUYUJ010014449.1:378580-406080 GCA_963575745.1 Prorocentrum cordatum | reverse complement strand
CGGCCGCCCAGGCGCGCGGGGGGGGCAGACGGGCAGACGGGCCACCCAGCTCGGGCAAATTGCGGGCAAGTCTCGGGCAAATGTCGGGCAAATCTCGGGCATTTTTGTGGCAAGCGTCGGGCAAGTCTCGGGCAGATCTCGGGCGCATATCGGGCAAGTCTCGGGCAAGCTCAGGGTGAGCCTCAGGCCAAGTTCGGGCAAGTTTCGGGCGCATTTTCGGGCAATTGTCGGGTAGATTATCGGGCAAGTCTCGGGCACGCTTCCCGAAACTTGCCTACAACTTTCCCGACAATTACCCGCGGGCAAATGTCGGGCAATTGTCGGTCAATTCTCTGGCAATTGTCTGGTAATTCTCGGGCAAATGTCGGGCGCGTCTCGGGCAACTATCGGGCAATTGTCGGGCGCGTCTCGGGCAAATTGCGGTCGTGTTCCGAATTCAATTTCGGGCGAGTCTCAAGATATTATCGGGCAATTCTCGGGCAAGTTTCGGGCGTGTCTCGGGCAACCTTGATATAACAATTGCCGACGTGAAGACCCCGATCGGGATCCGCCTCCGTTTCGCGGCATGTCTGATATTGCCAGTGGCGCCGCCTCCGTTTCGCGGCATGTCCAATGTTGACAGAGAGGGGGCGCGGAGAGCGCGCTGGAGATCGGGAATGACATCATCCCTCACCGCCCCGCACCCCCTTCCCCACATCCCATCCATCGGGCCGTCCGATGGACGCGGAGGGAGGAAGTGCGGGGGTGAAGATACGGAGATGATGTCAGTCCTATCCTTGGTGCAACGGCCACATGCGTGATTGGTGTCCGTAGCCGTTTTGGCTCAGAGGTTTGCTGAATGGGGAAGCGAGGCCGACGCTCCAGATCGCCACCATATCGACAGTTTAGCTGGGAGCGCGATGATGATCGCTTCGCTGGGGGCCTGCACGGTGGCGCGAGCTCTGAGGATTCGGCGGACCTGGAGGACCACTTGCTGCAGCTGTACGCGACGGGGCGCATCGACGCAAAGGCCCTTTGCTTGACTTGCTTCTTCGCGGTCAAAGCTGGGGCCAGAGGAACATTGTTGGAGAAGTTGCAGTTCGGCCCAGGCAAGCAAAGTGGCAAATATGCGAAACATTTGAGAGATGCTTTACCTGAACAAGTTTCGGCGCCAGAGTTGCATTTCTTAGACCTACCTGTGTATTTGAACGGTGCTCGGACGGTGAAGCCGTTTGCATGTGCACCCCCCCATGAATGTTTGGAGGCCGAGCTAGACCATCTTCGAAACCAAGGCATAGAGGTGACCAACATGGCATTGGATACCGATTGGTCTGAAGCGTTCCTTGGCCACGACCATTACGATATGCCAGGCGACACGCGCCCAGTATTTCCAGTTGCTCTCTATTTTGATGGCATCAAATACACCCGCTCGATTGGCCCTGGACGGGCCGACTCGGTGTTCGCAGTGACTTGTTATAATTTGTGCACTAAATCAAGGCACGTCATCGCTGTGTTGAGCAAGAAAGAGCAATGCAAATGTGGCTGTCGCGGATGGGACTCGCACTGGCAGATATTCAATTATATTAGGTGGTCGATGAAGGCCCGAAGGACGCCCACAAGCGGAACCCCCGCACTAGGAATTGGGTCGGGGAGGATTAAGGGGGAGGGGGACATGTGAGGGGGGAGGAACACGAGGAGCGACGGAATAACACGAGGAACGAGGACCACGAACAGCATGTATTCCTTCACGCATCCCTTCGAGGAGACGCGTGAAGGAATACATAACGTTCAGCGTGCTGCTTCGACCCCCCCCCCCAGGCAGCAGCTAAAGGCGTGAGGCCCAATGCGCGGTGGGACGGCGCTCCATGGGGCGAGGGGTCAAAGTCAGGTGAGATAGCGGAGATCCCGATGGGCGCCAGATACCTGCTAGTGCAAGTGAAAGCCGACTGGATGGAACTCAGCAGCACTTTGGGGTTCCCGACCTGGGCTTCGTTTTTTTCGCCATGTTTCCTTTGCGCATGCACGAGAGACACCATGTACGATTTCAGCCATGCGACTGTGCACAACCTGGGCTGGGGCAAACGGGGCAACTCGTATGAGGTCGAGTGCAGCAGCCATGAAATTATGGTGGATGTGGTCTCGGATGATGTCAGACAGTTGATCGTGCAGATTGGTAAGCTCCACCTGGCGAAAAAGAAAACATGCCTTGGCCGAATCCTCGGCGAAGACGTCCCAACGCTTGGATTGAGGAAGGGGGACAGGCTGGATCCATGTACAGATTTGCCCAACACGGATGACTTTGAGACTCGGAGCACCCCGTTCGTTTGCGTGTTTTGGAGGGCGAGGGTAGACGACAGAGGCAGGATCGCGTCGTGGGTTCTCCGCCGCAATCCGTTATTTTGCCCAGAGCTGGGGACCACGCCAGACAGTGTGCTGCACTTAGACACGCTTCATACATTATATTTAGGAGTGTTCCAGACATTCGTGTTGAAAGTGCTTACGTGCCTAGTTGACGCCAATATATTCAATGTTGTAGGACCACAGGAGGTCATTCGGGCAGTGAGTCTTAAAAGACTGTTCAGCGATTATAAAGGTTGGTGCAACACACACAACATCGACAAAAGCTATCAGTTGAGTACACTAACGACATCAATGGTATACCAGCAGAGGGGGAACACAGAATTAAAAACAAAAGCTGCCGAGACAGGCATCCTCCTCCGGTGGGCACATGAGTATTGCACCCGTCCTGGTGGCACGCCGTTTCCTGAACGTGATACCCTCGGAGCAGCTGGTACTTGTATTATTGATTATATGTCAACCCTCCGTAGGTGTGGAATTCGTGTCGGTGTGGATGACTGTCGCGAACTCATGTTTTTATGCCTAAGACATTTGGCACTGATGGATGACGCGGGATGTGAACCCCTGCCAAAATCACATATGTTTGTGCACATCACGCAGAGAGTGCACATTCAAGGCAACCCACGTTTCTACAGTACCTTCTTGGACGAAACCCTGAACCTTGCGATTGCAAAGATGGCAGCAGCTGCTCATAGAACAAACTGGGAAGAATCGATTATGCGTCGATCCCGCTTGCTACCGCTCGTTTCGAAGAACTGTGCGTTCGCAGCAGTGTGAAAGAAGGTCAGGAGAACGCAATGCATCATCATCACCATCATCATCACCAGCATCAGCAATCAACAACCACGTTAAATTCAACAACGCAACACAGAACATAAACACAACAAGGGTTGAGAGAAGGAATGTAGGATAGTAGGGTTAGCCTAGTGGAAGGCAAGGCAGACCAACAACTCGGCCAACACACGGTCAAATTTCGGGCAAATTCCAGGAGTTTCGGGCATACCTCGGACACGCATCGGGCAAATCTAGATCGGGCAAATCTCGGGCAATTCTCGGGCACAGCTCTGGCAAGTCTCGGGCAAATCTCGGGCAAACATTCCGACGTGTATCGGGCGAGTCTCGGGCGCGTTTCGGGCAAGTCTCAATCGCGGTGCTAGAAAGCATCTGCCAGGCATGCACCAGGCGATCTTCGCAAGCTCGGGCAACGCTCGGGGGTATTCTCACATGTCCATGCTCGCGCAATGCCCGATCCCGCTCGAGAAACGAATGACGCCCCCCCCCCGTTGAGGATCATGCCCCAGTGGCTCCGACGCCCCGCCTCCCCGCGCACCCGAAGGCCGCCATGGGCATCAAGAGGAAGACCGAGACGGAGGGGGGGAGCATCAAGAAGAACAAGGCTAGCGAGCTGGCGAACACCAGCGAGTTGACTGAGGACGTCATGCACGACATCACTACGGAATGGCAGGACCGACCGCCCCGCCGCTTCGAGATCCGACTGGATGATACAGGGCGTGGTTCGGCAGTTGCGCGCATGCGCGGGCGGGGGGGAGGGCAGGGCGGGGAATGGCCAATCGCAGAAGCCGAGTTCAGCTCGATGCGGTCGTCGATGCGACGGTTGGGAGACACGACTGCGCTCCCCCTCCTTCCTTCTAAAGGTTGCTCCCCTTCTCTCAGATAATAGTTATGTCCCTCTCCTTCTCTCGCCCGCTCTATCGATGTATCTCGCTATATAATGTGTACATTATAGCTCGACGTGTCTGCCTTTGCATTTACGTGGTCACACACCCGAGCTAATGCATACATATAGTCAGTGTGCGGCGGGCACACACGTGCACGTTTGCAAGTTGTTCAGCACATCTATACTTGTACATGTGCACACGTATGTACAATGTACATACATGTATGGGTATGTCGTACACGCATGTGTGGTCCACCCTCTGTCTTTGTACGCGTGGACATACGTGCGCACGCATTCATATAGATGCACACATCTCGATTCAATATCACGCCCCTCGCATGATATAACTGACTCGAACCCTCTTCGTTTGTATATACGCATCTGCAGGCATAGACATATGGTTATTTACACGCACGTGTTCATGCATGTTCAATATATATATATATATATACATGTGTATACATGTGTGTACGCATGCGTGAATCCTAGCGATATCGATGTTTGTCTATGTGCACCACCGCTCGGCATGGCCCAAATGGTTTCGCTCGCGCTGTTGCTGCAGCCTTGTAAACCTACATTGCAAACCACGTTTCTCATATCTTGCATATGTTTATATGTGATCCCTCTTCGAACTATATGCTCCACTCGCTGTCTGCATCGGTGATTTCTTTCTCGCCCCTCCCTCCCCCCTGTCGCGCCTCGCACCCGCCCTCTCTGCGCATATAGACCTGTCGTCAAACACTCACGTTATTGTTCAGCTCGCCTACGTAATAATGGCTCATATCTTATTGTTATGCAACGGGGCTGCCCCTCTCTCCGTCCCCCGCGCGTGCGGGGTGCGATCGTATTCCGCTCATCTGAGTATGAACGCATGCGTTTATACACAATTGCGCGGCTGTGCATTTCTACGCATAGCTCTGCCATAGGCTGAGAAGACGTATGTATGTGTATATATATATGTGTGTACACACATGCATCGATGACAGCGTGGTAATGTCTCTCCCCGCGCGCGTGCGTAGACGCGCCGCATGTGCACGCACATATATGTACATTCTCGCGTTACACACATGTGCACACACGTTCCCTCTCTCTCTGTCGCTCTCCCTCTCTCTCTGGCACCTCGTTCTTTCTTTCTCTCTGGTTCGTTCGTGATGTGTGGTTTGTGTTTCCGCTTGTTTTTTTTTTTTTTTTTTTTTTTTTTTTTTTTTTTTTTTTTTTTTTTTTTTTTTTTTTTTTTTTTTTTTTTTTTTTTTTTTTTTCTCTCCGCTCTCTCTCTCTCTCTCTCTCTCTCTCTCTCTCTCTCTCTCTCTTTCTCCCGTCTCACGCGCTACCTCGCCCCTCCCGCGCTATCCCGTCAGAAGGAACTGGCGCGCGACCTCATGACCGACAATGGCGCCAAGCCCCCCGACCACCTCCACGTCTTGTCCATTGGGTGCGGCATGAACACGGGGGCGATCGCGATCAAGGAGGCTAGCGCGATCGGAGATGAGGACACGATTGAGGAGGAGGAGGAGGAGAAGGAGGAGGAGGAGGAGTAGGCGGCGGAGGAGAAGAGGAGGAGGAGGAGGAGGAGGAAGAGTGGGATATCCGATAGAGACATGGAGGGGAATGCGCATGGGATGCAGGACAGCACGGGGAGGGATGACACAGGGGAGGGGGGAGAAACAATATGAAATGTTGGAGGATCTGTACCTACGTCTGGGCCCTCACAACACCCTCCCTTCACCAAATCTCATCATCCTCCCCATCCTCCCTTTCTCATCGTCCTCCTCCGTGCCCCTTCATCCCTCATTTGTCGTCACTCTCCCATCCAAACTCCTCGTGCGTCCCTCGTCCACTGGCCCTTCCTCGCACCCCCCGCCCCCGCCCTCCAATGCCGGTTGAACCCCCTCCCGCGCCCCGCAGATGGGGATCCGCGTGACCAACTACTGCTGCGACAAGAAGGAGTGGCTGCAGCGGCACGCCATATGGGTGGCGAACGGCGCGTCGACCCACGTGCACGTTCCCTGCGACTTCGCGGAGGCCACAAGGGGGGGGCGCGGAGGGCTACCCTTCAGCGTAAGAACATGCTGAAAGGTGAAAGCTTCAAATGTCCGTTCGAGGGCCCCCTCTGGGCCCTCTCTTAGGGCGTCCTGGGGCCCTCTGCGGCCGTCTGGGAGCTCTCGGGCAGTCTGGGAGCCCTCTTGGGAGCCTCTTGGGCCGTCTTGGGACGATCTTCGGGGCCTCGCGGGCCGTCTTGAACGCTGTCAAAGCCCACTATAAGAATATGATTCAACCCCCCCCCCCTCAAAAAAAACAACAACAACAAAACGCGTTTTCCGATAAGGATGAGGCCATTTGTGCCTCTTGGGCTCTCTCGGGAGAGGCCTCTTGGAGGCCTCTTGGGGCGTAATTGGGGGCTTCTTGGCGGTATGAGAGGCATCTCTGAGGCCATCTTGAGTCAGCTAGCTTGACCGTCTTGGAGGGCATCTAAGCTGTCGTGGAGCGGGGAAGAAAGCTCCTGGAGCCCCGCCACCGCCATGGAGGAGTGGGCCTGCCCCCACCCCCCCCGAGCCTCGAACGCAAGTTATACACGCACATGCACACGCATACGTATATTTATATTTATATAAACAAATCAACTAAAACATGAACCAAGCACACATACATGAACAAACAATTAAGCAACTCAGTATGTAGATATATAATACATGCATGCACGTACGTACACATGCATACATATATGCATGCATGAATGCATGCATGATTGAATGTATGTAGGTACGGATGCGTGTACGTGCGTCTGTATGTATATGCGTATATATATGCATGCATGCATGGATGGATGCACTTGCATGGGTATAAGCGTTTAGGCGTAACTGCGTTTATACATGACGTCAAACATTATAGAGTTAAACAGATAGGTTGGAAGGATGGAGCAGGAGGGAATGTCAAGGAATACGTGCGAATATACCACTGTTGTAAGTTTCTCGGCATCCAACATGACCTCGATGCAAGTCGTTCCATCTGTCATTAATCTGCGTCACGTGCCCGCCTTGTGTTGCGGAGGTGGTGTGCGCATGCTTCTCGAGCGAGGTAACTGTGGCGTTCAAGAGCCGCGTGCCCGCGTCGATCTCGCCCGCGCCGTCCCTGCGCCCGCCAGTTGAACCTGAACAAGATCAGGGGCGCGCAGGTGATCATCGCCGCACCAGACAGTGCACCATTCCCTGTTGACGGCCAGGGGTTGCAGAAGGACGATGACGACAACGAATGGTTGTCGATACTTGCATGCATTGTGGGCCAAGCGCGCCGAGAGACCGAGGCGCTCGAGATATTTGTGATTGAGACCCAGCTAGAGCTAGCAGATGTCCCGCCTGGGCGGGCGGCCAGCCAAGCAGACGAAGTGATCGAATATCTGACTTCAGAGCTCGGGGATGGTTGGTGCGTTTGGCCATGGCTGCTGAGCTCGGAGCAGCTGGGGCTGCCCCAGGAGCGCACTAGGATGCACATCTGTGGTAGGAGGAACAAGCTGTTCAAGGATGGAGCGGACCATCCACCATGTTTGCGCCCAGAACAGTTCCGTTTGCCTAAGTTTCAGCGGGCAGATATGCTCGACAGGAGCCTCCCGAAGGCCCAGGTGACTGACCTGGATGATGCCATGCAGGCGAATTTAAAATCGTACAAGGATATTTGCATGCTCGAGTCTGCTGGCAACATTTATGTGTGTGATTTAAGCACGCCTCCCAAAGACTTGCCGAGGGCGAACATTTGCCCCGAGCTCACGCAAGACAACCATCACTTGTTTGTCTTTGAAAAGGGGACGCTGGATTTCACGATCCATCGGTTCCTGTCGCCAGCAGGGAGGTTCATGATTCAAGGCTTCTCCCCCGAGGTTGCCACTAATTTTTCAGATGCCAGCTGTGCTGTCTCAGCCTCGGGCGCTGCGTGCTCGATGGTCTGCATTGGCCTCTCAGTGGCATGCTGCTTTACAGACCACCGCTAAGTGCCATTGCGACGTGCAGCGTCGCCGCGACTCGAGGGGGCGCTCTGTGCAACCGCCCATGTAGAGGAGATGAGGGCGACCATGCAGGGGGGGAGTACCCACCTATATATATATGTATATATATACATACATACATGCATGCATGCATGCATGCATGCATACATACATACATACATACATCATATGCATACAAGCACGTTTACAATTATACGTACATGCTTATATACGTATACACCTATGTATATACATTCATATTCATGGCTATGAAGGTTACGTCAACTCGCACACGTTCGGACATATATAAGTATACAAGGGCGCACGTACACATATGCGCATGTAAACCTACGCCTGCAACGCCTCCATGCACATGTATCGATACACATATATAGATACACACATATCTGTATGTGTATACAGATATGTATGTATTCTCACGTCGGTCCACGCATCGACTAAGACACCATGCGCCAAACTCAATGCATGTGTATACATATATATATATATACATTTGTAAGTGCATGCATATATGCTAGCACACAACGGCATATTAACACACCTACACATATGTAATGATACGGGATGCACGTGAGAGGGACGGATCGATATCTACGTATGGCGGGATACAGAAATATCGTGAGCGGGGGTCCCACAGAGGGGAACTAAGGAGAGCGAGAGCGAGAGAGAGAGAGAGAGAGAAAGCGAGACAATACTATCTACCAGAGAAAGAGAAAAAAAGAGAGAGAGAGAGAGACACACAGAGATATAGAGAGATACCTACAACGTAAAAAGAGCGAGCGAGACCTGAACAGAGTGAGGGAGGGAGAAACAAAGAGAGAGGGACAGACAGATAACCAGAGAGAGAGAGAGACAGAGACAGAGACAGAGAGAGATACAGAGAGAGAGAGAGAGAAATAAGAACGACGAAACGAATCAATAAAACTAGACAACAAAAATAAACTGATACGTCGGATACGCAACAACTGATGTCGGCGAATGCGACTTACAACAATGCGGTCTGGGGCTAGACGTCGAGCTAACATTAGAAATCAAATCCATGGCGACACATGGGGGTGGGAACGCACATGCATACGATCATACAGACACACACACACACACGTCGGCATTGCACTGGAAGCG
Organism: Prorocentrum cordatum; assembly: GCA_963575745.1. NCBI lineage: Eukaryota > Dinophyceae > Prorocentrales > Prorocentraceae > Prorocentrum > Prorocentrum cordatum. The sequence goes on along the minus strand of CAUYUJ010014449.1, from coordinate 396,946 downwards.
GGGGGATACCGTTATATGACGCAATGTATTTAGATGAGGGCGATGGGCGCACTAATCAGATTGACGTGCTTCGACGAAGGCGCTGCGTTATATATGTTTCCCGCTCGCTGCCAGTCTTGCCTGACAGTCGTTCCAGGCGGAGTTGCGTTTATCCTGCTGTCCTCTAGTCCTCCTGTCCTCCGCCCCTGCCTCCTGTCCTCCGCCCCCACCCTCCCCTCGCCCCATCCCCTGGCGCTCCCGCTCTCCTTCTCCTCCTGGTCCTTTTTCCTCGATCCATCTCCCCCTCACATTCCTTTCCCTCGCTGTCAGCGATGATATTCGACCGCTTGCGGGTGCAACTTCTGTCGTGCAGGAACTTGTCAAACACTGACCGCCTCCTCCTGACCTATTTGTCCCTAGTGCCTTGGTGCGCGGTTCCGTCCATCGTCTCCAATCTCCCCTTCCTCGTTGTACGCACCTGCGTCTGTGCGCTGCTTATGATGCGTTGCAAGATGATGATGATGATGATGATGCTGATGATGATGATGATGATGATGATGATGATGATGATGTTGCTGATGCCGGTTTCTCGCCTCCCCGTTTCTACTTACACTACGGCCCAATTTCTACTTACACTACGGCCCAGTCGTCTCACAAATGCCAACCAACTAATTAGAAATCCCAGCCGCGATAAGAAGATACACGTGATCACCGACTGCGCAGTATAATCATACCATGGCGGATATGGTGGATTAAGGGTGCGAGGCCAGTTCAACTAGCACGGAACAGCCCGCTGGCCATGATTGCCACAAAACAACACCACATCGCACATTCTGTGTAGATTATAAAGATGCGAAAACCAAAGCTGCGCGCAAAACAAATCAAGCGCAAACAAATTCAGAAAACGTTTTCTGAAAAAACGCACGCACAGAAAATTTCATTTTTTTCTGGAAAAAAAAAGACCTCTGGGTAGGCGCGCGCGGACCGCTGGGTCGAGGGTGTCATGATCCGGCCGTGGGCCGGATTCTCGGAGGGGGTCGTCGTAATATTCGATCGGTTCCAGCACCCGGATGCCCTCGGCGCGAAGCGCGGCCGACCAATTTCCCGAACCGGCGTACACCTCCTGGGCGATCAAACCGTGCGCGAACGCGGGGTCGTGTCGAAGTGGCATCGCGTTCGCCTCCAGGAGGCGTGCCTGGACGTCGGCTGGATGTTCCCCGAACGAGGCCGGCGCGCGTCCCACTGCGCGGCCCGCCCGACCTTCCGCTGCCTTGCAGTGGGTGCAGGGCGCGCTCTTGCCCGGGACGGTGGGTTCAACGTCCGGGCCTTCATCGAGCATCTCGCGCCAGCCGACACTTACGATCTCGCGGGACAGGCGTCCTGCGTGCCCCCAGCGCTGGCCTAGGGCCGCCGCCTCCGCGTGGGAGCGTGGGCGCAAGGCGCGCATATGGCCACGCCAGATCAGGAGCGGAATTACGTGATCCTCCGCGCCGACGCCCGTTCCCATTAGGTGGTCCACGCATAGGCGCCCACTGCCGTTGACACGGTGCACCTGGAGCGTGACGGCGTCGAGGTCGGCGACAGGGCATGCTGCCAGGCAGCGATAGTCCTTGTCGTGGTGCGGGTGCACCGCATCGTGGACGTAGGAGCGGACATCGGCCTCCAGGGCCGTGATCCACGGCGGGGAGTCGCCCAGGGCACGCAGGGCCTCATGGGCCTCCTCCCATAGTGCATGGCGATACGTCGCGGCCAACTGCTGCACCGCGTCCGGGCTGGGCTCACCTGTGCCCTCGCCCGCGCGTAGCAGGAGCACCCCCGCAGCTACGTGCAGTAGCAGGCACTGCCGCTCCTCGGTGTCGCCCACCTCCAGGCCCATCGCCTGGCCCATCTCCTCTGTAGGGCCGAGGCGGTCCCGATAGTCGATGAAGTCCCACTGGATGCGGGTGTCCCCGTCCCAGAAGGTATAGGACCCGCGGCCTATCAGCCCGCCGGGGTCCCACGCAACCGGGCCAACCTCGGCCCCGCCCTCGGTGACGTATCCTGCGGCGCAGCTAAGCGCCTCATGCAGGTCGGCTGCCTCGCTGCTGAGACCCCGATGGCCTCGGTCCACGGCTTCCTCGAGGGCTCGCTCCAGAGTAAGCCGCTCCCCGCGCAGGCGCGCCCCCAAGACGCGCCCGCGCACGTGGCTCTGCAAGTACTCGCTGGCCCCCTTCAGAGGTGCGAAGATGCCCTCGGCTTCGAGCTCCTGCATGAGTTTGAGGCGAAGCTCCGGCCCATCACCCGCGGGCTGGGCGTCCCAAGTGGCCGCCGCGCGCGGGTGGTCGTGGTCTTCGAGCCATCCGAAGTCGGGGCCCTTAACCGCTTCCCGGAGGTCGGATTCCATCGCGGTAAGCTGGAGCGCGGTGTAGTCGTCCGGGGCCTGCCCCGGGCCCGGGTCGCCCGCTGCTCGCGAGCCGCTGCCACGGCCCCGGCCCTTTTCCTTCTGGGAGTCAGGGGGAGCAGGTGGGGAAGTGTCCTCGCCAACCTTCTCGGCCTCGGCTGCCTTGGCTTGCGAGCGCAGCTGCGCAATCATCCCATCCACCTGCTTGGGATCGATCCGGGGCGTCCCAAGGAGCCCCCCGCGCCTCGTGAGCTGCATGACTACCGAGTAGTCCAATCCGCGCGTTGACTTGATGGGGTCATGGGAGTTAGGGCAATCGCAAGCCTTCCGCGAGCAGCCCATGTGCGTGGTGGCCCCCCAGCAGATAGGGACGTTGTCTTTATTGCGGGGCGCATGCGCCACGGATCGCGTCCGCTCCGGGCGTGTTAGTTCCTTGCCCGCTGGGTGCGCCCTCTTGGGGGCTGTCCCCGCTGGGGCCCCGGTGCCCGCCTTGGGCCCCGCCTTCGGCTGGGGCCCAGCCCCCGCCTTGGGCCTGTCATCCCCCTGCGCCGTGGGCCGGGGATCGCCCATTTCCTCGCTCCCTCCCGCTTTGGGCGGTCGCTTCGTGAGGTGGGCGTTCAGCTGCCCATTGAGGAGGCGCGTGAGTGCGGCCTTGCGCCGGGGCACGACCACCTGCTGGTAGTAGGCGTTCGGGTCCCCGAGGTCGAACGTTCGGGGCAAATCGTAGCCGTTCTCCGGCATGAGTAGGATGTACTTGATGTCCTCCCTCCTCGGGTTCTCGGTGTCGAGCTCTCGACAGAGCCGGCGCCTCAGCTCCCGCAACTCCTCGACCCAGGTGCTTCGGAGCTCTTCCCACAGATCCTTGACCCAATGGTCTGGGAACTCCGATGGGTCCCTCTCGAAGGCCGCCTCCAAGAACCCTAACGACCGCCGACGCTCCGCCCCGTGTGCGACCCCTATGATGGACTCGAACATCTGGATCTCGCACCGGGCCCTCTTGAACCAGGTCGCCATGTGGGTGGCGGGCCGTTGGCGGGGCTCCAGCTTGTCGTCCACAGGGAGCCGATAGCCATCGAAGTCCTCGTCACGCGCGGGGACGCAGTCGTCCACCGCCAGGTCGTGAGGGCCCGTCCCGAAGGCGAGCGCCGCGTAGCCGTGTGCCACACGGTTGGTAACCAGGCAGGGAAACCCGATCGTCTTGAGCGTGCTCTTGGAGTGCGCACACATGCGCTTGAGTGAGTCGAACAAGTCCTTCCCCGTGATACCCTCGCAGGCCTCAACCACGAAGGTGTTGCATCCCCGGGCTATGTAAAGATCAAGTTCCTCGTCCCGACCGATCCCTGCCCTGGTGCCCCGGGCCTTCTTGTCGCCCTCGGTGGCCCGCGCCTGCCGCTCGGCGGCGAGGACGTGGCGTTCAGTGAGGCGGTTCTGGCGATCCAGGCGCTCGATGATCTGGGCTTCGGCCTCGACTGTAAGCCCGCCCAGGGCGCCCGCCGCCCCGGCGTCGTCTGGACCCCCAGCTCGCTCCCCACCCAGGCCGCCCCCGTGGGGCGTCTGGCCAGTGAGGTGGCCAAGGACCGAGGCCCCGTCGAGGAGCGGATTGGCCCCACGGGCGGCCCCCCCGCGTCCATCGCGTGCCAGCAGGTCCCGATCACCCAGCAAGCCCCGTCGTGGGCCCGTGGGTTGGATGGGGGGCATGGCACCGAAGAGCTCGCGTCGGGGTCCCTGCTTCGGGCTGGGATCCCGTCCCCGCGCCGAGCGACTCCGCGACCCCTCACGTGAGAGGCTCCCCTGCAGGGGAACCTTGTCGGCGGCCGCAGCACGCTCCCGCGCGCGCGCTTCCAGCTGCGCATCCTCCAAATCCGCGAGGGCGCGCTCTAGGTCGGACCCCAGTGGGCCCGCCGCTGCCACCTGTGCGACCCTCCGCCGCAGCTGCCGCTCCGCCTGATCAAGCGGAACCCCGAGCAGGTCCGCGGCCATACCTAATGCACTGAGAGCCGCCGCTTGGCCCCCCCGTCCTTTGAGATCCTCGGCTCGCAAGGAGTCCATGAACATTTCGAGCGGGTCGGGCTCCTCGGCATCCTCGCTCACGCCGGCGGCGGCCGCCGCTAAGCGCGACAGTGCCGCCACGGGGGCGGGACGGGGCAAGCCCTCCATCCCGGGCGCAGGCGGCGCCCCCTGCGCGCCACCCCGCCGATGGTGGCCGAGTGTGCGCACCGGGTCGTGCTGCAGCTGCTGGCGCTCCGTGTTCGTCAGGTAGCGCCGCCTCCAGCCGCTCGCGCTTTCCACGTCCACACCGTCCCACTGCTCCTGGCGTAACATCGCCAGCAGATCCCGCGGGATGTGGTGGGCGATGACACGCAACCCCACTTCCCGAGCCCCTTGGGGGACCTCGTACAGCAGCCGATTGATCCAGTCTATCGGGTAGCGCCCGTCCTCCAGCGGAGGGGGGTGCCGTGCGACCTCGCTGGCTGGGACCTCCACCCTGACGCCCTCGAGGCTAGTCCCGATGATAAGTCTGGCGTCCCCGCCAGTGCCCCGTACGTCGAGCCCCTCGCATTCTCCCAATAGAATAAACCAAGGACTCGCCGGGGGCGCGCCGTACGCCTCCTCGGCTCCCCGAGGGTCGCCCGGGAGTATCGGGCAGACCTTCGCGAGTAGGGGCTCCTGAAGCCACCCGTGGTGGGCGATCCGATCGCCCGGGGCCCCGCGGTCGGCAGACCGTGAGCGTCCGCTGGCCCTTGCTTCCGCGGAGCGTGTGCGACGCGGCTGCGGCCCCGAGGTTAGGGCCTGCGCCCCCGTGGGCTCCACGTCGACAGATGGGGCCACGGCGGGCGGTGGCGGTGCAGCGGGGGGAGGTAGAGGCGGGGGGTAGACCGGCTCGGGCGCTATGCCAACCCCATCGGCAGCGTGCGCGGTCCAATCGCGCGCCCTGGCGGGGCTTGGAGCCCGCGCCCGCATGCGGCGGCGCAGGCCCCCGAGGATCCCAGGTTGGACCGTCGCCTCGACGCGCGCGGTGTGACCCTCGTCCCGTCGGAGATGTTCCCCGCACATCGGGGCCCCCCCGCAGCTACCCTTCGCCATGCGGAGACAAGTGGGGAGGCTGCACTTGCGGCCGATCAGGGTAGACCGATACTTCTGCGCATGGTGGGCGCAGAGGTGCACCTGTGCATTGAGACAATGCCCCGGCCGGGGAACGTCCGACACCTCCGCGTCCTCCTGTAGCAGGACAGTGGCCTCCTGCATCCCTCGGTCGCCGCACCCCTCCGGCTGGAGGGGGCGTGCGCCACCCGCGAGCTGCACCCCAACTTGTGCGGCTTGGCAGGGGCGCTCCTCCGCCTCCACCTCGCTCTCCGAGTCGATGTCCAGGCGGCGATAGCCCGTGGCGTCGGTGATGTAGCGGGGCTCCGGCCGGCCCCGGCACAGCCATCCGAGTACCGACCAGGGTGAGCAAAGCAGCCACTTGACGACCCCGAATACCTTCCGGAGTCCCACGCCGACTGCCCGGCAGGCCGTGGCCCTTCCGTGCTCAGCCAAGTCCACGATCTGTGTGTGGTCAATGGCCGCGTACTGGTCGACGTGCATGGGATGCGCCACTGGACAGGAGGCGCACTCGACAGCACGACATAGATGCACATTCCCTGTCTCCTCGAGGTTCAGCCGCCACTTGCGACTGGTGCACCCCAGGACCTGCCCGATCTTGATGTTGAGCCCGTGGCGGTCCAATCGGTACCGGTCCGCGAAGTTGCAGCTGATGCGGGCCACCTGCCCGTGCTTACGCAGCAGCACGTGGTTGTACGCCCGATTGGTCCCTCGGCCGCGGACCCCCTTTGTGTAGAACTCTGTCTCCACCACGCCGCCCAAGCCCGGCCCGCGCCAGCGCACCAGCAAGGGGGTCGGAGGGGGTGGGGGAAGATGGGCGCCGGGCCCATCTCCTCCGCGTCGCTGGCAGCACCGGGTAATCTGGTACCACGCCCAGCGGAGTCCCCCGGCAGCCCACAGCATAGGCTGGGCTGCGGTGTTGACGATGAAGGCCAGGGCACCCAACACGAACGTGAAGATGCCTAGGGCGAAGCATAAGACCGCGGTCTCCCACCAATACCCAAGCATCTTAACGCCCAGGCGGTCGACGGCGGATCCAATCCATCCGCCACTCGTGCGGATCGTGCCCGGGTGGTCGGGGGAGCTTACCCACGCTCCATAGCCCACGACCTCGAAGACCCAGGCTGCGAAGCCCCAACCGGGACCCGGCCCTGCCTCCGGGGGCGGGGTAGGTGGCGGCGGCGGCGGTGGGGGTTCGCTCCGGCCAGCCCACCAATGGGGCAGGTGCGGGACCCAACCACTCCACCCCCAATACCCGTCCAGCCCACGCGGCAGGTCAGGCTCACCATCGCCCGTCCGGTTTCCCGGGGCGGACGGCTGCCCAGGCGCGCCCGTGGGCTCGTTGTTACCTCCGTATGCCGGCGTAGCTGGGCTGCCTGTGGGCTCGCCCTCGCCTACGCGCCCGATGCCCGCGGTCGTGGTCGTTGTAGTCGACCCTGACCGCGGCGGCGGTGGGACGCCCGGCGTCCCCGGGGGCTTGGCCTGCGGCCCTCGCCCCTTTCCCCCTGCAGGCGCGGGCTTGGCGGGCGGTCCTCGCCCCTTGCCTCGCCCCCCACCGCCTGCCGGCGGCGCTGTCGGCCCGGGCAGGGCTGGCGGCGTCGGCGCTGGGACCTCATGTCCCCCGCGCCCGAACGGCAGCCAGCCAAGTGCCCCTTGGACCGTAAGAGCGCCGCCCGTAACCAAGATCATCAGGTGCGCCCCCAGGAAGCCCACAGCCATGGCACCACAGGCGCGCTACCTAGTCCGCGGACTAGCACGGCTGTGGTTATGGCCGCCCCGCGGCCCCCTGGAACACCCGCGCGTCGGCCAGAGCCGAACGCTACGGACCCAAAATGGCTACCTGAGCCCACACCCCCTCCCACTTAACCTGCAGTCTACAACCAATCAGACTATACAAAATGACCAAGGGTGTGTGGATACCATGGCCAAGGCTGTGAAATGTCCTCGATGTCATGGCCGCCTCTTCTTCTGTCAACGCGTGCACTGGCCCCACTCGTCCGCGCGCATGCCTCCGGCCATGATGTGCTTTACCCCCCTCTCCCTGGCCCGCCTCCCCTCAGATCCGACGCCGAGCAAGAAGTGCCACACCAGGAGAAGTCACCACTGGATCTCTATATACATCCACTCTTTCTGCTACCATTCTCGAGCCGGATCGACCCGTGAGGACCCCTGGACTGGTGTGAAGATATGGCGACGCCCGGTTCGCAGGGTCTTCGGCGCACGGTAGGTCTGTGTCGTGCCGACGCGGCAGTGACCCCGCCGCCGGCGTTCAAGGTTGAACGCCGCCTGTGGCCTAGCATCGGCCAACATGGAGCGATCTGGCGATCGAAAAGCCGTCGATCGTCCGAGGCTGAACGATCCACGCAGTGGCAGAACCCGGCGCCGGGGTCGTCACGACGCGAACGCGGTCATCCGCCTTGGCGCGAAGATCAGCGCGCGTCGCGCGTCGCCACCTGGGCCAGAGCGGCTGCCCCTCTCCAGAGGGGGCGGCGCGAGGGCGCGAGGGCGCGAGGAGCCTCGCGCGCCGCGCAGCGCAGCAGGCCAGCGGCGCCCGCGGCATCGCAGACCCGCTGCCGCCCGCAGGCCGCCCTGGGCGACCTGCTGCCCGGCGCGTGGGCGCGAAGGCGCCTGGCGCTGGAGCCCTCGGCCGCCGACGGCGGCGCGCCCGAGGAGCCGGGTGGGCTCGGGCGCAGGAGACTGTTCTTTTTAGGGTCCGGCGACAGCCCGGGTTATCGGGCTTGCCCCCCCTCCCCCCCCCCTCCAGGATGACCTAACCTTGCCGGTGGTGCAGGTCTGGGGTGGGGGGACGCGGGCATATGCAGTTACGTTGCATTTTCGGGGGTCCTCGCCCGTCCCCTAAATTGTTGTCTTTTCTTGTGTTCAGCGCGGACTCGGCGCGGATTTGGCGTGAACTCGACGCGGATTCGACGCGGATTCGACACGGATTCGACACGGATCCGACGAGTCCGACATGGACTCGACACGGATTCTACGCGGAGAGGGCGACAGGACAGACAAGGTCCCCCGAGGATGCAACCGAAATGCAGTGCTGCCCACAGCGCGAAGGTTGCGTTATCCCCCCCGGACAACCCGGGTTATCGCCGATTCAAAGAAAAACGGTCTCCAGACAGCGGCGCGCTCCGCGCCCACCGCGCGCCGCGAACAAAAGTCACGGCGGCGAGGGCCTCTTGGGGCCCTCGCTGGGCCCAGGGGGCCGTAAGAAAACGGTTCCGGATGAAAAGACCGTCAGGGGGAAGGGGTCCAGACCTCTGGGGGTCCACATCGTGAACAAGTCATGATGTCGGGGGTCTGGGCCCAGATCTCCAGCGATATGATTTTTCAAATCCTGGTGTGTTTTTTGTGCCTGTGGGGCCCGTTGTTGGGCCTCGGGGGCATCAAACGCGACTCCGGAGTGAAGAACGACTCCCAGGGAGGCGTTCGAAACCTTTGAGGGAGTTGGGCTCAGGGGGGGCTGCATCGACCTCCAATCGCCCAATCATCTCCAAGAGGGGGCCCTAACCAAAGCCCACCACGCCAAGAAATGTGCGGACTGGCTATCGGGGACCCATCGCCCATCTATCGGCGATGCATCGCTGGCTCGATGCTTCAACCCCTGTGCAGGTCCTCCCCCACTAACTATCGTTCCCCTCGGGGGCCGGGCTGCGGCTTCCCCGACCTCGCGGCGTGGAGAAAGTCTCGAGCGGCTCGAGGTCTTCGGGCGCTCTCTCTTGCTGGCCCCGAGGCCCGGAGCCCACCTCCGGAGGCCAAAACAAGGCCGCAGACCAGCCCGCCGCGTTTCTTCTCTCGCGGCGCTGGATGTGGAGCTCCCGGCCCACAGTTCGGACCTCCAGCGGCCCCCCCCTCTCCGGAGCGCCCTCGGCGAGGCGCGGCTGTTGGAGGGCATCTGCTTCGCTCAGATCTGGCGTCGGACAAGACACTGCAACGTCGCACGTCATCACCACCAGAGCCCCAGACCCACTAGTTCTGCGCCACTTTTTCAAGCCGGATCGATCTGTGAGGGTCCCAGGACCCCGAGCCAGGCGAGTGCGCCCGTTGTCAGAAAATTGCAACGCCAGGATCTGAATGCTCTTGGCGAGGCGCAGCTGCTGGGGAGCATGATTTTCTCCCTGGAGATCTGATGTACTGTTTTTTTAATTTTGTTTTCAATACGGGGTCTCCAGATGTCTCGAGTCGTTCCCCAGGACCAGTTTTCCGTCCCGAGTCTTCTCTTCGCGGTCCTGGGGGCCGGCGAGGGCCCCAGAGGCAGAATATATATATATATATATATATACATACACAAGACTGCAGTGGCGCTTCGCGCCATGCACTTTGGTCCTTGAAGTTTGGTATGCAGGCGGAATGGCAGGAAGGTCAAGCCGACAATTTCGCGATAACTCTTGGTTGCCTTTTCTGGCATCGTCGCTATAATGATGTTATTCGTTATCCTTCCTCCATGCTTATTGTCCCTTATTTTCGCCATACCCTGCGCATTCTCCCCATCCTCCTCAGCTCTTTTTTGCGGAGGCTCCTCCTTGGAGAGCCTCTAGGGGGCTCACAAAAGATGTTTCGGGCTTTCTTAAGACCTTCTGGAGGCCTCCTGGGCGTATTCTGGGGGCCTCTGGGGGCTTCCTCGGGCCACTCTGCCTCCAACCGCCGTCTCCTTGAACGACCGAATCACGATTTGGAATTCTTCGGAGGGTGTCTTTGGGCCATCTTGGGCCGCCATGAGGCTCTCTGAGGGCCATCTTGGACCCGTGTTGTGCCGTTTTGGGGCTCTCTTGGATTGCCTGGAAGCCCTTTCGGATGGTTGTGGGGCGATTTGGGAGCCTCACAGGCGGCTTCGGACGCCCAGAAGACCGCCGTCTTGGAGCGTCGGGAAGCCGAAAAGAGGATAACCCCACAATTCACCAAAAACCCACAGAAAATCAATGATTTTTGCCTCGGGGGGCCTTCTTGGGAGTGCTCTTGGAGGCCTCTTTGTGGCCGTCCTGCAGGGCTCTTGTGCTGTCTTGGGGGTCTCTGGGACGTCTCCGATGACCCCCCTGATCGCCCTGCGTGTGCTGGGAAGGCTTGGCAAAACGCCTTGCGAGGCCCGGTGGCCGCTTCGAGGCCCGTCCGGAGGGCTCCATAGCCCCAGGTCCTGGGAGTCCAGTTTTTTCGGGGGGGGCGATGGGTTTTCCCCCCGCCCGGGCTTATACAAATATAGGAAGAGGAATACTAACACAACGTTCGTCGTAGTTTTTCCATGGCGCGAGGAGGCCAGGGCTCTCGAGCGGGGCGCGGCGCTCGTGGGGCCAGGAGGGGCTAGGCTGGGATCCAGACTAGGAGCGACAGTGTGGCATCGGGGGGCCCAGTGCCCGGGCCTCCCCTGAGATCCGGACGGGGCCAGGACGAGGATGGATCCGTTCCAGGGCGTTTCGGAGCGCTCTCAGAGCGTTCCGGTTGGGCGTTGCGTCATGGGGGGACGATCAATGGGGGGGCAGCGAGGGCTGCAGATATAGAGCCCTTTGTAGGGCCCCTGAAGGGGCCCTTCAGGGCCCAAAAGGGGGCCTCTGGGGCCCGAAAACTGCACCTTTCTTCCCCCCAATCCCGCGTCCTCCTCGCTTCGCTCTTCCCTCCTGGTGCGCACATCCTCGACGACGCGCTTCGAGGGAAACCGCTGGCATCAGGCTTGCTGAGAGCTGTCGCGTGTGGGGGCAAGTTGCAGTAGCAGTGCGAATTCTGTCACTGTGCTGGCTGAGGCGTGATCACACATGATGCGGCTGTGCTCCTTGGGGAAAAATGCATTCGTTTCAGGGCGTTTCGGAACGCTCTCAGAGCGTTCTGGAACACTCTGAGAAGGCCGCGACGCCCAAGACATTCTCCAAAGCCGCTGGATCTCAGAGGTTCTCGATTCATCCCCACCCGATGTTATCCCCGTCCTGGGTTCGTCCTGCGCTGCAGTTTTCTCCACAACGCGGGCGTTGTCCCTGGGCTTCGGGCCCCGGGGCCCTCACAGATCGTTCCAGCTCGAGACGAGTGGCAGCAAGGTCGGGTCTGGGGTCCGGGGCTCTCCGGTCGTGACTTGTCGCGAGCACCTGCAGCGTCGGGCCTCCGGGCCTCGCGTCCGCGTGCCCCGCGCATGCGGCTGCCGACCCCCTCTGGCCGGACCCCGTCTCTCCACGCCGCGTGGCCTGGGCCCGCCCTCGCGTCTCTCTTCGCCCCGGCTTCCCGCGGCCGCGCCGTTGCGCGCGTGGCCGCGACGCCAAAGTGGTGTGCATCGGCGAGGCCCAGCTTCAGCGGGTCCACGCTCGCAGGCCTAGAGGTGGACGCCAGCACCAACATCGGCTGTGTGCCTCCACCGAGGGAGGAAGAGCCCGATCTCGGTGATGGTGGTCATATTCTGGCTTCAAGGTGACCGAACTAGTACCACCAACACCGAAATCTAGGACCATCTTCCCCCTGTGGAGGCAGGCCCCTGCGTTGGTGTCGCTGCCCACTTCCACGCCTCCAACACGCTGCGAAGAAAATCTGTGGGAAACAGGCCCCGCGCCGCGCCGCTGCGCGCGCGGCCGCGGCGCCAACATGGTGCGCATTGGCGAGGTCTAACTTTAGATTGGGCCTGTCCCCCTACCGGGGGATTCAGCAGGAAAATTTGTAAATACCCCCAACAAAATTCAAAAATAGTTTAAGAGATACTCCAAACATCGTCCCCAGACTATTTTTTGACAATTTTTTGAATATTCCCCCTGTAGAGGGACAGCCCCGACTCAAGTCTAGCTACCGAGGGTCCACGCTGCGAGAGAATCGGGGCGTCGGAGGTCTGGGGTCGGGGCACGTCGGCTGTCCAGGGTCCCGGGGGCGTCGACGGTCCGCCCTCTATCGATGTCCTGGCTGCGCCGATCCAGGGTCTGGGAGGGGTGCAGAGGGCTCCCTGGTCAGGCCAGGGCGTACGTTCGGTATCGGTTAACCGATCCCCATCCCCATCCCCATCGAGACCCCCACCAAATTACCACCCCAGTTGGGGATACACCACTCGAAACCCGAAGGGAACGACCTATATCCCCATCTAGGGGGGTAAATCGGCCACTCGGGCCCAGGCCACGCCGCTGGGGATGGGGATCGGATAAACGATACTCACATGTGCCGATCCTGGTGCCAGGATTGGCCTCGCCAGGATCGGCTTGGTTGACAGTTGATGTCCCAGGATACCTGGGCGCTCCCAGCCACGGCCTCGACTTCAGAGGGGATCGAGATGCGGGCATCGGGCCCTCGCTCGGCGAAAGGTGGTGGAAGGTCGGCGCTGAGCGACGGCGGAAGGTCGGCGCAAAGCGACGGCGGAAGAGGACGATGCGCCCAGCCCACCCCGACCGCCTCTCCTCGCCCTTTCCCCCCAGACTTCAGACGCTTTTTGATTGTTCGTTTGTCGTTTCCCCCTCCCCCAGCACTCCCCCCCCTTTCCCCCCGCTGCGTGGGCCCCCGTGATGTCTGGACCGCTTCCCAGGGAGCGGCTTCTCATCTTGAGTTGAAGTCGCCCGAGAGATGGCGCCGAACGATCATTCACTGCTCCCGGGGGGTGCATACAGTTGAAGTGGAGTTCCGCTGCGCGGGTTCTGCTCGTTGCTGCTTGTGGTCCTCGTCCCACCCGCGACCCCCCGGCGACCCGCCCAGCGACCCGCTCCGCGACCCACCCCGCGACCCACCCCGCGACCCACCCCGCGACCCACCCCGCGCCCGCCCCCTCGCTCTTACCCGCAATTGCGGGGTGCTATTTTTTCACCACACGCGGATCCCCTGAGGGTCTGTCTAGGCCTCCTAGATGGGGTCGTAGTAGATGGGGTCGGAGGAACGTGCCGCATCGCCGATGCATCGGCGATGCGTCGGCAATGCGGCTCGATGTGGGGCCCGATGTTCTCCACGCCGACGCCGCCGATGCATCGCCGACGTCGCCAGTGCATGGCCGATGCATCGCCGATGCATCGGCGATGCCCCGGCGATGTATCGTCGATGCGGCGAGATCCTTCGACCCCATCTACTCGGACCCATCCCCCGCCCCCGCCCGTGCTCCGGACCCGCTGGGAGGGGCCGAGCACGGCCAACCGGCCTTCCCCGGTCCGCCGTGGGCGGCCACCGTGTGTTGTGGCGGGTCTGGAGCGCGTGCGGCCGGCCCTGCGATCGGCACCGCCTCTTACGATTGGCGTCGCGTAGAAGAAGAAAAGACCACATAAAACATAAACATAAACTTTTGGCGCTCCGCACAGATTTCTTGATCCGCCTCTGGGCCCCCCAGCGGCGCCTCCGGCGCCGCCCCGGGCGCGCTCCGCGCGCCAGGGAAGGGGGGTCCAGCGCGGATCCGAGAAATCCGCGCGGAGCGCCAAAAGTTCATGTTTATGCGGGTATTTCTTCTTCTAAAGATAGCGTGCGAGGCGCAGCCGATGGAGAGCATCTCGAGGCTGGAACAGACCTCAGGAGAGTGTCCGAAACACACATGGAAGCCACGAATCCAGGAATCTCGAACGACGAACCTTCTGTTTCACCACGAGGAGGTCGGGGTCCATCCCCCGATCCCTCCACGTATATCCGTGTTCGACAACCGTCCTGATCCCGCCCACCTTATCCCGTTCGACCCGTCTCAATCTTGGGCTAAATCCAGCTCTGAGCGGCTCAATAGCTTCTCGATCGGGCTCGATGGCCCTTGATCGTTCCCACGAAGACCTCCCAGGAGTTGCCTCCTGATCCTCCCTCGCTTCCTGCCCCTGCCGGGTTGACCCCTGGACCGTCGGCCGGCTGGCACGGAGGTCGTTTTTACCTAACAGCTTGTTCTGATAGGTTTCTAGTGGGGTCAAAAGAGAGCAGCAGATGACTCCACAGGGGGGTCTGGGCGGGTGCCGGACAGGGTGCCGCAGAAGTCGTTTTAAGCCAACAGTCACACACTTCGTGCTCTTCGACCTCCCAGAACTCCATTCCCGGGCCACATTCTGAATGCCCGGAGCCAACTGTAGGCCACTTCGTGCGTCTTCGACTTCCCAGAACTCCATTCCCGGGCCACATTTTGAATGCCCGGAGCCAACTGTAGGCCACTTCGTGGTCTTCGAGTCCCCAGAACTCCATTCCCGGGCCACATTTTGAATGCCCGGAGCCAACTGTAGGCCACTTCGTGGTCTTCGAGTTCCCAGAACTCCATTCCCGGGCCACATTTTGAATGCCCGGAGCCAACTGTAGGCCACTTCGTGGTCTTCGAGTTCCCAGAACTCCATTCCCGGGCCAGATTTTGAATGCCCGGAGCCAACTGTAGGCCACTTCGTGGTCTTCGAGTTCCCAGAACTCCATTCCTGGGCATGATTTTGAATGCCCGGAGCCAACTGTAGGCCACTTCGTGTTCTTCGAGTTCCCAGAACTCCATTCCCGGGCCACATTTTGAATGCTGAGGCAGGCTGAGGCTGAGGCTGAGGCAGGCTGATGCTGAGGCAGGCTGAGGCTGAGGCTGAGGCTGATGCAGGCTGAGGCTGAGGCAGCCTGAGGCTGACGCCGAGGCTGAAGGCAGACTGAGGCTGAGGCTGAAGCAGGCTGAGGCTGAGGCTGAGGCAGGCTGAGGCTGAGGCAGGCTGAGGCTGAGGACTGAGGCAGGCTGAGGCTGAGGCTGTGTCTGTGACTGCCGTTGCCACTGCGACTGTCATCGCGAATGCGACTACGACTGCGAGAACAGCACAATTCTACAACTGGATTCTCATCTGAATCTTAAGGGGAATGCTTCCAGATATGCTCCTACACATCGCTGTTAGGTTGCTTTGCCGGGATAATTTTACCTAACAGCTTGTTCTGATAGGTTTCTAGTGGGGTCAAAAGAGAGCAGCAGATGACTCCACAGGGGGGTCTGGGCGGGTGCCGGACAGGGTGCCGCAGAAGTCGTTTTAAGCCAACAGTCACACACTTCGTGCTCTTCGACCTCCCAGAACTCCATTCCCGGGCCACATTCTGAATGCCCGGAGCCAACTGTAGGCCACTTCGTGCTCTTCGAGTTCCCAGAACTCCATTCCCGGGCCACATTTTGAATGCCCGGAGCCAACTGTAGGCCACTTCGTGTCTTCGAGTTCCCAGAACTCCATTCTTTTGAATGCCCGGAGCCACTGTAGGCCACTTCGTGCTCTTCGATCCCAGAACTCCATTCCGGGCCACATTTTGAATGCCCGGAGCCAACTGTAGGCCACTTCGTGCTCTTCGACTTCCCAGAACTCCATTCCCGGGCCACATTTTGGATGCCCGGGGCCAACTGTAGGCCACTTCGTGCTCTTCGAGTTCCCAGAACTCCATTCTCGGGCCACATTTGGATGCCCAGAGCCAACTGTAGGCCACTTCGTGGTCTTCGAGTTCCCAGAACTCCATTCCTGGGCATGTTTTTGAATGCCCGGAGCCAACTGTAGGCCACTTCGTGTTCTTCGAGTTCCCAGAACTCCATTCCCGGGCCACATTTTGAATGCTGAGGCAGGCTGATGCTGAGGCTGAGGCAGGCTGAGGCTGAGGCAGGCTGAGGCTGAGGCCGAGGCTGAAGGCAGACTGAGGCTGAGGCTGAAGCAGGCTGAGGCTGAGGCTGAGGCAGGCTGAGGCTGAGGCTGAGGCAGGCTGATGCTGAGGCAGGCTGAGGCTGAGGCTGAGGCTGATGCAGGCTGAGGCTGAGGCAGGCTGAGGCTGAGGCCGAGGCTGAAGGCAGACTGAGGCTGAGGCTGAAGCAGGCTGAGGCTGAGGCTGAGGCAGGCTGAGGCTGAGGCAGGCTGAGGCTGTGACTGTGACTGCCGTTGCCACTGCGACTGTCATCGCGAATGCGACTACGACTGCGAGAACAACAGAATTCTACAACTGGATTCTCATCTGAATCTTAAGGGGAATGCTTCCAGATATGCTCCTACACATCGCTGTTAGGTTGCTTTGCCGGGATAATTATTTGTTTCTGGCAAGTGTATTTGCGTGTGTGGGGGGGGCGTGGCGAGGCCCCACAGAACGCCTGGACTTCTCGCGAGTCGGGACTCCCTTGTGCGCCTTTTCGGCCCAGGGCCAGTGGGGAGGGGGGGGAGGGGACATGCCATGCCTGAGCCTGAAGTAGAACGCTCTCGTGTCCCGCGCGCGGCGCCTCCCCTCCCATCCCGCCCAGCTGGCGCCGCCTCCTGAGCTCGACCTGGCGCTGCGCTACGAGGAGGCACCGGCGGAGAGGGCCGCCCCCCAGGCTCCCTCCCTCCTTCCCCCCGTCGCGGCGGCGACGGCGACGACGGCCGCGACGGCCGCGACGGCGGCGGCGGCGAGGGTCGAGTGATCGAGGGAACGAGGGATCGAGCCCAGACATCCGATGTCTGTCTTTTCAAATGCGGGGTCCCAGAAGTGCCGAGCCTTTCCCCAAGTTTGTTACCTAACAGCTTGTTCTGATAGGTTTCTAGTGGGGTCAAAAGAGAGCAGCAGATGACTCCACAGGGGGGTCTGGGCGGGTGCCGGACAGGGTGCCGCAGAAGTCGTTTTAAGCCAACAGTCACACACTTCGTGCTCTTCGACCTCCCAGAACTCCATTCCCGGGCCACATTCTGAATGCCCGGAGCCAACTGTAGGCCACTTCGCCACTTCGTGGTCTTCGAGTCCCCAGAACTCCATTCCCGGGCCACATTTTGAATGCCCGGAGCCAACTGTAGGCCACTTCGTGCTCTTCGAGTTCCCAGAACTCCATTCCCGGGCCACATTTTGAATGCCCGGAGCCAACTGTAGGCCAATTCGTGGTCTTCGAGTCCCCAGAACTCCATTCCCGGGCCACATTTTGAATGCCCGGAGCCAACTGTAGGCCACTTCGTGTCTTCGAGTTCCCAGAACTTCATTCCTGGGCATGATTTTGAATGCCCGGAGCCAACTGTAGGCCACTTCGGGGTTTTCGAGTTCCAGAACTCCATTCAGGGCCACATTGAATGCTAGAGCAGGCTGATGTGAGGCTTCGTGTTCTTCGAGTTTCCAGAACTCCATTCCCGGGCCACATATTGAATGCTGAGGCAGGCTGAGGCTGAGGCTGAGGCAGGCTGAGGCTGAGGCAGGCTGAGGCTGAGGCCGAGGCTGAAGGCAGACTGAGGCTGAGGCTGAAGCAGGCTTAGGCTGAGGCTGAGGCAGGCTGAGGCTGAGGCTGAGGCAGGCTGATGCTGAGGTAGGCTGAGGCTGAGGCTGAGGCTGATGCAGGCTGAGGCTGAGGCAGCCTGAGGCTGACGCCGAGGCTGAAGGCAGACTGAAGCTGAGGCTGAAGCAGGCTGAGGCTGAGGCTGAGGCAGGCTGAGGCTGAGGCAGGCTGAGGCTGAGACTGTGACTGCCGTTGCCACTGCGACTGTCATCGCGAATGCGACTACGACTGCGAGAACAGCAGAATTCTACAACTGGATTTTCATCTGAATCTTAAGGGGAATGCTTTCAGATATGCTTCTACACAACGCTGTTAGGTTGCTTTGCCGGGATAATTACCTAACAGCGAAGACTGATAGGTTTCTAATGGGCTAAAAAGAGAGCAGCAGATGACTCCACAGGGGGGTCTGGGCGGGTGCCGGACAGGGTGCCGCAGAAGTCGTTTTAAGCCAACAGTCACACACTTCGTGCTCTTCGACCTCCCAGAACTCCATTCCCGGGCCACATTCTGAATGCCCGGAGCCAACTGTAGGCAACTTCGTGCTCTTCGACTTCCCAGAACTCCATTCCCGGGCCACATTTTGGATGCCCGGAGCCAACTGTAGGCCACTTCGTGCTCTTCGACTTCCCAGAACTCCATTCCCGGGCCACATTTTGGATGCCCGGAGCCAACTGTAGGCCACTTCGTGCTCTTCGATTTCCCAGAACTCCATACACGGGCCACATTTTGGATGCCCGGAGCCAACTGTAGGCCACTTCGTGCTCTTCGACTTCCAGAACTCCATTCC
>CAUYUJ010014449.1:306917-378480 GCA_963575745.1 Prorocentrum cordatum | reverse complement strand
GAGCAAGACGAGGAGGACGAGAACGAGGACGAGCAGGAGGAAGAGGAGGAGGCGGAGGAGGAGGAGGAGCAGGAGAAAAAATGAGGAGGAGGAGGAGGAGGAGGAGGAGGAGGAGGAGGAGGAGGAGGAGGAGGAGGAGGAGGAGCAGGAGAAAGAGGACGAGCAGGAGGAGCACGAGGACGAGCAGGAGGAGGAGGAGGAGGACGAGCAGGAGGGGAGGGCGGCCGGCTGCCCCGGCCGGCTCCTACACATGGCTGTTAGGTTGCTTTGCTGGGATAATTTTTACCTAACAGCTTGTTCTGATAGGTTTCTAGTGGTGTCAAAAGAGAGCAGCAGATGACTCCACAGGGGGGTCTGGGCGGGTGCCGGACAGGGTGCCGCAGAAGTCGTTTTAAGCCAACAGTCACACACTTCGTGCTCTTCGACTTCCCAGAACTCCATTCCCGGGCCACATTTTGAATGCCCGGAGCCAACTGTAGGCCACTTCGTGGTCTTCGAGTCCCCAGAACTCCATTCCCGGGCCACATTTTGAATGCCCCGAGCCAACTGTAGGCCACTTCGTGGTCTTCGAGTCCCCAGAACTCCATTCCCGGGCCACATTTTGAATGCCCGGAGCCAACTCTAGGCCACTTCGTGTTCTTCGAGTTCCCAGAACTCCATTCCCGGGCCACATTTTGAATGCCCGGAGCCAACTCTAGGCCACTTCGTGCTCTTCGAGTTCCCAGAACTCCATTCCCGGGCCACATTTTGAATGCCCGTAGCCAACTGTAGGCAACTTCGTGCTCTTCGACTTTCCAGAACTCCCATTCCTGGGCCACATTTTCAGCAGGGGCAAGAGCACGACGAGGAGGGGGACGAGCAAGACCAGGAGGACGAGGACGAGCAGGAGCAGGACGAGGAGCAGGAGGAGCAGGAGAAGAAGGACGAGCAGGAGGAGGAGGAGGACGAGCAGGAGGAGGAGGACGACCAGGAGGAGGAGGACGACCAGGAAGAGGAGGAGGAGGAGGAGGAGGAGGAGGAGGAGGAGGAGGAGGAGGTGGAGGAGGAGGAGGATGGGTAGGAGGTGGGAGGGAGGCGGTGAGAGGAGGAGGCGGAGAGGAGGAGGAGGACGAGGAGGGAGGATGAAGAGGAGGAGGAGAGGAGGAGGAGGAGGAGGAGGACGAGGAGGAGGAGGAGGAGGGGGAGGGGGGGAGAGCACAGGAGGAGGAGAACGAGGACCACCAGGAGGAGGAGGAGGAGGAGGAGGAGGAGGAGGAGGAGGAGGAGGAGGAGGAGGAGGGGGAGAGAACATCACGAGGAGGAGGACGAGCAAGACGAGGAGGACGAGAACGAGGGCGACCAGGAAGAGGAGGAGGAGGAGGAGGAGGGGAGGGGGAGGACTACCAGGAGGAGGAGGAGGAGGAGGAGGAGGAGGAGGAAGAGGAGGAGGAGGACGAGGAGGAGGAGGAGGAGGACGAGGAGGAGGAGGGGGGGGAGAGCACCAGGAGGAGGAGAACGAGGACCACCAGGAGGAGGAGGAGGAGGAGGAGGAGGAGGAGGAGGAGGAGGAGGAGAGAGCACCAGGAGGAGGAGGACGAGCAAGACGAGGACGACGAGAACGAGGACGAGCAAGAGGAAGAGGAGGAGGAGGAGGAGGAGGAGGAGGAGGAGCAGGAGAAAGAGGAGCAGTGAGAAGAGGAGGAGGAGGAGGAGGAGAGGAGGAGAGGAGGCAGGAGGAGGAGGAGAGCAAGGAGAAAGAGGACGAGAGGAGGAGCACGAGAGGACGAGCAGGAGGCGGAGGAGGAGGAGGAGGAGAGGAGGAGGAGGAGGAGGAGGAGGAGGAGGAGGAGGAGGAGGACGAGCAGTTTTGCAAACAGTCACACACTTCGTACTCTTCGACCTCCCAGAAACCCATTCCAGGGCCACATTTTGGATGCCCGGAGCCAACTGTAAGCCACTTCGTGCTCTTCCATTTCCCAGAACTCCATTCCCGGGCCACATTTTGGATGCCCGGAGTCAACTGTAGGCCACTTCGTGCTCTTCGACTTCCCAGAACTCCATTCCCGGGCCACATTTTGGATGCCCGGAGCCAACTGTAGGCCACTTCGTGCTCTTCTAGTTCCCAGAACTCCGTTCCCGGGCTACATTTTGAATGCCCGGAGCCAACTGTAGGCCACTTCGTGTTCTTCTAGTTCCCAGAACTCCGTTCCTGGGTTACATTTTGAATGCTGAGGCAGGCTGATGCTGCGGCCGAGGCAGGCTGAGGCTGAGGCAGGCTGAGGCTGAGGCCGAGGCTGAATGCAGACTGAGGCTGAGGCTGAAGCAGACTGAGGCTGAGGCTGAGGCAGGCTGAGGCTGAGGCTGAGGCAGGCTGATGCTGAGGCAGGCTGAGGCTGAGGCTGAGGCTGATGCAGGCTGAGGCTGAGGCAGGCTGAGGCTGAGGCCGAGGCTGAAGGCAGACTGAGGCTGAGGCTGAAGGCTGAGGCTGAGGCAGGCTGAGGCTGAGGCAGGCTGAGGCTGAGGCTGAGGCAGGCTGAGGTTGAGGCTGTGACTGCGACTGCCGTTGCCGCTTCGACTGTCATCGCGAATGCGACTACGACTGCGAGAACAGCAGAATTCTACACCTGGATTTTCATTTGAATCTTAAGGGGAATGCTTTCAGATATGCTTCTACACATCGCTGTTAGGTTGCTTTGCCGGGAAAATTTTATCCCGAGCAGTGTTTTGACGGCCCTGGGGCCTGGCGATGGCCCCCAGAGGCCGAAAACGGCAACGAATTTCTTGCCGCGATTTTACCTAACAGCGAAAAATGATAGGTTTCTAGTGGTGTCAAAAGAAAGCATCATGACTCCTCAGGGGGGTCGGGGCGGGACCCGGGGCGGCTGCCGCCGAAGCCCAAATCGCTTGGGACATCCTCGCAAAATCGCTCTTGGCGCTGCTAGAACTCCATTCCCGGCGTACATTTTGGATGCCCGGAGCCAACTGTAGGCCACTTCGTGCTCTTCGATTTCCCAGAACTCCATTCCCGGGCCACATTTTGGATGCCCGGAGCCAACTGTAGGCCACTTCGTGCTCTTGGACTTCCCAGAACACCATTCCCAGGCCACATTTTGAATGCCCGGAGCCAACTGTAGGCCATTTCGTGTTCTTCGTGTTCCCAGAACACCACTCCCGGGCCGCATTTTGAATGCCCGGAGCCAACTGTAGGCCACTTCGTGTTCTTCGTGTTCCCAGAACACCATTCCCGGGCCACATTTTGAATGCCCAGAGCCAACTGTACGCCACTTCGTGTTCATCGTGTTCCCAGAACACCATTCCTGCACCATATGTTGATTCCCCGGAGCGAACTGTGGGCCACTTCGTGATCTTCGTGTTCCCAGAACACCAGTCCTGTGCCATATTTTGAATGCCCGAGCTGAAGCAGGCTGCGGCCGAGGCAGGCTGAGGCCGAGGCAGGCTGAGGCTGAGGCTGAGGCACGCCGAGGCAGGCTGAGGCTGAGGCTGAGGCAGGCTGAGGCTGAGGCAGGCTGAGGCTGAGGCTGAGGCAGGCTGAGGCCGAGGCAGGCTGAGGCTGAGGCTGAGGCACGCTGAGGCTGAGGCAGGCTGAGACTGAGGCTGAGGCAGGCTGAGGCTGAGGCTGTGGCTGAGGCTGAGGCTGAGGCAAGCTGCGGCTGAGGGAGGCTGAGGCTGATGCAGGCTGAGGCTGAGGCAGGCTGAGGCTGAGGCTGAGGCAGGCTGAGGCTGAGGCTGAGGCCGAGCCAGGCTGAGGCTGAGGCCGAGGCAAGCCGAGGCAGGCTGAGGCTGAGGCTGAGGCTGATGCTGAGGCAGGCTGAGGCTGAGAGGCTGAGGCTTAGGCTGAGGCTGAGGCAGGCTGAGGCCGAGGCAGGCTGAGGCTGAGGCCGAGGCAGGCTCAGGCCGAGACATGCTGAGGCTGAGACTGAGGCTGAGGCTGAGGATGAGGCCGAGGCAGGCCGAAGCTGAGACAAGGTGAGGCTGAATGGGGGGGGGAAGGGGGGGGGGAGGAGGGGAGGCTGAGGCAGGCTGAGGCCGAGGCAGGCTGAGGCCGAGGCAGGCTGAGGCTGAGGCTGAGGCAAGCCGAGGAGGCTGAGGCTGAGGCTGAGGCTGAGGCTGAGGCTGAGGCAGGCTGAGGCTGAGGCAGGCTGAGGCTGAGGCTGACGCAGGCTGAGGCCGAGACAGGCTGAGGCTGAGGCTGAGGCAGGCTGAGGCTGAGGCCGAGGCAGGCTGAGGCTGAGGCAAGCCGAGGCAGGCCGAGGCTGAGGCTGAAACTGAGGCAGGCTGAAGCATCCGTAGGAATCCATCGGAATCCTTAGGAATCCCCAGGAATCCTCAGTAATCCGTAGGCATCCTTAGGAATCCGTCGGCATAGTTAAGCATCCTCAGGAATCCTTAGGAATCCTGAGGATTCCGATCGATTCCTAAGGATGCCAAAGGATGCCTTTGGAATCCCTAGGAATCCTTAGGATTCCATTGGATCCTAAGGCCGTTGCCACTGCGACTGTCATTGCGAATGCGACTGCGACTCCGAGAACAGCAGAACTCTACAGCTGGATTCTCACCTGAATCTTAAGGGGAATGCTTCCAGATATGCTTTACACATCGCTGTTAGGTTGCTTTGCCGGGATAATCTTCATGACGCGAGTGTGTCTGGGGCAGGACCGATGATCGAGGCATCGAAGCATCGAGGGATAGAGGTGGCGGCGGCGGCGGCGCGCGGCCGCGGCCGCGAAGCGTCGAAGCGTCGAAGCGTCGAAGCGTCGAAGCGAAGCACCAGGCACCGAAGCGTCGAAGCGTCGAAGCGTCGGAGCACGGCGGCGTCGCGGCGGCGGCGGATCACAGCATCGCAACATCGCGGCATCGAAGGATCGAGGCGGCGGCGGCGGCGGCGCGGCGGCGGCAGCTTCGACGCGCGCCAGGGCGCGGAGCGGGACCTCGTGGGGCTGCTGCGCGTGCCGCGGCCCCGGGGCGCTGGGCTGCCGCCGGCCCCGCCCGCGGAGGCCGCGGGGGAGGTCCGCGCCCTGCTGGGCGCCTCGTCTCCACGCGCGCCTCTCCCGCTCCTCTCTTCTCCCTGCTCCTCCTCCTCCTCCTCCTCCTCCTCGTCCTCGTCCTTCTCCTCCCTCCTCCCTCCCCTCCCTCCTCCCTCCTCCCTCCTCCTCAACCTCCTCCCCGTCTTGCCCCTCCCCCTCCTCCCCCTCCCTCCTCGCTCCTCCTCATCCTCCAGCTTATCCTCTAGGTCCTTGGCGCACCATGTCCTGCTCTGCAACACATGGCACAAACACATGTATACAATGACACTCAAGAGGGGTCAATTCTTCGGACCAGGGGATACGATCGACTGAACTCAGGCTTGGTCGAGTGATCAATGCCGCCTCTCAACAAGCTCAACGTCCTGCCAGCAGCCTTTCTCCTGGGTCACCCTATACATGGCCTCGAGAGTAACTCAACCTTTTTGGTGCCGAAAGCTGCACAGACACTGCACCATACTCTCCCTCCTCCACCGGTCCAAAGGCGATGGGACCAGTGGGCCAGACGTGCTGGGGAGGGAACGCCAATAGATCTCGTAGAAGTTACGGCTTTACGACACCAAACTCGCATTCCACAACTCCTGCATGACATACGCTTACCTACCGAGACATCCTCCTCCTCCTCCTCCTCCTCCTCCTCCTCCTCCTCCTCCTCCTCCTCCTCCTCTCTCTCCCTCCTCATGCCTCGTCCTCCTCCTCATGCTCCTCCTCCTCCCTCCTCCTCCCTCCTCCTCCTCCTCCTTCTCCTCGTCCTCCTCCTCCTCCTCCCTCCTCCTCTCTCCTATACGGATGGGAAGGTGCAGGGAGGAGACATGGAGATATGGAAATACGTCACATGCTGCTGGGACTATGCGCATGGAGTGCGCGCCTGTGCAAGTGCCCACCGTGAGCTCATTCTGTTTCACACCACCATGCTCATTCGCCACGCGACAGCTCACGACGCCCTACGGCACTATGAAGGACTTGCCTCTAGTGTCGCCGACGCATGGGAACGAAGGCATTTCGATCAGCTTTTCGCCAAGCTACGTGCCATGGGTATCGGATTCGCCAAAAGAGTCAGCACGCGTGCACTGCCTATCATAGAGCTGGAGGATGGCACAACCGCCTCCGCCCACACAGAGGCAGCTAATCGTTGGCTATGCCATTTTGCCGCCGCGGAAAGTGGGGTAGTAGTACCACTGGAGGAGGCTGACACATTTGCGCAGACTATCCCACAGCTGCAGAGCAGTCTCACGCACGACATTGACCCATCCGACGCCTTCCTACCAACACTGGCGGACTACCAACATGCGTGCCGCTCAGCCAAGCCCTCAGCAGCCAGCTTAGATTGCATCCCAGGTGCTTTGCTTCGCCAGTTTGCGCCAGACTTAGGTCAAATGTTCTACCCCCGAGGATCCACTGCAGTGGAGAGGGGGGAGCTACTGGAACATCTGGAAGAAGAAGGCTAACCCTTCCAAGTGTAAGCACCATCGTTCGGTCATGATCTCCTCCCAGGTGGCCAAGCAATATCGTCAGCTCATCTGGAATCCCCTTGCCAAGGTGCTTCCCATGTTTGCATGAGACTCCCAGTATGGAGGCATCGCGGGCAGAGGAGTGGATCTTGCCGCCCTCGCGCTCAGGTAATTTCAAGAATTGGCCACAACCCTACACCAGTCAGCCATGTTTTTCATGCTAGACGCCATCTCTGCCTTTTACAGGGCCATACGAGAACTGGTCATGCAGGTGGGCACAAGTGACGCGGACCTCCACCTCATCCTCTCCACTGCGGGGCTCCCAGCCGGCGCCATTGAGGACCTCACGGCCCACATTGCCAGGCACCCCACCGTCTTGGAGGCCGCTGGAGTTCCTCGACACCTTCGGGCCCTTACAGCGTCCAGCTACACGGGCAGTTGGTGTTGGTACCCAGGGGCCACTGCAGTTGCCTACTCACTGGAAGGGACGGTGCCAGGACAGCAGCTGGGGGATGTGATTTTTAGTTTTGTCATGGCAGCATGCGCCCAGGAATCACAGCAGTCGCTACGCGAGCTCGAGCTCGACATCCGCATTCCTGTTGCTTTGCATGCGAGTACGGCCGGCCTATTACAACACACGCCATACACCATGCGAGGAGGATTGGACATGTGCTTCTTTGACGACGGAGCTATCATTGTCATTGGCCCTGCTCTCATGCTCTTACTTGCAGCACCTCGCGTGGCGGAGGTAGTTGCAGCCAGCTTTGTGCGCAGAGGCTTGCGCCTCAACTTTGCAGCGGGCAAAACGAAGGTACTTTTTTTCAGTTGCGAGGACGAGGGGCCAGATTGGCGAAACGTGACCTCTGGCGGGATCGCCAGGGACGCTTTGAGATACAGCCTGACCTACTGGGCACCTTTACGTTACATGCTGTACGTACTTACCCACACTTGGGCACGCAACTGGGCGAGTTGGGATCTATCGGGCCCGAGCTGGCCAACAGGGAGGACTCCATACGCTCATCGGGGAACTTGCTACGACGGCGTATCTTTGGGGCCCCAGTGGATATCCCGCAAGAAGCGCGCCTGCATTTCACCGGCGCCCTCCTCTTCTCGTGCCTCCTGTTCAACTCTGGCACCTGGCCCCTTCTCACCGACGCACAGCACGCGCGCATGCAGGACATCATGGTGAATGAATATGGACAGGTGCTCCACCTACCGCAAAAGGATGCAGAAACAGTCCCAGACAGACTGATCCCAGCCAAGGTAGAGAGAGACGACCTATGCGCTGTGCTGCGTGTACAGAGGCTGCGCATATTAGGACGGCGCATGCACTACGGCACGCCCGCGCTACGCGGTGTGGTCACACACGTGTGCAGAGTATCACAGGGACGGCGCACGTCTTGGACACGCAGAATTCCGAACGACTTGGAGTGGTTACGCACTACATACCACAAATATCGTGACATGCCCGAGCCATACACACACTTTGCGAAGTGGGGGGACATTATCCAGACATCCTTGCCAGCGTGGAAGCATGCGCTCAACAGCGCACTCAGAGCTCA
The DNA here is from genome assembly GCA_963575745.1 of Prorocentrum cordatum. Lineage (NCBI taxonomy): Eukaryota > Dinophyceae > Prorocentrales > Prorocentraceae > Prorocentrum > Prorocentrum cordatum. Next base: position 370,446 of record CAUYUJ010014449.1, on the reverse strand, counting down.
TGCCATGGCTGCAGCTAGAGCAGCACTCGCACAGCAGGCACAGAACGACATCTTTTCGCTTGTCAGGCCCCCCCCCCAAGGTGTTCAATGCAAGCCAACCTGTATGTGGCGTAATTTCCTGGGCACATCGGCCGAAAGCACACGGCAGCACATCGTGCGTTTACACTACAGCGCGGTACACCTTATCTCCCGTTTCATGGGGCAGGGAATTACATGCATGGCATGCTCTATGCCATTTGCAACAAGAAGACAATTGCGGGACCATCTTGCTTTCGATGCTCCATTATGCCAACTAGCGTACATGATGCACGGGGCTGCAGTCTCCCCTGACAGAGCCGAGGAATTGCGCCTAGCTGATGCAGTCAGTCAGGCAGCTCAGAGGAGATCCGGTTTAGGGCGCTGGAGAGCAGCCTTTCCAGATCCAGAGGGCGGGCCCCTACCCATCTGCCATGCTTGCGGCCGCCACTTTCAGCGCAGCCGGGGCCGGGGCTCTACTGCAGCAGGCAGCCTGCGAGCTCAGTCCCGACACTCTCCCAGCCTATCAGGCCCTCTTCGACGACCCCCCCGAGGAGCCCACCCAGGACCAGCCTCTCTATGCGGATCGACATTACAAATACCCGTGCCACGACTTTCAAGGGAATGCGGCAGAGTGGATACCATGCCGAATCCATCGCTCTGAAGTGTTCATTTTGAATTTATTTCCAGGCAGGAGGAGGCAAGGAGACATACAGTACTGGCTGGACGGCATGCACACACAAACGGATTTTCAGGTATGTATGCTGAGTGTGGACTTTGCTATTAATCCTACCCTGAGGGACCTTACGCAGGCCACTACTATCCAACAGTGGGGGAACACATATTGTCAAGGCGTGTCTGGAATGCAGGGGGGGGGCATGTGAAACGTGGAGTGCGGCCAGATGGCTGGGCGCCCCCCCCCCCACTGCGCGCTCGCGACTGGCGTTGGGGCGTCCCTTGGGCTGCCGACAGGCAAGCGCAACAGCTTAGGGTATGCAAGACTCGATTGCAGAATTTGGTGTACCTTTTGGGCTGCCACGTCGCTGCAGGGGCCTCGGGGTGGATGGGGCGCCCTCTCCCCCCATGCTGGCGCACGCAGGCCCCCGGCAGTTTCCGATGGGAACCCCTGGTAGCACTCGCATCTGCGCCCAACGTGGTCACATCAGATTTTTACCAATGCGTGCGCCAGCCGGCCACGCGTTGTGCCAGTGAATATGGGCGTGCGCCCGCGCGATTGCTGGGCTTGCGCATGGAATGCCTTGCCCGCAGGTCGACCGACGCTCCGAGGAAGGGATGGTGCCATCACCTCCAAGGTGCTCGCAATATTTTACGCGGCAAGGAGACTGACGGAACGGGAAGGGGCCCCACAGTTCGGAACCCATGTCAAAAATACGTATCCCTCGGAGATGTGCAATAGAATGGCAGCCTCAATAGCAGCCTCCATTTCCAAGATATTTGCGTGTGCCAGTGACCCGGATGTTGTTTGTGATCCTGACCCTGCCCTCATTGGAGATCTCCGACAGTTCTTCATCCCGCAATTTGATGCTGATTTTATTCCCCCTCCTGACTATGTGCATCAAAGTGGGGAGCAGGGGGTTTTACGCGCTGGCCCGGAGACCCATGGGTTCCTCAAAGACCAGGCAGAAGCCGAAGGTAGCCCACAGAGCCCGCAGGGAACACAGCATGGACCTCCGACTCCTGCTGCATGTGGGTGCGATCCGACTCCGGTTTCTGACCCGAATCAATTCGTGCCGCCTGGGTCGGATGAGGAGTCTGAAGCTTTGGCTCTTCTTGACTTCCCGCCCCCCCCGTCTCTCCCCTGCTGCCTCCGCCTCCCTCGCCCCCGCGGCCGCCCCCCCTAGCGGGAGCAAGCGCTTCGAGGCCCGCCGCCGCCGCGAGGTCAAGAGGGCCGAGGCGCACAGGCGGCGCGCGTCCCGGTCAGGCGCCATCACCTTTTCCGGCCTCTTCGAGGCCGGGCCCCTTTCCCGCTGCCCCATCCCTCCCGCAGGACTGGAGGGGTTGGGCGCAGCGCAGACGAGAGCTCGCGGAATCCCGCCATGCCTGCGTCCCACCGCCTCCTCTCTCCTCCTTCCTCTCTCCTCCTCGTCGCTCCTCCTCCTGCCTCCTCCACCCCTCCTCCCTCCCCCTTCCTCCTCCCCCCCCCCCCCTCCTTCACGACGCGAGGACCGCCTCAGTGCCCGATCCGACCGACCTCCCTCCTGCTGCTCCGCCTCGCTCCGCGCCGACGGCCAAGAGCAGAAGCGGGAGCGAGGAGGACCGAGGAGCAGGATCGAGGGTCGACGATCCAGGGTCGAGGAGGAGGAGGAGGAGGAGGCAGGAGGAGGAGGACCAGTGGGAACCCAAGAGTAATCAACGATGTTGGAATGAACCGTCTTCAAGCTCCCTCTTCATAGGCCCCTACAACTGTTCATTTCCACTGGGGGAACTGCTTCGTTGGACGACAACCGTTGGGCGACCCTGAAGCATGCCAAAACAATGTTTTCGGATATCCAACGCCACGGATCAACCAGACTGCTGCGTTTTGACGATCTTGGATCGTGCCAGAACGCCGCTCCAGAGACTTCAACACAACGAACCAACGTAATAGTTGTGCCTTCATAATCGTGATTCCTTCCAACAACACCATGTCTGACACGCTGATCATGAGTCCGTGAAGCCCTTCCAAACTTGAGAGCGAATGTGCGCAACGCTAAATCGAAAAGTACATTTGGACAGGAGCCGCCGTCAATCCGTGAAGCTCTTGCTGAGAACGAATGTGCGCGGCGCCCAGGCGAGAGCCACGTGTTGAAAACCACCCGCCCTCAATCCGTGAAGCTGTTGCAATGCTGTATATTTTAACGAATGCTCGCGGCGCTAAGGTGAGAACTACATTTTGAAAACCACCCGCCCTCAATCCGTGAAGTTCTTGCAAATTTTGAAAACGAATGCGCGCGGCGCTAAGACGAGAGCCACATTTTTAAAAACCACCCGCCTTCAATCCGTGAATCTCTTGCAATTTTTACATTTTCAGGGTCATGAGTGGTGATGAAGTCTCCGGCGAAACGCCCGGTCCGCCGTAAAAACTGGCCTCGGGGTACGACAGCGGGAAATTATTCATAAGGAAAATCAATGGAGGACGGGGAGGAGGAGGAGGAGGAGGAGGTGGAGGAGGAGGAGGAGGAGGAGGAGGGGGAGGAGGAGGAGGAGGAGGAGGAGTAGGGGGAGGAGGAGGAGGAGGAGGAGCGTGCAGCAGGAGGAGGAAGAGGAGGAGCGATGAGCGAGGAGCGAGGAGTGAGGTGCGAGGAGCGATGAGCGAGGACATACCGGGAGTGGCAGGACTCGGGTAGGATCGAGCTTCGATGCTGCCTCGATCCTGCGTCGGTCGCTCGATCCTGCCTCGGTCGTTGAAACAAGGGCTCCCAGGAGGGTGCGAAGTTTTTCGCGCTTCGCGATTCGCGGTCTGGACTACATCCGAGCGAGGCGCGAAGTTATTCACGCTTCGCGGTCTCAGCCTACGATGACTTGCGGAACGAGGGTAAACCCGCTTCGCATCTTTGCGACTTGAAAGCAAATTCCTGGAGTTAGAGAGGATTCTGAAGCTGAGGGGAGTTGGCGAGGAATTCGAAAGCGAATTCCTGGAGTTAGATCGGATTCTGAAGCTGAGGGGAGTTGGCGAGAAACTTGAAAGCGAATTCCTGGATCTAGAGAGGATTCTGAAGCTGCGGGGAGTTAGACAGAACTTTGAATATTAATTCCTGGAATTAGGGAGGAATTCTGAATCTGAGGGGAGTTGGCGAGGAATTCGACAGCGAATTCTTGGAGTTAGAGAGGATTGTGAAGCTGAGGGCTTCCGACTGTTCTCTGATACGGTGTTTTGGGTTCCTCTTCAGCTCCCCTCAGCTTTAAAATCCTCCCTGTCCAACTCTCTTCACCCTCAGCTTCAGAATCCTCTATAACTCCAGGACTTCGCTTTTAAATTCTTCGCCAACTCCCCTCAGCTTCATAATCCTCTCTAACTGCAGGAATTCGCTGTCGAATTCCTGGCCAACTCCCCTCAGTTTCAGAATTTTTCTCTAACTCCAGGAATTCATAGTCAGATTTCTGTCTAACTCCCCGCAGCTTCAGAACCCCGTGCAGTTCCAGGACTTCGCTTTCAAGTTTCTCGCCAACTCCCCTCAGCTTCAGAATCCGATCTAACTCCAGGAATTCGCTTTCGAATTCCTCGCCAACGCCCCTCAGCTTCAGAATCCTCGCTAACTCCAGGAATTCGCTTTCAAATTCCTCGCCAACTCCCCTCAGATTCATAATCCTCTCTAACTCCAGGAATTTGCTTTCAAATTCCTCGCCAACTCCCCTCAGCTTCAGAATCCTTTCTAACTCCTGCAATTCGCTGTCAAGCTCGTCTTCAACTTTCCTCAGCTTCAGAATCTCCTCTAACTCCAGGAATTCGCTGTCATATTCCTCGCCAACTCCTCTCAGCTTCATAGTCCTCTCTAACTCCAGGAATTCGCTCTCAAATTCCTCGCCAACTCCGGTCAGCTTCAGAATCCTTTCTAACTCCAGGAATTCGCTGTCAAATTCCTCGCCAACTCCCCTCAGCTTCATAATTTTCTAACTCCAGGAAGTCCCTGGGGCTCAGGCAGCAGTTGCGCATGCCCACCCCCCCATCTCGTACCACAGCCACCTCTTCTTGTGGCAGCTGGAGGGCGACATGGCCGGCAACGGGAGCTGGCGATGATACAGCGCTTCAGGGAGTGGGAGGCGGCCAACCAGGGGGCCCTCCTCGCGGACCTCCACCTGTCGAGCCTCGGCATGAAGAGCAGCTCCACGTACGGGGAGGAGCTCGAGGCCCGCCTCCAGGCGTCCGGCTTGAGCGCCATCGAGCAGGTCGCCATGATCGACTTGGGCTTGATAAGGAAGTCCCGCGACCGGTTGCTCAAGTACCTCACGGGGAAGGAAAAATTGCATAACGTCCACCGCTTCATCAAGGAGCAGATGAAGCAGTTCACCCACGAGGCCGGCGACCGCTTCCCGATGGTCAACTTGCTCTCCGCCGCGCCGTCCCTGGCCACGATGCGCTTCGTGGGGCTCATCTGCACCATGAGGGAGGAGGAGATCCTAATCCTGACCTTCAGCTTGCCCACCTTCGCCCAGTTGACGGACACCGAGAACTTCCGCACCTTCATCTTTTGGGCTTCGGAGGTGTTCTGGGACCGCATCAGTTGCGCGACCTCGAAGGACAAGGGCGGGTTCCACCAGGGGGTGCTGATGAGCGCGTTCGAGAACCAGATCGCGGACCAGTACGGCCTCCTGGCGCCCAGCGGTTTCTTCGAGTCCGAGCGGCTCTCGGCCGGGGCCCGCTTGTACAAGTGCGTGTTGGACTTGGCCCACCACTACCGCGAGAGCAGGGCGTCGATCAACCAGAGCTTCGCCAGCGAGGCGAGGAACAGCTACATGAGCCTCGTCAGCAACAGGAAGGCCCAGTCCTGTCTGGCTAGCCTCTACCTGGGCGAGGAGGAGGAGAAGGAGGATATCGGCTACGACGTGAACAACATCCTCAAGAAGGCCCCCCAGGTCACCGTGATGGGGATCCCCTTCTCCGGCTGGGAGAGCTTGAACACTTTTGAGGACATCCTCGAGAACTACTTCGCCGGCAACTCCATGGGGCTTCCCGCCGGCGAGGACTGGGAGTACCTAGACCAGGAGACCAAGGACCAGTGGGAGGAGCACCGCGCCGAGAAGGGGGGCAGCTGCGACGACATCATCGCGTGCGCGGCCGACTGCGAGGAGAAGAAGAAGGGCAGGGGCTACGGGAAGAGGTCCCGCAGCGCCGCAGGGGGAGCGGGAAGGCCGGGCAGCGCCGCTCGCCGTGCTGAGGGATCCGGGCCCCGCGCTAGAGGGCGTTCCCCTTCCGGGTGTTCTTGAGCAGGACCATGGCCCTTACTCAGTGGAGGTAGGCGGGGAACTCGCACTTGCCGTGGTCGTGGACGGGAGCGCGATCAAAGAGGAGTGGCATAACGATTGAAGCAAGTGGGAGGAGTTGCGCGCCCGCTCCAAGCATCGAGAAGTATTTCAATCTCACGAAGGAATTGTACAGCGGAACACTAAAGGGATGCAAGGAGGTGCCAAAGGCAGCTCCGAAGGTTCCAACGTCACGGCGAAGTAGGAAACCCGGCAAGTGCTGATTCCCGACAGCACCGGGGCCGACAAAGTATTCATAGACGTCCCGGGAATCGTCGCACATGCACCTTCGTCTTTCAACATCTCTAGTGGTTTTCTATACGTGGACGACGCGACGGTTGAAGACAACGTATCCTCTCATGCGCCTTCTCCGCCCTCCTGCGCACGTGATGCCGCTGCAATGCCTCGACATTTTCTGCCGACCAACGAGGTATGGGCAAAGATGCCAAAGCCGGAGGTGGCGCCGCTACTCTTCCGGGCCAGGGCATCGCTACCTGCCCGATTCTCGCGCCGTCCGCTGCTCCAACAACCTCCCGCGAGCACGAGGGGCGCAACGGCGCGGGCGTCCGCGCAGATCGCTGGCGACAGTCTCAAGATAACAAATATGGGCGTTGCCGGCGCCATTGCAAACCATTGGGCAAACAATGCATTGGCACTTGGAACGTCCAAGGGGTGGGGGAATCATGCGACAAACTGACGGCGATTCAACGCCGCGTGGAAAACTATAGGATTGCCGTTCTATGTGAACAGGAGACACATGTGGCAGAATCACATCATTTTGTACAAGATTGATATTTGGTGATACTGTCCGGGACGTTAGAGACTACATCTGGGTATTTCTATATTCCGGCGTGGGGACATGATCGCGCCAAGTGCGGTTCATTCAATGATCAGTTTCAAGCTGCTTGGAGACCGATTGGCAATTATCAGAACAAAGTAGCAGGCGGCATCTTGAACATAATGAGCGCGTGCGCGCCGCGCGCTGGAATAGACTGCGAGGAGCGGAAAACCTTATTTGACAGCGCGGCGAAGGCGCGGGCCCGGCACGGCAACCACAATTGCATTATCGCCCTGGCTTCAACAGCAGACTGGGGGAGAGGCTTCCTGGAAAAGAAGATGTAATGGGGGAGTTCGTTGTGGAAATGAAGCCCAACTCTAACGGGGAGCTGCCGATCGAAACGCGCCGGGGAACGCGATCGATCAGTGCCGGCGCGCGTTTTTCCCATCCGTGTGAAAGTTTGGTCACTTAGTGCGGCCCCGCTCCAGGGATAGGGCCACTTAGCGACGTCGCGAATCCAGCAATTGCACAGTTGGATTACTGCTGGGTCGATTCAGATGCATTTTCTATGATTGCGGATATCTGGGTCAACAGAGGAGCAGCGCTTCCGACGCGCCATTTTCTGATGCATATTTGGCCCCGGGTTGAATTTGGGACGCGAGAGGCTAAATCAGCGCGTCGACGATGTTGTCTGGGGGCACTGCGGAGGTCTCCGGGCGCTTGCCGGGAGTGCTGCGACGCATTCGCAGCTGCTCTTCAACGAGATGCCGAGATGTTGTCTTCGGACGAACACGCGGAGGCACTAGCAGAGGCAATGCGCGCAGCAGCCGGAGTCGCAGGCGCGCCTGAACGTGGCCGGTCAGAACATTGGATATCCATCGGCACCAAGCAGTTGTTCAAACAGAGGGACAGCGCGCGGCAGTCTGGAGACAGAGCGCACGAGCAGCAGCTGAGCGCATTGATCAAGGAAGCCGCGCGGCGAGACAAACGAAAATGGTGAGACGCACAATTGCGAGGAGGAGCATAGGCAGCTGCGGAAGCATTAAGAAATACGCATGGCAAAACACCAATTGCGATCAAAAAACACAGCCGGGGAGCCAGTGGAGAGCGATCAACGAGCAGACGTTTTGGCTGATGATTTTGAGAAGATACAATGGGGTGTTGAAAATGCAGATGTGCAGCCGCCAGAAGACGGTCCGCTGGGGGCGCCTCTTTCCATTGCTACGCATGCCATCGCCATGGCCGAGCTTGCTGCTGCTTTGAAGAATCTCGCGATTGGCATGGCCGCGGGCCACGACGGGATAGCGCCGGAGTTCTGGGAATTATTGCGCCTGTCGAGCACCGCGTGGAATCATCTGTTGGATGTGCGCCAGAAGTGTTTGGAGCGCAGAAACATGCCAGGAGCGTGGCGGCTTGCAGCGGTGGTTCTCTCGTTAAAAAGACTGGGCGCAACTTTGCGTGGAAATTCAGGCCAATCTCTCTCTTACCTGCGGGGTGCAAAGTTGTGGCCTCGATGACCCAAAAATGGTTGCAACGTGGAGGGGCGGAGCAACGAATGCGACCGGCGCCGTTTGGATTCAGACCGGGGCGCCGCGCAATCGATGCAGCCGCTATCGCCCGCCGCATGATCGACGCGGCGGAATGCTCGAGAGAACATGGGTTGGTGGCTGTTTTATTTGATTGGGCCAAAGCGTTCGACAGGATAAAGCGCGACGCGATGATCAAAGTTCTGGCGCGGTTTAGTATTCCAGAACCTATGGTCGCACTTATCGCTACTATATACAAAGCCCGCGACTTCTTTTTGAAAGACGCAGCAGGCGACTCCAGTACCAGGCGGCAGCGAGCAGGAATGGCCCAAGGGTGCCCACTTTCCCGGTGCTTATTCGCTATTGTTCAAACAGTGATGTTGTTCGACGTCGACAAGTTGTTCAATAAACTGGGCGTGGGCTTTGCGGGGCCAGAGTGCGTGGCATGTAATGATGTGTTGTGCGCGGGCGACGCCGTGCTCGTGAGCGCGAGCTCCCTTAAAGTTCAGCTTCTCTTGGACCTGACCATCAAAGTGGGCAGACAGTGCGGCCTTGATCTGAATTGGAAGAAGACCGTGGTACTGAAAGTAAATAACGACGGTGTGATTCGGGAAACCCCGTTACAGCCAATCCAACATGCACAACGAGCAGTCTATTTGCGTGGGCATTTGCACTGCAGCGCCGAAAGCAGACCAGAGATTACGAGACGGCTCGGCGATGCACGGGGGATTTCCAGAGCTCTGACCAAATGCCAGAACCACGCGGGTATTTCAAAGATACGATAAGTTCGGCTATTTGGCGCTATAGTTGTGCCGAAACTGCCGTGCAATCTGGAATCAATGTGGCTACTGCAAGCAGGCCGGCAACGGCTAGACAGTTTCCAAGCATCGGGTCTTCGAAAAATATAGGGGACCTCCCATTCTTACTATTCCAGGGCGTCGAATGCCACAGTTCTGAGTGCAGCGCGGGCGGGCCGTCTGAGCGAGGCGCAGCGCGAGAGGCAGGCGCAGCCCCATGAGTACATCTGTTCTTTGCCAGACAACATCTGCTTGAGATCTCTGGTGTGCCAGCCTGGAACAAATGCGCCGAATCAGTGGCATCTGGCCTGGGGACGCGGCCGCCCCGAGCTGAAGTGGGCCCGCTGCGCGCGCAGGCCATTGCAGCGAGGCTTAGAGTCGGCAGTCATATTCCCCCTCGCCGTCGTCGCCCCCTCCCCCCCCCCGCCCCCCCTGCCAATCGCGCGCTCTTCTGCCCGCGCGCCCCGCCGGAATCCGGGCTCAGTGGCGGCAGTGGTGCCCGGGCGCCGCGCCGAGGGCTGGCGCGTGGCTTTTGTATTTGCAATGTGCAGGAAGTCGCTTTTGCAGTCCTCGCCGACCCACCTCAGCTTCATAATCGCCTCTGGCTCCAGGAAATCGCTGCCATCTTTTCTCCACTTCTCCAATTCGCTGTCAAATTCCTCGTCAGCTCCCCCTCTAACTCCAGGATTTCGCCTTCAAATTCCTCGCCAACTCCCCTCAGCTGAAGAGTCCTCTCTATCTCCAGGACTTCGATTTCAAATTCCTCGCCAACTCCCCTCAGCGTCAGAGCCCTTTCTAACTCCAGGAATTCGCCGTCAAATTCCTCGCCAACTCCCCTCAGCTTCAGAATCCTCTCTCACTCCAGGAATTCGCTTTCAAACTCCTCGCCAACTCCCCTCAGCTTCAGAATCCTTTCTAATTCCAGGAATTCGCTTTGTAATTCTTCGCCAATTTTCTTAACTCCAGGAATTCGTTTTCAATTTCCTCGCCAACTCCCCTCAGCCTCAGAATCCCCCCTAACTCCAGGAATTCGCTTTCAAATTCCTCGCCGACTCCCCATCGGCTGCAGAATTCTTTCGAACTCCAGGAGTTCGATTTCAAATTCCTCGCCAACTCCCGTCAGCTTCATAATCCTCTCTAGCTCCAGGAATTCGCCGTCCAATTCCTTTTCAACTCCCCCTCAGAGTCAGAATCCCCGCGATCTCCAGGAATGCGCTTTCAAATTTCTCGCCGACTCCCCTCAGCTTCAGAATCCTCTCGAACTCCAGGAATTCGCTGTCAAATTCCTCGCCAACTCTCCTCAGCCTCAGAACCCTCCCAAACTCCAGGAATTCGCTTTCAAATTCCTCGCCAACTCCCCTCGGCTTCAGAATCCTCTCGGACTCCAGGAATTCGATTTCAACCTCCTCGCCAACTCCCGTCAGCTTCATAATCCTCTCTAGCTCCAGGAATTCGCCGTCCAATTCCTGTCCAACTCCCCATCAGAGTCAGAATCCTCTCGATCTCCAGGAATGCGTTTTCAAATTTCTCGCCGATTCCGCTCAGCTTCATAATCCTCTCGAACTCCAGGAATTCGCTTTCAAACTCCTCGTCAACTCCCCTTAGCTTCATAATCCTTTCTAGCTCCAGGAATGCGTTTTCAAAATCCTGTCCAACTCCCCATCAGAGTCAGCATCCTCTCGGTCTCCAGGAATTCGCTTTCAAATTCCTCGCCAACTCCCCTCAGTTTCAGAATCCTCTCTAACTCCAGGAATTCATAGTCAAATTCCTGTCTAAATCCCCGCAGATCCGAAATAATCTTTAACTCTCAGGAATGCCGTTCCATTTCCTCTCACAAGCGGAATCCGTTCTAATTCCAGGAATTCGCATTCCAATTCCTCTTCAACTCCCTTAAGATTCAGAATCCTCTCTGACTCTAGGGAGTCGCAGCCAGACTCTTTTCCAACTCCCCTTATATTCAGATTCCTCTCCTGCTCTCCAGGTCCGTTTGCAAATAATTTCTTCTCCAAATCCTTATTGGGGTCCCGACGAAAACCTGATTCGAATCCATTGGGCTTCAAAAGGGCGAAGTTATGCGCGCATCGCGCTTCGCGAACCCCTCGCCTTGTCCCGGGGGGTTTGGCGCAAAAGCGCGAAGTTATTCTCGCTTCGCGCTTCGAGCAGCGCGAGGCGCGAAGTTGGGAGCCCTTGTGACATGTGTCCAGGTCCTCGATCTTTTGATCCTGCCCCGAATCTTCGAGCCTGCCACGATCGAGGGATTGTGGCACGGTCGAAAGATTGCGGCAGGATCGACGGGTCAAGCGGACAAGCGGCCTGCAGTCTAGGTGCCGCGGGGGCATTGGGTCGAGGCAGGATGGGAGATTCGGGGGATCGGGGCAGGATCGAAGGATTGAGGCAAGATTGAAGAGTCGAGGCGGGATCGAAGGATCGTGGTAGGGTCGAGGCAAGATCGATGGATCGGGGCAGGACCGAACGATCGAGGTTCGTGCGTCGCATCGGGCCGTACCGGAACAGAGTCGGAATCGAATCGGATCGGCCGCGCCAGGATGCACAACAGCGCCATTCGGGTTGACCCAGAAGGGGGTCCAGCGACAAGGGGGTGGTGCAATAGATTTGGTGCGATAGATTTGCGGAGTTGCGATACATTTGGGGCGTGCAGGATATTCCGGGGCGCAAATGTATGGCTGAGCTTTCGCGTGCAAAACGTTAGTTGCAATACAGTGCAATACAACTCTGGCGCAATACATTTGCAATCACATTGTCTCAAACCTTTTGCACCACCCCCTTTCAGCTGGACCCCCTCTTGGGTCGACCAGAGCCATGCAAGCATCGGGTCGCATCCGATCGCCAGGGAATCGAAAACGAAGTGGATCGCTCCCAGTGAACTCGGCGTCGAATGGGATCGGTCGAACCGAGGAGGGCTCTGCGTCGCTGAAACGTGTGTTCATAACGCGGACCTCTGGAGGTCTCGCCGACTTCCCCAGGACGGCGTCTCATCCTGGGTCATTTCCTGACGGCCCCAGGGCCTGGTATTAGGTCGGGCATGTCCCCCTACAGGCAGATTTCGGACGAAACATTAACGACATTCCAACAATATTCAAACATAGTCAGAAAATATTCAACAAATCGTCCCCGTTTTTTTCTCTCGCTATTTTAGAATGCTCTTCCTGGAGAGGGACAGGCCCGACAAGCCCAGCAATGGCCCTCCAGAAGCCGAAGACACCAAGAAACCTCCCGCTGCGCTTACTTCACGACGCGAGGGGGTTTGTCCCTTGGGCCACAGCCCGGGTCTCCGGCGGCCGCTTGGGAGCTCGGGACGACGTGACCTGGACAACCTCCAGGAATCTACGAAGGCGCCCGAAAAGCACGGCTCCCGAACGACGGAGAACCTTCCATAGTGACTGCTTCACGAAGCCGTTCTCCTCCTCCTCCTCCTCCTCCTCCTCCGCCCTCCTCCTCCTCCTCCTCCTCCTCCTCCTCCTCCTCCTCCTCCTCCTCCTCCTCCTCCTCCTCCTCCCCCTCCCCCTCCTCCTCCCCCTCCTCCTCCCCCTCCTCCCCCTCCCCATCACCCCCCCGCTGCCCCTCAGCCTCAGGTCCCAACCGCTTCCTGAAAACTGTCTATTCTCACCTGGCGTGAATCAGTCTCTTTGACCGTCCTGGGGGCTCCCAGAAAGAGCCCAGAGGCCGAAAACTGCCAGCAGGTTTCCGGCCTGCTTTCTTCACGACGCGAGGAGGTCCCCCCCCTTCCAGGCCGCGCAGAATTCCCGGATCTCCGGCGCTCCGACTTTTTTCGATGCGCGAGTTCCTGTGAGGCTCGGCCCCTGCGCAGGGGCAGTCTTTTCGCCCTCGAGCCGTTGTTTGACCGCCCCGAGGGCCGCACACGGCCTCCTCCATGGAGGCCAAAAGCGGCGACATGCCGACCGCCTCGACTTCTCTTCGAGGCACCGAGTGTGCTAACTCGGGTGATGGGCCTGTCTTGCACCACCACCACCACCACAAGTTGGAGGGGGAGGGGGTCCTCCTCCTCCTCCCTCCTCCTCCTCCTCCTCCTCCTCCTCCTCCTCCTCCTCCTCCTCCTCCTCCCTCCCCCCTCCAACTTAAGGTGGTGGTGTTGGAAAACAGGCCCATCATCGGGTCCCTGGCGGCCGCTCGGGACGCTCCAGGCACACCCGGAACGCCCTCGGCGAGGCGTAGCAACCGGAAAGCATCCCGTGGCTGGAGAGCCTCCAGGCATGTACGAGAACCTTTGGAAGCCTCTAGCCCCGAACGACATGCCCTTTTCGCGGCGCATGACGATGTCTGGGTGCCTTGAGATCTTGGCGCGATACTTTCTTCATACCAGGCGTTCTCGCCCGCGGATTCGAGTCCGAGTCCTTCGCAGATCGATCTGGATCGAGAAATGTCTTTGAAAGATGTGGTCTAAACAGGTGTCGCGCCGCTCGTTCTTGCCCACCACGCTTGGGCGCGACACGCTATTCACGTCCCTGTCCCCCAGCGTCAACGTCCCGAGCCTCCCGCCCCGCGGAGCGGAGCGACACGCTTTCCGCTTGCCAGGCATACGTAGCGTGCCGCCGGGGCCGCCGCCGCGACGTGCTAAGCTAATGTTCCCGACCGTGGATTCTATTGCATTTTTGGCGGACCTTACCTGTCCTGTATATGTTAGTCTTTTCTTGTCCTCCGACGTGGGTTCGACGTGAATTCGACGTGGGTTCGACACGGTTTCGACTTCGACACGGATTCGGCGTGTTCGACATGGATTCGGCATGGGTGCGACACGGACGGTTGGCGCGATTGGACAGACGAGGTTCCCCAGAGATGCACATATTGTGGGGCTCCTGAGATCCGACGCTGCAACAAAAAATGCAAGATCGCCAAAAATCGTGACCGGAGCAAGAGACCCCAGCTTTCTGCGTCACTGTTGGAGTCGAATCGATTCCTCGGGCCCGAAAAAACTGCGAAATCGCCCGCCGTGAGGATTCTGCAGCGCCCGGAGCTCGAGGAAGCCAAAGCTCCCCGACCGTGGTGCCCCCGTTAGGACCTCGCACGATTTTGGAGGGCAAATTCTACCTGCTTGGGGAGACCAGCATCTTGAGCCTATGCCAAATACCGTTCTCACTTTCTAGCCGCAAGCGTCTGTAGACACACTGGGTGCCGTTACGTCTAAAGACATCCGGGTGGCAGAGCTGCGTCGATAGACACTTGGGACGTCGTTACTTCCAGGGACACGTGTGGGTGGGATACGTCTACAGGTACAGTGGGTGCCGATTCGTAGATGTATAGTTCTGCTCGGACTCTCAGCATCCTTGCGTGGGCACGTCTGCAGACACATTCTATACCTCCCAGATGGGGTCGGAATAGATGGGGTCGGAGGGTCACGCCACATCGCCGATGCATCGACGATACGGCGCGATGCGGAGCCCGATTTTCTCCACGCGGACGTCGCCGATGCATCGGCGATGCGGCGCGATCCTTCGACCCCATCTACTCGGACCCCATCTAGGAGGCCTCTGATCTCGCGAGGCCTGACTCAGTTCGTCCCCGATGATGGGCTCCGCGTAGGAGGAAGAAGAGGAGGAGGAGGAGGAGGAGAGAGGAGGAGGAGGAGGAGGAGGAGGAGGAGGAGGAGGAGGAGGAGGAGGAGAGAGGAGCGGGGAGAGTCACGATCGATCTCTGCACGCCGGCCCCGCCCGCCAGCGCCTGCAGCGGCGAGGCCGGCGCTGCCCTGGGGCCGCCGGCCGCGGGGCCGCCGGGCCCCGCGGGCGCCGCCGGCGCCGCGCCTGCGCGGGCGGCTGCGGGGGTCCTTCCGAAGGCGCGCGCTCGCGCGCGCCTTCGCAAGCAGTTGCGAAGCGTCTGGCGTGCCTATAGGCCTGCTGAACAATGTTCTAAGAACCCTGTGTCGTCTGCACGACATGTTCTTGGAACATTTCTGGCCGGGGCTGTCTTGTTTCAGCACATCGGGCTCATGTTCTAAGAGTGTTGTCACTGTTCTTAGGACATTTTCGGGTTCTCAGAAGATTTCGTGGTAGGCATAAAGAAATGCCGGGACGGTCGGTCCCTGCTCAACCTTCGGCGGCCCAGCCAGCGGCCCCAGATCGAGGCTTCGCAGAATCTTGAGCGGCCAGTTTTTGCATGTTTTCGGCCTTCGTGGGCCCTCGGCGGACCCCTGGAGAGTCACAAAAACGATTCGGGATGAACAGCTGGTCCTGGGGAAGTTGTCCAGACCTCCAGGTGTCCAGGCATCGAACACATTGGAGAGCCGGGTGTCTGGGACCCTGCCGCGGCCCTTCGGCGGCCCCTCGGCGGCCTTTCTTTCTGGACGTTTCTGAGATTTCTTGGGGTTTTCCGGCCTCGGGATGCTTTCCGGCAGCTGCGCCTCGTCGAATGCGTTCTGCGGATGCCCGAGTCGTCCCGAGCGGCCGCTGGAGACCCGAGTTGTGGCCTGAAGGCCAGACCTCCTCGCGCCGTGAGAGAGTCGCGGCGGAAGGTTTTTCGCCGTGTTCGGCTTTGGGGGGCCACTATCGAGCCCTGGGGCCGTCAGGAAACGACCCAGGATGAAACGCTTTCCTTCCTGGGGAAGTCGACTAGACCTCTGGAGGTCCACGTTGCGAACAAGTAGCGACGTAGAGCCCTGTTCGATTCGACCGATCCGATTTTCGATGTTGAGTTTGATTGCCCAGAGCGATCTGGTGCGGCCCGATGTCTGCATGGCGCTGGAACGCGCCGACTTAGCATGATAAGTTCGGCCCTCTGGAAGGGGTCCAGACCTCTTGGGGTAAGGGTTTGAAGAAGTCGCGGCATCGGAGGTTGGTCGGCGGTCCCTCGGCGGCCCTCAGGCGGCACTTCTTCTTTCCCCCCCTCATTTTTCAGCTTCGAAATTCTTGATTCAACAATGTCAGCCTTGAATTTCACCGACCGCTTTTTTGCGTGGCGTTTAGCGGCCACTGGCGGCGAACAGGGGGTGATTTGTGGACGGTTGGCGCGGGACGTGTGTTGCTCTTGGCTCCTAGTCAGTTGCCGCTATCTGCCGCTGTTTGCCACACGTCCGCCAACATTTTGACTAAGATGGGCTTCCATCACAAAAACGACCGTAGTCGGGCGACGAAATCTATGCATATCCACTGCTCCCTGACCGTGCCCATCTTGAGCCCAGGAGCTGTGTATGCGCCCTCCTGGCCAAGCCAGGAGGGCGTGGCGTATACACCGCTGCGGGGTTGAGGATGGGCCTGGCCAGGGAGCAGTGGATATGCATAGATTTCGTCGCCCTACGTAGATAACCCTTCGACGGCTCCTCTTCGGCCGATGGGCGGTCCTTCGGCGGCCCCGCGGCCGCCCCTCGGCGGCAGTTTCCGGCTGTCCTGAGTTCGGCGCTGCGGCGGCCCTGCGACGGCCCGGCAGCGGCGCGGCGGCGGCGGCTGCGGCGGCGGCGGCGTCTGTCGGCGTCGTCGTCGTCGTCTGTCGGCGTCGTCGGCGTTGGCGTCGTCGTCGTCGTCGTCGGCGTCGTCGTCGTCCTCGTCCTTCGTCCGTGGCGGCGGCGTCGGCGGCAGCGGCGGCGGCGTCGTCGTCGTCGTCGTCTTCGGTGTCGTCGTCGTCGTCATTTTCGTCGTCGTCGTCGTCGTCGTCGTCTGTCGTCGTCTGTCGTCGTCTGTCGGCGTCGTCGTCGTCGTCGTCGTCGTCGTCTGTCGGCGTCGGCGTCGTCGTCGTCGTCGGCGTCGTCGTCCTCGTCCTTCGTCCGCGGCGGCGGCGTCGGCGGCAGCGGCGGCGGCGGCATCGTCGTCTGTCGGCGTCGGAGTCGTCGTCGTCGTCGTCGTCGTCGTCGTCGTCGTCTGTGTGGAGCAGGCCCGCAAATTGTTGAAGCCTTGTGAGCGTCCCACACGTATGGGCAAGGACGTGCTCCAGCGAATTTCTCGTGGATTGCCCCCTAAGTCTGGGATGGCCTTCCCTGAAATGTGATGAGTGTGTGCTGATGCGGCCAGGCTTGCACCTGCGTTGCGCAACTGGTATAATAATAATAATGATGATAATAATAATGATAATAATAGTAATAATAATAGTAATAACAATAATAATAATAATGATAATAATAATAATGATAATAATAATAGTAATAATATTAATGATAATAATAATAGTCGTTCGTCGGCGGCGGCGACGTCGGCGGCAGCGGCGGCGGCGGCGTCGTCGTCGTCGTCGTCGTCGTCTTCGGCGTCGGCGTCGGTGTCGTCATCGTCATCGGCGTCGTCGTCGTCGTCGTCGTCTGTCGGCGTCTGTCGGCGTCGTCGTCGTCGTCGTCGTCTGTCGGCGTCGTCGTCGTCGTCGTCGTCGTCGTCCTTGTCCTTCGTCGGTGGCGGCGGCGTCGGCGGCAGCGGCGGCGGCGGCGGCGGCGGCGTCGTCGTCGTCGTCTTCGGCGTCGGCGTCGTCGTCATCGTCGTCGTCGTCGTCTGTCGGCGTCTGTCGGCGTCGGCGCTGGCGTCGGCGTCGGCGTCGGTGTCGGGGTCGGCGTCGGCGTCGGCTGCGGCGTCGGCGGCAGCGGCGGCTGCGGCGGCGTCGTCGTCGTCGTCGTCGTCGTCGTCGTCGTCGGCGTCGGCGTAGTCGTTGTCATCGTCATCGGCGTCGTCGTCGGCGTCGGCGTCGTCGTCGTCGTCGGCGTCGGCGTCGTCGTCGTCGGTGGCGCCGTCGTTGGCGGCGGCGTCGGCGTCGGCGTCGGCGTCGGCGTCGGCGTCGTCGTCTGCGTCGGCGGCGGCGGTCTCGCCGTCGTCATCGTCGTCGTCGTGGCTGTCGTCTGTTGTCGTGGTGCGCCGTCGGCGTCGTCCTTCGTCGTCGTCGTCGTCGTCATAGCCGTCGTCGTCCTTGTCGTCGTCGTCGTCGTCGTCGTCGTCGTCGTCTGTTGTCGTCGTCGTCGTCGTCCTTCGTCGTCGTTGTCCTTCGTCGTCGTCGTCGTCGTCATCCGTCTTCGTGGTCGGCGTCGGCGTCGGCGTCGTGGGCGGCGGCGTCGTTGTCGTCGACGGCGTCGCCGTCCCCGTATGAGTCGGCGTCGGCGTCGTCGTCATCATCGTCGTCGGCGTCGTCGTCGTCGTCGTCGGCGTCGGCGTCGGCGTCGGCATCGGCGTCGGAGGCGGCGTCGGCGTCTTCGTCGTCGTCGTCCTTCGTCGTCGTCGTCGTCGTCTGTCGTCGTCGTCGTCGGCGGCGGCGGCGGCGGTGTCGTCGTCGTCGTCGTCGTCGTCCCTTGCTGTCGTGGTCGACGCCGCCGCCGTCGTCGTCGTCGTCGTCGTCGGTGGCGGCGGCGGCGGCGTCGGCGTCGGCGTCGGCGTCGGCGTCGTCGTCGTCGGCTGCGTCGTCGTCGTCGTTGTCGTCGGCGTCGGCGTCGGCGTCGGCGTTGGCGTCGTCGGCGGCGTCGGCGTCGGCGGTGTCGTCGGCGGCGGTGTCGGCCACGTTGTCGTCGTCGTCGTCGTCGTTGTCGTCGTCGTCGTCGTTGTTGTCGTCGCTGTCGCCTGTCGTCTGTCGTCTGTCGTCGTCGTCGTCGTCGTCGTCATCGTCGTCGTCGTCCTTGTCGTCGTCGTCGTCGTCGTTTCGCGTCGTCGTCGTCCATCGTCGTCGTCTTCGTCGTCGTCGTCGTCCTTTGTATCCGTCGGCGTCGTCGTTGTCGTCATCCTTCGTCGTCGTGGGTCGTCGTCGTCATCGTCGTCGTCGTCTTCTCGCGTCGTCTTTTTGTGGATTTGTCACCCTTGAAGTATGACTATTGTTGGTGCCCTTCACGGGTTCACGTTCAAGGAAAGTGCTCCTCCCGGGGCTCGCGCCCGCTATTTTCACAGGGAAGGTCTTCGTGGCTCCCGTCTGGTACTTCCTCATAGTGTATTCCAAAATCGCGCTCTCGCGCGGGAGCCTCTCGCAATTTATGCAGGCGTGACTTCCTCGCAATTGATGCAGACGCCGCGCCCTCGACACTCAGGAATCACGCTTTCGCTCTGGCCTTTGTCGTCATTTCCTTGGGAATCGCGCTACCGCCCGAGAATTCCTCGCGATTCATGCAGGAATCACGCTTCAGCAGCCCGCCTGCTCGACCTGGCCGCCTGGGCCCGCCTTCCCGACCCGCCCGCGAGGGTCTGTCCGCCCGATCTGCCCGTCTGGTTCTGCCACGAGTTTTCTGCTCCTGGCCACCTTCCTGCTAATTTCTCTCGTGCTCCAGCCTTTTGCCCCCCTGTTTTAGAGGCTGCGCTACATGCACGTGGCAGGTAAGGAAGATATCCGTAAGGGCTTCGCCCCCTGCAGCCGGCCCCCTCTCTCGGATAATGGGCAATGCATGAGCGAAAGCATGAGGCCTTGGCGCTGCCGTGAAGCAGCGTCGGGGCTTCACGCGAAGACGGTGGGTAATCGGCAAGACAAATTGAGATTTTGGCGGTATTGTTGAACTCGGTGTTGTATTTCGAGCTTGCTCGAATATGCTGTGTCAACAGCTTTTCTACGACGTATTGAAATTTTGCAAATCCCATGTGTTTTTTTGACCCTGACCCCACCGATCTGCGTGAGGGGTGCCACCGCATTTCAAGATATGTGGCAAATCCCATGTGTTTTTCGACCCTGACCCCGCCGATCTGCATGAGGAGTGCCACCGAATTTCAGAAATGTGGCAAATCCCTTGTGTTTTGGGACCCTGACCCCGCCAATCTGCGTGACGGGGGGCACCAGATTTCAAGACATGCGACACATCCCATATGTTTTTCGACCTTGACCCGCCGATCTGCAGGAGGGGTGCCACCGAATTTCAGACATGTGGCAAATCCCTAGAATATTTTTTGGCCCTGGCTCCGCCGATCTGCGTGAGGGATGCCACCGACTGTCAGAAATGTTGCAAATCCATGGTATTTTTCGACCGTGACCCCGCCGATCTGCGTGAGGGGTGCCACCGAATGTTAAACATGTGGAAAATCCCTAGTGTTTTGACCGTGGCCCCGCCGATCTGCGCGAGGGGTGCCACCGAATTTTAGACATGTGGGTATTTTTGGACACTGACCCCGCCGATCTGCGTGAGGGGTGCCACCGAATTTCAAACATGTAGCAAATCCCTTGTGTGTTTTTGGACCCTGACCCCGCCGATCTGCGTGAGGGGTGCCACCGAACTTTAGAAATATGGCAAATCCCTTATGTTTTGGACCTTGACCCCGCCGATCTGCGTGAGGGGCGTCAATTTCGACCCCCCAGAAAATCTGAGCACGCGATCTGGGCGTGGTAGAAATTGCGGTTTGCGGCTCCCCCCCGTCGCGCGGTCCATAACAAGGAACATTAAGGAGCAAGAAGCATAACCAAAACATTGGAAACTGGAAATTGGAATTGGCGCAGGGAACAGCAAACCCTGGCCCTACAGCCTGGTGTTCCCACAAGGGGGCCGGCGGATACACCCAAGGGGGTACGAAGATGGCGTGTATCGAGGTTCGGATAGACGTGTTGAATGGCACGCGAGCAGAGAGGCGCGAACAGTCTGGACATTATTGTTATTGTTGTTGGTTTTGTTGTTGTGGTTGTTGATCTTGTTGTTGTTGGTGATGGTGGTGGTGTTGTTGTTGTTGCCGTTGCTGTTGCTGTTGCCGTTGTTGTTGTTGCTGCTCTCGTTGGCAGATAAGAGCGAACAGTCTCAGCATCATGGTTGTTGTGGTTGTGGTCGTTGTTATCGTCGCCGTCGTCGTCGTTGCTGTTGTTGTGGTTCTTGTTCTTGTTCTTGTTCTTGTTGTTGCGGTTGTTGTTGTCGTCGTCGTCGTTGTCGTCGTCGTCGTCCAGTAAGAGGACTCTTTTTCGTGGGGGGCTTTTTGCGTGTCCAGCGGTTGGGTGTGACAGTCCGGCCAAACCCTCCTGAAACCTTCCTGAGGAATGTCTTAGGAGGGTTGTTAAAGAGGATTCCTCCCAAAACCTTCCAACAACCTTCCTCGGGACGGTTTTAGGAAGGTTTTTGTTGGAGGATTCCCCCAAACATCTTCCTCAAACTTTCCTGGTAAAGGTTTTAGAGGAAGGTGTTTTAGGAGGATTCCTCCAAACACCATTCGCCAACCTTCCCGGGGAAGGGTTTAGGGTTTGTGTCCTTTTAACATATGTATACATAGAATGAGGGTTCCTCCAAGAACCTTCCAACAACCTTCTTGCTTAATGTTGTACGACAGTTTTTTGGAGGACCCCCCCAAACACCTTCCAACAACCTTCCTGGGGCAAGGTTTTCAGACTGTTTTAATATGAGGATTCTTCCAAACACCTTCCACAAAACCTTCCCGAGGAAGGTTTTCGGACGGTGTTTATGAGGAATCATAACAACCTTGCGGAGGAAGGTTTTCGAAAGACTTTTAACAGGAATCCCCAGAAACCTTCCAACAAGCTTCTTGGATAATATCTTAGAGTGGTTTTTGGGAGGAACCCTCGAACTATTTGAAAGAGCGCGTTCTGTGGTCGCTTGGAGGGGGGGGGTTTGGAATGGACCCCCTCCCCCCCCTCGATGGAGGGGGGAGGGGTTTCGACCCCCCCCCCCTTCCCGTGATGGAGGGAGGGGGGTTCGAACCCCCCCCCCTTGCTTCTCCTCTCCTCGGGCCGGCGCTTGCGTCGGCGGCGGCTGGCGGCGGCGGCGGGGACGACGATTTCCTTTTCTGGGCCGGCGCCGGCGCCTGCGGCGGCGGGCGGCGGCGGCGGGGAGCGTCGACAAGGACGACGGTGGTGGTGGTGGTGGTGGGTTGTGGTGGTGGTGGTGGCGGTGGTGGTGGTTTCGGTGGTGGTGGTGGTGGTGGTGGTGGTGGTGTAGTGGTGTGGTTTTGGTGGTGGTGCGGTGGTTGTTTGTGGTGTTGGTGGTGAGTTGTGGTGGTGGCGGTGGTGGCTTGGTGGTGGTGGTGGGGTGGTTTGGTGGTGGTGGTGGTGGGTTGTGGTGGTGGCGGTGGTTTTGTGGAGGTGGTGGTGGTGGTGGTGGTTGGTGGTGGTGCGGTGGTTGTTTGTGGTGTTGGTGGTGAGTTGTGGTGGTGGCGGTGGGTTTGTGGTGGTGGGTGGTGGTTTGTGGTGGTGGTGTGTGGGTGTGGTGTGGTGGCTGGTGTGGTGGTGGTGGTGGTGGTGGTGGTGGGGTGTGATGGTTTGTGGTGGTGGGTGGTTGGTTGTGCTGTGGTGTGGTGGTGGTTGTGGCGGTGGTGGTGGTGGTGGTGTGGTAGATTGTGTGGTGGTGGTGGTAGTGGTGGTGTGTTTTTGTGGTGGTGGTGGTGATGGTGAGTTGTGGTGGTGGTGTTTGTGGTGGCTGTGGTGGTGGTGTTGTTGTGGTTTGTGGTGGTGGTGGTGGTGGGTTGTGGTGGTGGCGGTGGCTTGTGGAGGTGGTGCTGGTGGTGATGGTGGTGGCGGCGGTGGTGGTGGTGGTGGTGTGATGGTTTGTGGTGGTGGTGGCGGTGGGTTGCTGCTGGTAGTGGTGGTGGTCGTGGCGGTTGTGGTGGTGGTGGTGGTGGTGGTGGTGTGGTAGATTGTGGTGGCGGTGGTAGTGGTGGTATGTTTTTGTGTTGGTGGTGGTGATGGTGAATTGTGGTGGTGGTGTTTGTGGTGGCTGTGGTGGTGGTTTGTGGTGGTGGTTTGTGGTGGTGGTGGTGGTGGTGGTGGGTTGTGGTGGTGGCGGTGGTTTGTGGAGGTGGTGGTGGTGGTGGTGGTGGTGGCGGTGGTGGTGGTGATGTGGTGGTTTGTGGCGGTGGTGGTGGCGGTGGTGGTGGTTGTGGTGGTTGTGGTGGCTGTGGTGGCGGTGGTGGTGGTGGTTGTGGTGGTGTGGTGGTGATGGTGGGTTGTGGTGGTGGTGGTGGGTTCAAGCGGTGGTAGTGGTGGTAGTGGTGGTGGTGGTGGTGGTAGTGGTGGTAATCGTCGCTGCGTCCCCGCGGTCGCCGGCGCCTGCGCCGGCGCTGCTGGCCGCCGCCAGCGCCGGCGCCGGCGCCAGGGGGGGGGGGAGGTAGAACCCCCCCCTCCCCCCGCGCGCTAGGGGGGGGAGGGGGGGGCTGCCTCTGGTCATCGTCGCTGCTGCGTCCCCGCCGTCGTCGCTGCTGGCGGCCGCCAGCGCCAGCGCCGGCACCGAGGGGGGGGGGTTCGGGAGGTGGGGGGGTTTTGGCGGGGAGGGGAGCCCCCTTGGTTTGGATCGACGGCGTTGAGTGTTTGGGGGGGGCCCACCCCCGGTTCGAAACGCGCCCCCGAATGTTCCCAAGGTAAGCGCCCGTGAAACGCGTTCTCTCAATCATTGTAATGGTAATTGCATGAGGAAGGCTTTAAAAAGGTTTTAAGAGGAATCCTCGAACAACATTCCAATTCCATTCCTGAGGATGGTTTTACGACGTACTTTAGGAGCTCCGAGAACCTTTGAAACACCCAAAGGAAGGTTTTAGGATGGCTTTGAGGAGGATTTTACAGGGATTTTGTCAGAACGCCTGTCACAAACCTTCCGGAGGAAGGTTTTAGGAATGTTTGTGATAGGAGGACTCCCCCCCAAACCTCCCAATCATCTTCCCGAGGGATGTTTTAGGCATGTTTTTAGGAGGAATTAAGTAAATTCGTGGGATGGTTTCCAGTAGGATTCCTACAACAACCTCGCAATATATTTCCGGAGGGCGGTTTTATTCAGGTTTTCGTGAGGAGTCCTCCAATACATCTTCCAGTGGCCTTCCCGAGGGAGGTTTTAGTACGGTTTTAGGAGGGGTCCTGCAACGAACCGCCAAACGACTTCCCTGGGGAAGGTTTTCGTGAGGTTTTTTTGGGGGCAGGTTCCTCGTGAAAATTCTGCGAAGGGGAGTCCTTCCAAAAATCTTCCCGAGGAAAGTGTTGCGACAGTTTTTAGGAAGAATCCGCCGCAAACCTTTTTAAATTGATTTTCCTTCAGGGCGATCCTATGAAGGTTTTTAGAAGGAATCCGTCGACAATCTTTAAAAACCTTCACGAGGAAGGCTTTACAACGGTTTTAAGGAGGACGCCCTCATAACAACCTGACAACGCACCTTCCCGAGGAAGGTTTTGGGCAGGGTTTTAGGAGGTTTTCCCCAGCCTTCAACAACCTTCCTGAGGAAGTTTTAGGAAGGCTGTTGTCAGGAATAATCTTCCAACAACTTTTCACACAACTTTAGGAGGAAGGTTTTAGGAAGGTTTTTAGGATGAGTCCTCCAACAACCTTCCGACAACCTTCCGGGGGAAGGCTTTGCATTTTTTAAAGAGGAATCCACGCAACGTTTTCCAGAAACCTTCCTGATCCTCCAACAACATGTCAACAACCTTCCTGAGGAAGGGTTTAGGAAGGCGCTTAAGAGGAACACTTTTCAATCCTTATGGAAAAAACAAACCTCCCTGGCGAAGGTTTTCGGGAGGGTTTTGCAGGAATCCCCCAAACACATGTCAACAGCCTTCCAAACATCCTCCTCAGGAATGTTTTTGGCAGGTTTTATGAGCTTTCCGCCAAAACCTTCCAAATCCTTCCTCAGTGAGTTTTTTTGTTTGTGGGCGATTTTTGTACGTTTTGTTTCAAGGTTGTTTAAGAGGTGTTTGGAGGGTATTTGGCAGCTTTTTGTTTTGAAGGTTTTGGGAAACAGAGTTTTTGGAAGGCTTTGTTTGCTTGTGTCTTCGAAGTTTCTTTTTGAATGTTTCCTTGGAAGGTTGTTGGACGATTTTGGGAAGGTTTTTGACATGTATTTGGCGATCTCGCGGATTTTTAGATGGCTTTTGGGAGATTGATGGAAGGTTTTTGGAAGGTATTCGGAAGGATTAGGAAAGGTTTTTGGGAGGTCTTTGGAGGGTCATTGGAAGGTTTTTAGAAAAAAGAAGCCTTTGAAACACTTCCCTCGCCCCCCTGGCCCCCGGAGCTCGGGAACAACCTTCCAAACAACGTTCGTTCAGTAAGGTTTTTTGGAGTTTTTTTTGTTCTTGAGGATTCTGCGTTACACATTTTGAAAGCCTTCCTCAGAATGGTTTCTGGAGGGATTCCTCTTAAATATCTCCCTAAGCCCTTCCTCAGGAAGGTTTTGGGAAGGCTTTCCGGAGGAAACCATCCTAAAACCTTTCGGACGAAGGTTCGAGGACGGTTTTTAAGAGGCAGCCTTCCTGAAACCTTCCGGAGGAAGGTTTTTGCAAGGTTTTAGTGCCCGCCGCCCGCCCCAAGCCTCCCATTTGCCGTGCCTTATGACATCCTGCTCCGCCCGATAGCCGCCAGCCCGCCGTCCGCCGCCTGCCGCCCGCCGCCCGCCCACCGTGCCCCCGCGATCAGCACAAGGCCCAGTATTCAACAACATCTGTCTGCAACACAGCGCCCAGTACTCAACAGCCTCCGTCTGCAACGCAAGACCCAGTATTCAACAGCATCCCGTTGCAAGTGAGTCCTCAGGAGGTCAATTAAGATCCCGATCCGCCCGCCCGCCGCCCGCCCGCCCGCCGACTTCCCGCCGGCCGCCCCCCGCCGTCCGCTCGCCGCGCTTCCGCGTTCAACACGACGCCCACTACTCAACGGCATCCGTTTCCAACGCAACACCCAATACTCAACAGCCTCCGTCTCCAATGCAGTCTAGCAGTCAGCAGCCATTGTCTCCAACACAACGCCCAGTTTTCAACAGCATCCCGCTGCAAGAGGGAGTCCTGAGAAGTTCTATTGAAGTCACCACTCGCCCGCCCGCCATCCGCCGCCCGCCCTCCCGCCGACTTCCCGCCGCCCGCCGCCTTCCCGCCGCCCGCCCGCCGCGCTTCCGCGTTCAACACGACGCCCAGTACTCAACGGCATCCGTTTCCAACGCAACACCCAATACTCAACAGCCTCCGTCTCCAACACATTCCAGCCTTCAGCAACCTCTGTATCCAACACAACACCCAGTATTCAACAGCATCACGCTGCAAGAGAGAACCCATTGCCCCATCCGCCCGCCCGCCGCCCGCCGCTTTCCCGCCGCCCGCCCGCCGCCCGCCGCTTTCCCGCCGCCCGCCCGCCGCCCGCCCCCCGCCGCCACTTCGCCGTGCTCAACGCGACACCCAGAACTCCACAGCGTCCGTCGCCAACACGAAACCCAGTACTCAACAGCCTCCGTCCCAAAAACAAAACCCAGTACTCAACGGCATCCGTCTTCAACACAACACCCAGTGCTCAACAGCCTCCGTCTCCAACACAAACAGGTACTCAACAGCTTCCGTCTCCAACGCAACACCCAGTATTCAACAGCATCCCGCTGCAAGATACAGTCCTTAGCACCCACTGCTCAACAGCCTCCGTCTCCAACACAAGCCGTTACTCAACAGCCTCCGTCTCCAACGCAACACCCAGTATTCAACGGCATCCCGCTGCAAGAGAAAATCTTTAGGAGTTTTATCAAACATCCCGATCCGCCCGCCCGCCGTCCAGCGCCCGCCTGCCCGCCGCCCGCCCGACGCCCAACCCCCGCCGCCTGTTCGCCGTGCTTCCGCGTCCAACGCGACACCCAGTAATCCAACGCGTCCGTCTCCAACACATAACCCAGTACTCGACAGCCTCCGCCCCAAACACAAAACCCAGTACTAAACGGCATCCGTCTCCAACCTTTTTGAACTCTTCAGGAACCTTCCCAAACCCTTCCTTTTTCCCCAATCAGAGCTTGCCTCTGTAGGGGTCCTAGCGGATATAAAGCTGAGGTGAGGTGGGCGGCCGATTTCGGTGGCCGGGGCCGGGTGCCCGGGTGCCCGGGGTTCCCGGGGGTGCCCGGGAGGGTGCCATTCGGAACCACCTGCACCGAGCGGAGACCGAGGACATCGAGGCAGAACACAGAGGGCCAGCACATGCAGGATCACACCACGCGGCTCCTGAATTACTGCCAGTGGAACAATTGCACGCCGAACGTGACTTGCCACCTGGACCACTACATCCACACCCAGCTCGCGAAGGACTACTGGATGTCCCAGGGCATCTCGACCACATCTCCGACACATGCCGTGGAAATCAGACTATGATGTACGCAGGCATTAAGATCCGCCAGTGCACTACCGACGCCCCGCATCATTTCGAGGACCGCCGCTATCATACATGGGCCCATTTCGGATGGGGTCGCGGGGCACACACGAGCAGCTCAGTAAGCCGCAGCATCGCACTATCCAAGCGCCAAAGCCGCAATATATATATATATATATTATATATATAGATATCGACAAGGTACGGCACCCCCCACAATCTGACCTACGGGGCGCGGGCGCCGTCGAGCTTCATCGAGGCCAGCTCCGCTCTCGACTCACTGCTGCGTATTCCCCACCGCGGCCGAACGGAGCAGGTCATTACCAACGCTGGAAAGCAGGATGCCGCCGACCATGGAGCTGGGTACCGCAGGCACATACCGACATCCCTATTCGCGTCATGCCCATCCTGTTCACGGACCTCAACCAAGGGCCAGGACGACGATCACGACAGCGCCGCACCGACAACGCAATCGGCAGCTACCAACCCAGCGACGAGACCGAGCTCGGACGCTTGATTCACGACAAGTTCCTGACGCACCAGCTGACAGCCATCAACATGCACATCGACGTCGGCAATACCTACTACGGGCACAACGAAGCCAGATCAAGCATCAACTACTTCATCGGCCACGACAACTTCATGGAAATCGTGAAGCACGTGAAGCTGACTTGGAAGATCCACACCAAGCTAAGTAGCCTACTACATGTTGCCGACCACATCCCCATGATTATGCAGACCAAGATGACTGTCAGCGGCGCCAACATCACGAACAACAACATCCGCTGGGACTATGGTCTACTTGCTGCTGGGCTCCAGACGGGCGCCCACCGTGCGTCTTCTCTCAACGACGCCTACGCCGAGATTAGCAAAGACAAGGAGGCCCTCCGAGTTGTCAAGATGGATCAGTAGGCTCCCCCCGAAGCCAGCGTGAGCACCTCTTCCCTCCTCTCGGCGACTGCGCACGACGGGACGGACACCGACGACGAGACAAACCCCACCTTCGAGTGCAACGTCGGGTCGTGCCAGAAACGGATTACCACGCGCTCGGCCACTCCAAGTACTCCCCCGCCGCGCCCTGCGCCATCCAGATGCCGCCCCTCGCCCGCCATCGAGGACACCCCTGATGTAAGCGCGTCCAACTGCCAGTCGGTGGGGCGCATCGCGGGCAGCGACCTACGCAGCAGACCTAAACATCGACCACTTCGACGGCTACAAGCAGCACAGCGCCCAGCAGCAGTATATGTAGCGCCCACGCGGGCGATCCGAGTGGCTAACGTTTCCTCTGCGCCTGCTCTCCCTGGACAGGGGGGCGACGCCCGAGCGGAGAGCGACGCGGCGACTCCCGCCGGGCCCCTCCCAGGGCTCGAAGGGCTCGGGCACCGCTGCGATGACGCCGAGCAGAAGCTGGTGATCGGCGCGCCCATGTGGGAGGGCCAGGCGGCCCGCCACCGAGGCGTGGCCCCAGTGGGCTGGCCCGAGGAGGAGGTAGGCCACTAGCTAGAGACGCTCGAGCAGTGAACCCGCCTTTTTGCCAGAGAGAGCCTGTCTTTCTGCCGGAGCGAGCCTGCGCGCCACAGCGCAGGCCGCAGCGCAGAGGAGGCGAGTCCATGCCGTGTCAATTTTTGTTCGAGGCTAATGCCCCCCTGCCAGTAGCAGCACGGTCGCGGTCACATCCCGCCCTCCTCCGTCGCGCCCCCCCCCCCCCCCTGCCGTGCCAGCACATGCAGAGGAGCTGCGTGAGGTGGAGGCCCCACCCCGCCCGAGTTCAATGCCGAAGACGAAGCGGCCAATATTATTCAGCTAGCATTTCGACGCTGCGAGGCACGCGCTGCGCAGGAGGCCCCTCCGAGCAGCACCCTGGCAGTCTGGCCCGAGCGGGGCAACGCGAGACAGTCGGCTCTCTGCGACGGATCTCTCAAGTCTGGCTTCGGTGTATACCATATTTTGATATCAGATATTGGTCCTGACGTCGAGGAAAAATCATCATCACCAACATCACCAACATCATCAACATCAACATCATCACCAACATCGTCATCATCATGAGGGCACCGTCATCATCAACATCATAAACATCACCATCAACGTCAGCATCATCATCGGGACAGCATCATCATCATCACCATCATCATCCCATCATCAACATCATCATCATCGGGACACAGTCATCGTCATCATCATCAGCATCATCATCAGACTCATCATCATAATTGGGACACCATCATGATCACCATCGTTCTCATCATCAACATTATCATCAACATCGTCACCATCCTCGGGACACCATGATCATCATCATCATCACCATGAATCGGAATCATCCCCATCATGATCATCCTCGTCAACATCGAAATCATCATCATCATCATCATCATCATCGTCATCATCATCATCATCGGGACACCATCATCGTCACCATCATCAACATAATCAGCATGAACATCATCATCTTCATCATCGGGACATTGTCATCATCGACGCCATCATCAACATCATCATCATCTCCATCGGGACACCATCATCATCATGTCATCATCATCATCATCATCATCATCTCATCATCATCCTCGCGGGACACCGCGGGACACCGGCGGGACACCGCGGGACACCGCGGGACACCGCGGGACACCGCGGGACACCGCGGGACACCGGCGGGACACCGCGGGGCCCCGCGCCCCGGATGAGAAACATTTGGTCCGGCCGCGCCTCAGCCACAGGAGGACACCGCGGGACACCGGCGGGACACCGCGGGGCCCCGCGCCCCG
The DNA here is from genome assembly GCA_963575745.1 of Prorocentrum cordatum. Lineage (NCBI taxonomy): Eukaryota > Dinophyceae > Prorocentrales > Prorocentraceae > Prorocentrum > Prorocentrum cordatum. The sequence goes on along the minus strand of CAUYUJ010014449.1, from coordinate 340,678 downwards.
GAAGAGAAACATTTGGTACGGCCGCGCCTCAGGCACAGGAGACTTTTTCTCGCCCGCCCACGCAACTTCGCCTCGCACGCACGGCACGCACGAACACGAAACCGAAACCGATTATCTGGTGGGGGGCTCGCCGTTCCACTTCGATCTCACCCCCTCACCTCCGATAGCCCATTAGCCCAATAGCCCAATAGCCCCATAGCCCCATAGCCCCATAGCCCCATAGCCCCATAGCCCTATAGCCCTATAGCCCTATAGCCCTATAGCCCTATGGTCCTAGAGCCCTGTAGCCGTATATAGCCCTATAGCCCTATAGCCCGAATAGCCTTATAGCCCTTAGCCCTCTAGCCCTATAGCCCTGTAGCCCTATAGCCCCATAGCCCTAAAGGCTTCTAGCCCTATATCCCTGTGGCCACATCGCCCTATAGCCCTATAGCCCCATAGCCCTAAAGCCCTAAAGCCCCATAGCCCCCCCCAAATTCTGATTGGGTTTTTCTCTGGTAGCATTATTGTTGTTGTTGTTGTTGCTGTTGTTGTTGTTGTTGTTGTTGTTGTTGTTGTTGTTGTTGTTGTTGTTGTTTTTCTTTTGATGTTGCTGTTCGAGGATTCCTCCTGCAGCCCTTTCCAATAACCGTGTTAAAACCTTCCTCGGGAAGATTTTGTTTTGACGATTCCTTTTCAAACCCCTTCAGAAACCTGTCAAAATCCTTCCCCTGAAGGTTTTTGGAAGGTTTTTGGAGGTTCTTCATATAACCTTAACAAACACCTTTCTTTCCAAATCCTTCCTCAAACCTTCCAGAGGAAGGTTTTTTGATGTTTTTTGAGAGGGGGCGGGATCTCTTTAAAAACCTCCTTGAAACCTTCCCCTGGAGGGTTCTTGGCAGGTTTCTAGGAGGAATCCTCCCAAACCCTTCCATAAACCCAGAAACCTTTTTGAGGAAGGTCTAGAGGAAGGCTTTCAGGAGGAATCCTCCAAAAACCTTCCAGCATAGGACGGTTTTTAGGAGGAATTCTCCAAAAACCTTCCAACAACCTTCCTGTGGAAGTTTTGGGAAGGTTTTAGGAGGAATCCTCCAAGAGCCATGGTTTCAGGAAGGTCTTTGGAGGAATTCCCCAAAAACCTTCCAACAACCTTCCGAAGGAAGTTGTCATTACGGCTTCTTGGAATAATCCACAACACAACCACCCAACATTTTCCTGATGCAGGTTTTCGGAAGGTTTTTAGATCAGGATTATTCCAAAACCTTCCAAGCAGCCTGCCCGAGGAAGGTTTAGAATGGCTTTCAGGATGAATCTTCCGCAAGCGTGCCGAAAACCTCCCGAGAGAAGGTTTTAGCAAGGCTTTTAGGGGGATTTCATCAACATCCTTACAACAACCTTCAGAGAAAGGTTTTCGGACGTTTTTTTATGTGTGTGTGGGGGGGCAGGAATCCTCCAAACACCTTTCAAACCAAAAAACCTTCCTGAGTAAGGTTTTCGGAAGGTTTTGAGATGAATATTCCAAAACACTTTCCAAGAAACTTCCGGAGGCAGGTTTTAGGGAGGTTTTTAGGAGGACTACTCCAAACACCTTCCAAGAACCTTCCTGGGAAAGATTTTGTTATGTTTTAAAGAGGTTTCTTCCAACAGCCTTTAAAAAACCGGAAGGAATCCTGAAACAATTTTTCAAACATCTTCCTCAGTAAGGTTTTTTGTTTGGAACGTTGTTGGAGGTTTTTGTTGACGGTGGTTTGACGGTTTTGGAAGTTGTTTGGCATGTTGTTTTGAAGATTTGTTGGAAGATTTTCGGAAGGTTGATGGACTTTTTTCGTATGGTCTTTGGACGGTTGGCGGCATGTTTTTGGAAGGATGTTGGAATGTTATTGGAAATAGTATGGAAGTTTTTGAAGGCTTGTTGGAAGGTCAACTTTCGGAAGGTTTCTGAAAGGTTGTTGGAATGTAGTGGGCTATTCCGATAAAGTTTGGAAGGTTCTGGGAAGGTTTTGGGCAGGTTGTTGGAAGGTTTTTTTTTGCGCATTTCGGAAGGTTGTTGGAAGGTATGTTCAAACATAAAATACCTGGCAAGCACCTTCCTCGCAACCCCCCCCGGAGCCCGGGAACAACGTTCCAAAAACCTTCCAAATCTTTCCTCAGGAAGAATCCAGGAGGGGGTCCGCGAACTGCCGCACCGGGTTTCGCGAACTGCCGCGCCGGTCTCGTGTTCAAGGGTGTGTGCAGGCCTCCGGGACCCTGAAAAGACCAGCTGGAGACCTCTGCAGGCCTCTGGAGACATCCGGAGGCCCCCGCGCGCGCACGCCCGCGCTTCCTTTTCAGATCTCGGCGCCACGAAAAGTCAGGTTTCCCGTTTGCGGAGCCTCGCCGATGCCGCAATGGCGGCGCGGAGGCCCACAGTGCGCGAGCAGACCTTGAGCTCCTGCCCTCCATCCTCGAGGGAGCGGGGGCGGCGCGGAACGGACACCCGCGCCAGGACGCAGCGCGGGGGGCACCCCGGCCCAAGCGACCACGACCGACGACCCACGACGACGCACACGGCCACGACGACGGCGACGATCGCGGCCACGACCACACCGACGACGACGACGACGACGACGACGACGACGACGACGACGACGACGACGACGACGGCGGCGGCGGCGGCCACGACGACGCCGACGACGACGACGGCGGCGACCACGACGACGACGACGACGACGGCACCGACAATGGCGACGACCATTCGGCCAGCGCCGCCGGTGCCGTTGCTCGCGCAGGTCGCAGGCCTCCAGAGGCCGCCGGGGTTCGCCCGCTGGCCTCTGGCTGGCCGCGCCGGCCGGCCGTGCGCGCACAGGTGGACACCCTGCGGCCGCCTGTGCAGGCGCCCGGGGGCGTCGCGGCGCCGGCGCAGCCGCGCTCTGGCGCGGCGCCCCCACGTTTGCCGCCGAGGGCGGGCGGCGCAGAGGCGATCGCCCTGCGATCACGGCGGCGATCACGGCGGCGATCACGGGACGGCGACGGCGACGGTGACGGCGACGACAACGACGATCGCGGATCGAGGTAATTATGCGTTCTCTGCCTTTGCGGGCCTCTGCTGGTCTCCTCGTCGCCGCGGCGGGATTCGCCTCGAAGTTCTGGTCAGGACGCACCCCTGGAATGGTCCAGGGTTCTTTTGTTCTTTTGTTTGAGGGGGACGACGATGACGATGATGCTGATGATGATGATTATGATGATGATGATGATGATGATGGTGATGATGATGATGATGATGATGACGACGACGATGATGATGATGATACTGGTGATGATTATGCTGTTGATGATGCTGCTGATGATGCTGATGCTGCTGATGATGATGATGATAATGATAATGATAATGATAATGATGATGATGCTGATGATGCTGATGATTATGATGGTGCTGCTGATGGTGGTGATAATCATACTGGTGCTGATGATGCTACCGATGGTGATGGTGCTGCTGATGATGATGATGATGATGATGATGATGATGATGATGATGATGATGCTGCTATTGATGATGATGCTGATGATGATGATGCAGCTGCTGCTGCTGCTGATGATGATGATGATGATGCGGCTGCTGCTGCTGATATCGATGGTGATGATGATAATGATGATGATGATGATGTCGATGATGATGATGATGATGATGATGATGATGATGATGATGATGACGATGATGATGATGATGATGATGATGGTGATGATGGTGATGCTGATGATGATGCTGATGATGATGATGATGCTGATGATGACGATGATGATGATGATGATGATGATGATGATGATGATGATGATGATGATGATGATGATGATGATGATGATGATGATGATGATGATGATGATGATGATGATGATGATGATGATGATGATGATGATGCTGCTGAACATGATGATGATGCTGATGCTGATGATGCTGATGATGACGATGATGATGGGACGATGGACGAGGACTGGGACTGAGGCTGGAGGTCTCCGTCGCCGAGGCTGGACGCAGCTCGGAAAACTGGATTCCAGCCGCCACGGTCTTCCAGGGGGGAAGCAGATTGGTTTCGCTCCCCTCCCTCCCTCCCCCTCCCTCCCTCTCCCCCCCTCCCTCCCCCCTCCCTTTCCTCCCACACCTCCCTCCCTATTCCCTCCTTCCCTCCTCCCTCCCCTACCTACTCCCTCCCTTCCTCCCTCCCCTCCCCCCTCCCTCCCCTCCCTCCCCCCTCCCTCCCTCCCTTACCTCCCCTCTCGGAGCCGCGGGTGGGGCGGGCAAGGACGCGGGCACATCCTCGCTGCTGCTCCTGTCGCGGGCCATGGCTCGACCTGCGCCAGGGCGGGGCGGCGCGCACCCTTTTCAACATCTCGGACCTTTGGGCACGTCAACCCCTTCCGAAGACCGGCCTTTCATCTCGCATGGGTCAGTTTCACCTGTTTTCGAGCTCTTCTCCTCCTCCTCCTCCTCCTCCTCACCTTTTCGCTGCTTTTGGTTCAGGCACCAGCCTGCCCCTGCAGCTTCCTGGGAGCACCTGCTCCCATTCCCCACCCCCCTCGCGGCGATGGTGGTGGAGGGGCGGCTCCACTGGGTTTGGAGGCCCGTCCTGCAAGGCGTCTGCACCCACATCACGTTCCCGCCTCATTGCAGGAGAGGTCCAAAATCAAGATCGCCATGGATCCTACGGGCCCTGCCATCAGCGCGACCAACCGGGACGTGCTGCTGAACATCCTCAATTGCATCGAGGGCTTCTTCTCTTGCGGACGCATTTGGCACACGACCGCGGACATCGACACTCCGATGGGCGCCAGGAGATCGGGTTGTGGTTTTCTGCTCCCGAACTGGCCCATCCTCGAGACTACGGTATTGATCGTGGAGATGATGGTCCTGCTGACTCACGTGGCGATGCCCTTGGTGGTGGCCACGGCAGGTCTCGACCGTGTCGGCGTGATGACCCTGGCCAGGGGAATGGACCTGGCGGTAACGAACCTTGGCGCAGAAACGGTGGCGATCCATGGAGTTCCTCGTATCCGCCGAAACGTCCACGACGTTGCGCATGTCTTCCGCTGATTCCACAGTTCTCGCACAATGTCGACGCACCCGTGTTCTCCTGATTGTCGTTTGCTGTTCCTGGCGCTGATGGCTGCGCGTTTCTCGGCGCCTGGCCTCTGGAGGACGCACGCAGTGATATTATGGATGCAAGTGGGTATGGAAGTGGAAATGAAGTCGTTCGTGAAGCTCACGGTGGTCTCACTCATACGGCTGAAACTGCTAGTGGCACGTTGCTGCACGCGCTCGCCTTATGGATGCTGGCGCATCTTCGCTCGGTGGCCATTGTCACGTTGAGCCCGATGGTCCAAGTTCGGCGGGGGCGCCAGCGAACGTGTCTGCGTTGGGTGGTCTGGATGATTTGCGACGTGCTCTGGCCGAGCTGGGGGCAACCATTTCCCACGGATTTCTTCATGCTGTGGCTCCTCCTCCGCGTGGGCCCGCTGTTTCTCGGTTTCCTGGTGGAGGGGGGCCTGGTTGTGAAGTGCAGCCTGGAGTGGTTCGCCCTGTTCGTGGAGAGGCCCATGTTCTTTCGGGTGATTCAATGGACTTCTGAATTTACGATTGCCCAAGCATGGGAAATGATGGCGAGCAGCATGGATGGCCCGTGAGTCTGTACATCAACAGTTTCTGTAGTGTCACGGAGGGCGTGTTCTTAGGCCGTGTTGGACGTATCTTCGGAGTGACGGAGAGAGGTTCATGTCCAGATGCGCTATGACGAAGTGTATTCTGTGATTAATGCGCGTGCTGTTCATGAATGTCACGATCTTGCTGTTGCTCTCTTCTGACGTCCTCGTGGGTCGGGGTGGGAGTCTGGAGTGTGAGCTACCTTTTTCTTACCTGTTCTCCTACTGGCATTGGTAGGACTCGCTGGTCTAAATTTCAAATAGGCTCATGTTCTGGCATTGGTGGGGTCTCTGATTCCCCAATCAGCGCTTGCACTGAAGGGGCCCTAGCGGAGATTGAAGGATTTGGCCAACGTTCCGGGCCGATTTCGGTAGGCGGCCAGGTTCCCAGGTTCCCGGCTCCAGGTTCCCGAGTTCCCGATTCCGGGTTCCGAGCCGATTTCGGTGGGCTGCGGGGTTCCAGGATTCCCGTGTTCTTGGTCGACCTTGTATATTGGGTTGGCTCCGTTGCGAATCGCGTGCCGTGGTGTGTGTACTACTTCGCGTTTCCACACGACTTCTCGGGGTTGCGTCTTTGGGTGTGTGTCTGTGGTCCCTGGGGTGGACCTTGATGATATGCAACACTACATTGTATGCCCGCGTCTCCAGGAGATTGCAAGGCTCTGGCTGGGTGCGATAGTGGATTGTGCCGACACTATTCCGATCTCCTCCCTCCTCCTCCTTGCTGTGCACCCGTCCGTGGAAGCAGTGCTGTGCTGCGCGTCGTTTTGCGAAGCCTTTTTACACACTCACTCTCAGAAGAGGGTTGGCTGTGACGCCGACCCCGCGAGACTCTTCGAGGCGCGCATACGCCTCCACTGCAGGCGCCACCGCGCTCTGCAGTCAGCCTGGACAAAGGTCACCGCCGCGAGGCTCGCTGTGGGGCAATCAGCAGGCTAGCGGAGGGAAAAAAAAATATGGCACAGGACTGGTGGTCTGGGAACACGAAGATCACGAAGTGGCCCACAGTTGGCTCCGGGCAATCAAAATATGGTACAAGAAAGGTGTTCTGGGAACGCGAAGAACACGAAGTGGCCTACAGTTGGCTCCGGGCATTCAAGATGTGGCCTGGGAATGGTGTTCTGGGAACGCGAAGAACACGAAGTGGCCTACAGTTGGCTGCGGGCATTCAAAATGTGGCCTGGGAATGGTGTTCTGGGAAGACGAAGAACACGAAGTGGCCTACAGTTGGCTCCGGGCATTCAAAATGTGGCCTGGGAGTGGTGTTCAGGGAACAGACTCTGTAGGAATCCATAGGGAACTATAATAATTTATAGGAGTCCTGGGGGTTCCCCGGATTCCCCGGATTCTCCCGGCACCCGCCCAGACCCCCCTGGGGAGTCAAGACGCTCTCTTTTGACCCCACTAGAATCCTATCAGTCTTCGCTGTTAGGTAACAAGCTCACCCTCCTCTCCTTCTCGCCGCTGCTCCCTCCCTCCTCCGCCTCCTGCTCCCTCCGCCTCCTGCTCCTTCGTCCGCCTCCAACAGCGCTCCAGACTTTTTCAACATCTCGGACCTCTGGGCGTTTCAACCCCTTCCCGAAGGCTGGCCTTTCATCTCGCGTGGGTCGGTGCTTGACTGTCCCGCAGGCCTGACAAGGGCCCCAGGACGCCGATCGTTGCCAGAACATTTCCGGCGCGATGTGCTTAACGACGCAAAGAGCTCCTACTTTCGTGTCATAATTCGGGTCTCTGGTGGATGGCCAAGACGATCCATGCACCCAGAAGGAGGACGCGAGGAGATGGGGCAGAGAACGCCCGAGGGCGCCGACGCCGATGCCGACGACGACGACGACGCCGACGCCGACGCCGACGCCGACGCCGACGCCGCCGACGCCGCCGCCGCCACCGCCGACGACGACGACGACAACGACGATGTGCCCCACGCGGCGCAGGCGGCGCGTGGCGGCGGCGGAGCTGGCGCAGCAGCCGGCTTCCTGTGACGCAGCGGCGGCGGCGGCCGCTGGCCAGCCCCAGACATGTCTGGCGCCTCGAAGAAAACACGACGTCGAGGCTCTAGGCCTTCGAGGCTCGAGCCTCGGGAGGCTCTCCAACGGCTGCGCCTCGCAGAGGGCGCTCCAGGGGTGCCCGGGCCGTGCCGAGCGGCCGCCAGAGGCGGCGTTCGGCCATACGCGAGAGTGACCTTTCGCCAAAGTGACCTCTGGTGCGGGCGCGCGGGGTCCCTGGATGGCTGGATGCGGCGCGGCAGCCGCGGCTTGCGGGCTAGGGTTTGGCCTCCCCGCGCCCCCCGAAAGCCGCGCACCACGGGTCACTCTTGCCCAGGGTCACTCTTACGTGTAGCCGAGGCGCCTCGGAGCACAGCAGGGCGGCCAGGCTGTCGCCGTTTTTTTTTGTTCGTGGGGCTCTGGAGGCGGGCTCCGGGCCTCGGGGCTGTCGGCAGACAGCTCCGGATGGAGAGTTGGCCCTGGGTCGGCGGGGCTCGACGTGAGGCGTTCCAAAGACGGCCCTGCCTGCGAGGATCGAAGGAGTTGGCATCTCTGCCTCGGCGGAAGGCGGCGGAAGGCTGGCGCAGGAGGCGGCAGAGGTAAAACGAGGCCGCCTCCGTCGGCGGAATTTTGAACTCCCAAGAGATGGCAAGGCTTTTTTGGCTCAGGGTTTTTCGGAACCTGCCATGTGTACACCGTGTCGTTTGGTCGGGCAAGGGGGCAATGAATTCGGTGAAGTAACTCGGTGCATAGACGCTCCAGCATCCCACATTGGGAAGCTGGGGCGCCTATACAGCCCCTGGGCCGACCAGACGATTCAGTTACTGTCTACTTCGAGCCCCCCCCATTGGTGAAGGGACCGAGAGGTCCGGGGGGTCCAGGCCTCGAAGCCGTCGGAGCGCCTGGCTGTCTGGTGTGGCGGCGCCCTGTGGCGGCCAGCAGTGGCCAGCACAGGCGGCGGCGAGAGAGCGGCTGGTCCTGCCCGTCTTCCGCCAGATCCCCTCCGCACGGTCCCATCCGTGCGCCTTGCGGGCGGCCGCCCCCCCCCTTTCTTCACGCCTCCCTTGTGGGGCCAGAGACGGCGGGGTCCGAGGATCGCGCCGCATCGGCGATGCAACGGCGATGCGGCTAGATCCAGAGTCTGATTCTCTCCGTCAAGATTTCGTTTATGCATCGGCGATGCGGTGCGATCCTGAGAAGGGGGAGGAGGACGAGGAGGAGGAGGAGGAGAAGGAGGAGGAGGAGGGGGGAAGGATGATGAGGATGATGATGATGATGATGATGACGATGATGACGATGATGCTTATGGTGATGCTGATGATGATGCTGATCATGATGCGGATGCTAATGATGATGCTGATGATGATGAGGACGACGATGATGATGATGATCATGATGATGATGGTGATGCTGATGATGAATGCGATGATGATGACGACGATCATGAGGATGATTATGCTGATGATGCTGCTGCTGATAATGGCGATGATGCTGATGATGATGATGTTGATAATGATGATGATGATAATGATGATGATGATGATGATGATGAGGATGCTGCTGATGCTGATGCTGATGCTGATGCTGTTGATGACGATGCTGATGATTATGATGCTGATGGTGCTAATCTTGATGCTGATGATGACGATGATGATGGTGATGCTGATGCTGATGAGGATGATGAGAATGATGCTGCTGCTGATGAGGATGATGCTGACCATGCTGATGATTATGATGACGATGCTGATGATGCTGATGATGCTGACGATGATGCTGATGCTGATATTGTTGATCATGATGTTGATGCTGATGATGATGCTGATGCTGATGTTGAGGATGATGACGATGATGGTGATGATGAGGACGATTTTGTTGATGATGTTGATAAGGATGCTGCTGCTGATGATGGCGATGATGATGATTATGCTGATGCTGATGTTGATGATGATGACGATGATGACGATGATGCAGATTATGATGATGATACTGATGATGATGATGGTGATGGTGATGCTGATGATGATGATGCTTATGGTGATCTTGATGATGATTATGATACAGATTCTGATCACGATTATGATAAAAGTGATGCTGATGATGGTGAGGGTGCTGCTGCTGATGATGATACTGGTGATGCTGATGACGATTTTGATTTGATCACGATGATGATTATGATTTCGATGATGATGATAATGATTATGATTATGCTGATGATACTGATATGATGCTGATGCTGATGCTGATGATGATGATGATGATGATGGAGATGACGATGCTGATCATGATGCGGATGCTAATGATGATGCTGATGATGAGGACGACGATGATGATGATGATGATCATGATGATGATGATGATGGTGATGCTGATGATGAATGCGATGATGATGACGACGATCATGAGGATGATTATGCTGATGATGCTGCTGCTGATGATGGCGATGATGCTGATGATGATGATGATGTTGATAATGATGACGATGATGATGATGATGATGATGATGAGGATGCTGCTGATGCTGATTCTGATGCTGATGCTGTTGATGACGATGCTGATGATTATGATGCTGATGGTGCTAATCTTGATGTTGATGATGATGACGATGATGATGGTGATGCTGATGCTGATGCGGATGATGAGAATGATGCTGCTGCTTATGAGGATGATGCTGACGATGCTGATGATTATGATGACGATGCTGATGATGCTGATGATGCTGACGATGATGCTGATGCTGATATTGTTGATCATGATGTTGATGCTGATGATAATGCTGATGCTGATGTTGAGGATGATGATGATGATGATGATGATGATGGTGATGATGAGGACGATTTTGTTGATTATGCTGATAAGGATGCTGCTGCTGATGATGGCGATGATGATGATTATGCTGATGCTGATGTTGATGATGATGATGATGACGATGATGACGATGATGCAGATTATGATGATGATACTGATGATGATGATGATGATGATGATGATGATGATGATGGTGATGGTGATGCTGATGATGATGATGATGCTTATGGTGATCTTGATGATGATTCTGATACTGATTATGATCACGATGATAAAAGTGATGCTGATGATGATGAGGGTGCTGCTGATGATGATACTGGTGATGCTGATGACGATTTTGATTTGATGACGATGATGATTATGATTTCGATGATGATGATAATGATTATGATTATGCTGATGATGCTGATATGATGCTGATGCTGATGTTGATGCTGATGCTGATGCTGATGATGATGATGATGATGATGATGATGATGATGATGATGATGATGGAGATGACGATGCTGATGCTGATGCTGATGCTGATGCTGATGCTGATGCTGACGCTAATGCTGATGATGATGCTGCTGCTGCTGATGATGATGATGATGATGAGGAGGAGGAGGAGGAGGAGGAGGAGGAGGAGGAGGAGAGGGAGGTGGAGGATGGAGAGGAGGAGATTAGGGAGGGGGAGGAAGAGGAGCAAGGACGGGGGACTGTGATGGGGCCAGAGGAGTGCTTCGCAGGTGCGCGCGCGGCCCTTTGCAGCCCAGACGCGCGGGCTCGGCGCGCGCCCCCCGCCGCCGGCGCCCGCCGCCGGCGCGCGCGCCGCCGCCGCCGCGCTGCCGCGGCGGTGCGCCCATGGGGCGCCCACCGCGTTCGCTGCGGCCAGGGCGGCCGCCAGCCTCACCTGCGCGCCGCCTGCAGGAGGGGGCGGATGCGGGGGGGGCCGTGGCCAGATAAAACAGTCCCAGACATGATCGCGTCGTATACGACGCGATTTTTGTTAGAACAAAAAATCAGGACGGCAATGCTTTCGCTATTTTAGGCCCCTGGGGGCCCTTACCGGGCCTCGGGACCGTCAGAAAACGACTCAGGATGAAAAACCGGCCCCGGGGAAAGGGTCTGGACTTCCGGGGACGCCGTCTTGGAAAAATCAGGACGTCGCATGTCTGGGGTGGAACCCTTCACTCCGCCCCCCCCCCCCGCTTCCCCCAGGTTCACGGCTGTTCCTGGGCATGCGGCAGCATAGGCGTCAGCGGACGGAAGACGTGGACCCCCCAGGGCCTCCGCCAGGCCTAACCCAAAATCCAATTTTGAATCTGGGGGGCGGGGCTGGACGAGCACGCGGTCGAGCTCGAAGGCGTTCTTGCCGGAAGGCCCTGCAACTCGGGGGAGAGAGAGAGAGAGAGAGACAGCCACTCCGAGTCGCAGCGCGTGCCCGCTTGCGGCCGCGGGGGCCACCGGCGCCCTGCACGACAAACCCTGCCGGCGTGGGCGGGGCGTGCGCCTCGCGGCCCCCTTGGCGCGCGGTGAACAGCGCACGACAGTTCATCGGGCAGGCACGCGTGCCGTATTGCAGTGCAGCGAGCAGGGCGGGGGCGACTTGAGGCGTGCTGGTGGCGACGGCGAAAGAGATGTATACATCTGTATGAATTTGCATATCTCTCTCTCTCTCTCTATATATATATATATATATATGTATAGAGCCCCTGCTTGCGTACCGCCACTGTTGTTGATGTCGCTGGCAAGCTCGGGCCTCTCCTGAGCGAGGCGGTGTCACGGACGGAGCTGCGAGCACACCCTGGGCTCAACCCGCATCGAACTGCCCGGGAAGAAAACGGAGGCGGTGAAGCCCAGCAAGCAAGCAAACGAACGAGAGGAGCTGGATGAAGCTCAAGAGGATGACAGTAACTCTCAGGGTGGGAATGAGAGGGAGAAAGAGAGATATGCCCAATTCGCGGCCGTAGGGCGGAGCCTCACGTCCTCCATGTCGGAGTGCTGGCAGTCGGCATCGTCCCGAAGTTTGGTGGCTTGGTGTGGAGAAAAACGGGTCCAATCGAGACGCGTTTTCTTGAAAAGTCGAGTGGAGGAGGAGGAGGAGGAGGAGGAGGAGGAGGAGGAGGAGGAAGGATGATGATGATGATGATGATGATGATGCTGCTGCTGCTGCTGCTGCTGCTGATGATGATGATGATGATGATGATGATGATGATGATGATGATGATGATGATGATGATGATGATGATGATGATGATGATGATGATGATGATGATGATGATGATGATGATGATGATGATGATGATGATGATGATGATGATGATGATGATGATGATGATGATGATGATGATGATGATGATGATGATGATGATGATGATGATGATGAGAGGAGAGGAGGAGGAGGGAGGAGGAGGGAGGAGGAGGAGGAGGAGGAGGAGGAGGAGGAGGAGGAGCTAAGAGGCTGGGGGGCGGTTGAGGAGGAGGAGCTAAGAGGCTGAGGGGCTGATGATAAGGATGAGGAGGAGGAGCTAGGATGAGGGGCTAAGAGGCTAGGAGGAAGATGGCCCAAAAAACTACTCGCCACACTGCCAGGCGGTGTTACACCCACGGGAGCCAGGGCAGCCTGTTCCTGGAGATACATCGGTTCGCTGGAAATGAAGAGAGTTTGAAACGGGTGCGCGCATGAAGCCTGGGAGCTACAGGGAGGGCACGAGACGTGGTGAGCCTTACTGGTCAGCTCTGCGCTACTCACGCCTTGACAGAGGAGAGGACAGAGGATAGGTGGATGTTAACTGAGGAGGGTCGGGGGGATTGGGAGGAAATTCCAAGACTCAACTGTGGGCTGGCTGACCAATCCCAATTCATCAGAAGTGTCACTAATTGGAGTCCTCTTCCTTCCTCCTGTACTGGCCCGGGGGGCTGGGAGACACGGCGGGATTGGGAGGCCAGCCAAACGTCCTGCTACCACGGGAATCGCAGTGCATACCATGCCCGTGATCATTGACCGCACGACCGCTTGCTCTTCTCCATTCGCGAGCGGTGCTGGCCGGGCCGCTTTTCGAGGCGCAGGCCGCGGCGCCAAGGGCGGAGTTCATTATCTTCGTGGACGACAGGAAGTGGACGGCGCCCACGCCCACGGAGCTCTTCAGAGCCGCGGAGGTGTGGAGGGAATGGGTTCTTGTTCTGGGTCTCGAGGAAATCGAGGGCAAGCAACAGTGGGCGACGGCGACACCGAGCAAGCGCTGGCAGCTGCTACAGCAGGGGGCTCTCGCGGACTGGATCTACAACAAGCTCGAGGTCCTGGGCATGAAGCTCACAGGAGGCCGGAAGAGGGGCAAGGTAGACAAGGAAAATAAGAGCGTAGCAAAAACGCTCCAGGAGGCGCGCCGCGCGGAGCTGCTCCCCCTGCAGCCGCGGGCTCTGTGAACGGTGCTGGCGTTGGGCCAATCAGCGTGGTAGGGTACGGGTGGATCAACGACGCGCCGTGCAAACGGGACACGGGGAGAATCCAGACCGCGTTGGACCGCGCGGTCGGCCTCCTGCGGCGCACGGCGCCGGCGCCCAGGAAGGTGGTGCATGGTCACAGACGCGAGTTGACTCGACGTCGCCTACCAGGCGCGGCAGACCACGGTAATGGCGGCGGCGAGAGTCGCTGCCAAGACGCAGCCAGGCACGACACCGACGCGGTGGAAGAGAGGCCGAGTCTGGGGCGGCGACGTCGCCGCCATGCTCATGGCCACGGGGTGGGCGCTGACGAAGGAGGATTGGGCCTGGCGCCACGTAGGGCTCGACCAACGCACCAGCCTGGACAAGAGCAGCAGGCAGTGGCGCAGGCCGAAGGAGTTTGCGCACGTGCTCCGGGAAGGGTGGCTACGCACACGCTTCGCGCAGTGGCAGCGCGCCAGCCAGATCGACTCGGGACTCTGCAGGTGGGAGAGCTACGACTCCCGCAGGATCAATGCCGTGCAGGCGGCGGCGGCGAGCAGCAGGAAAGCGGCCGCTTACCTGGCTGGCGCCTTCGTGTCCCCCGCGGCACTAGACAGCAGCAGGGCGCAGCGGGCCGCGCGGGCGGTCGACGAGGCGTAGCCGCTGCAGCAGCGACGGCAGCCGCTTCAACAGCCGCAGCAGCAGTCGCAGTAGCAGCCCCCGCCAAGAAATGGAAAAGGGCCCCAGGAAGGAGCTGGCGCCTTGCCGGTGGTGCGGCGCGAGAGTGCCAGACACCGACCACATGCTATGGGCGTGCGCGGGGCTCGAGGGCCGGTCGCGGCACAGGCCGCGAGATCCGCTGCAGAGGCGGCTCGTGTGGCCCACGGGCGAGAGCGCCGCGCAGACGTGGACGGGCGCATCCTCGAGTTGGCGATCCATGTTCGGGGCGCGGTGCTGAGGGACAGGCGCACGGCGCCCAGCGCCGACGACGACGATCGCGTCGCAGGCGCAGCGCGGCGGCTGCCGCGAGGAGCAGGGGCGTGGGACCGAGGGAAGGGAGAGGAGGAAAGGGCGCCCACTGCATGAACTAGCCAAGAGGGGGGCCATAATGGAGGGGGGCAGAGGCCCTGCCGCAAGGCAGGAGGAGGGCTGGATAGGAAGAAGAGGAGGGAAGGGCGCCCGCTGCCCAAGGCAGGAGGGGGGATAGGGGGGATGGAGGGAGGGCGCCCGCTGCACAAGACAGGAGGGCGGCAGGCAAGGTCAGGCACCTGCTGCCCAAGGCAGGAGGGCTGCGAGGAGAGGAGGGGAAGGCGCCTGCTGCAGAAGACAGAGGGTAACACACTTACTACCACCACAGCCGGGTGATCTCGACGGCCCGTTTTGCTGTTCAGCCGCTCTCTCTCTTCTCCACTCGCGAAGGTGACGGGGTGTTGGAGAGAGTTGGAGGGCTCCTGTAATAATCGCGTCTTTCTGGTGTTGGCCCAGTTGAGAGCCGCGTAGACTGTCGATACCGCGGGAAAGAGTAAGAAGAGAGAGGTACATACTCCAGCACAGACGCCGATGATAACATGATGCCACGAAGCCGACTCGGTCGGCGACGAAACCGTAGAGGTCGTCTTCGGAGGGGAACGCTTCGCGATCAGCTCTGACTCGCACTCCGAACTCACGTGTGCGTCTGCATCTGAGTCGGATCAGATGCCGCTGCAGTTGTTCAGCCAGCACCATTGCCACCGCTTTGGATTTCTGCGCTGGCACCTGCTCCCCCGGGCAAGCGCCTGCGTGCATTTGTTCACGTTCGCGGCGGCGGCCTTGTCGGGGCTCGTCGAGGACTAGGATTTTGGCTGCGCCCCCCCGCGACGCCTTCTAGGGTGACGTCGTCTTCTTGCCTGGCAGTGACTGCGACCGCCCGTGCTCGGCCCTGCGCGGGGGCGTGGGCGACGAGGGCGCCTCCGCCGCAGGGGTGGGGGCGTGTTCCTTGCCCTGGCAGGCTGGCGTCGCGCGAGGGCGCGCGGGGGGCTGGTGCCGGCGCTGCGGAACGACGCGAAGCTGCGGAAGGCCGCCATCGCGGTGCCCTGAGATCCACGGAGCGCAAGCCGTGCTGGCCGCGGCGGAGCACAGGGCACAGGCGGAGGCCGAGGCAGCGACGGCCCCTGCAGCGGGGCAGCCACCGGGGGCGCCCGACCAGGAGGCGCAACCATCAGGAGAAGCAGTGCCAGCAGCGCCAGCATCACCGTCGGCGCCGGCAGCGTCAGTGCCAGCAGAGGCAGCGGCAGCGCCGCAGCAGCCCCATAACGCGATGGAGGTGGAGGCACCCGCCGCGCCGATGGGGTCAGACGAGGCCAGCTGCGGAGACGGACTGCGGCTCGCCAGGGAAGAGGGCGAGACGCGCGGATGCGATTGCGGCATCCTGGGCGCGATGGGCGCGGGCAGGGGCCACCGTCGCGGCGAGGGGGCTCGGGCCTGCGGTCGAGCTCAAAGGGGGGCGCGAGGCGCTCGAGGTGCTGGCGCGCTACGGCGCGCGCAAGGATACCCCCAGGAGCAAGAGCGGGCACTTGGAGATGATCGATGCGCGCCGGGGGCCGCAGGCGCGGGGGGGCCCAGACGTTCCAAGTGGATGGGGCAGCCGGGCGACGCGTGCGCAGCGCCTTCGTCGGCGCAGGCGAGCAGGCTGTCGGCGTCGAGGAAGAGAACCGCGGGGCGTTCGCGTGATGGCCTTCTGCCGAGCCGACCAAACCGAGAAGGTGTGCGCGGGGCCGCCTGCGGAGTACCTGGCGATCTTAGCGGAGCTGGCCAGGCCGACGGGCGTCGCCAGAGACTTGAGCGAGATGCCCCCGGGGCAGCGCAGGGTAGGCGCTGGCTGGGTGGGCAAGGCGGCGGAGACGCTTGGGGGCGAGGGGTTCGAGCGCTGCGAGCGCCGGCCCAGTTCTACTACAACAAGGAGAAGGAGGTCCTGATCGAGGTTCGCGTGGATTACTTCCACGGCGAGGGCCTCGTCGAAGTCCTGGGCGCGGTCGCCGAGCTGCTGCGGGAGGTGTTCGACCTGGAGGCCACGGGCGCGCGCTGGGGGGCGCGCTAAGCGCACTTGAAGCGCGACGGGCTCAGGCTCGCGAGCGGCGACGCGATGGCGGGGCCGAGTGTGGGGCGCGTCGAGGACTTGATCTACGCGATGAGCACGGAAAGGGCGAGGCCGGCGAAGGCGCCGAGGTTGACGGGGAGGGGGCCGAGCTGGGGCCCTGAGTTGGGCGACGTCGAGGCGGCGAGGTTCAGGGGCGGAGTCGGGCTCTCGCTCTGCGCCTCCCCCGACAGGGCCGACGTCCAGAGCGGCGCGCAGTTGCTGGCCGGGGGCATGCCCAGCCCGCGGAGTGCGACAGGAAGCGCTCGGTGGAGCTCGTGCGTCGCCTGAAGGGCGCCGAGACCTACGACGCGCAGCGCAGGAAGCTGGTGGGGCGAAGTGAAGATGATGATGCGCGCTGGCGCGGACGTCGCGACGTGCGAGGCCACGAGGAGGGCGATGGCGTGCAGGGTCGCGCAGCTGGGCGGGGTGCAGTTCGCGGCGTTCGCGAGGCGCCAGCGAGTCCAGACTGCGTCATCAGGCAGGAGAGGCGGAGTTCTACGACGTCGGTGGTCATGGGCGGGAAGATCATCAAGGACGAACTGGAGTGGCTCGGTTGCAAGGCGGCGCAAGTGCCGGCGATCGATGGCAGCGCGGCGAAGGCCGTGATCAATCGCGAGGGCGTCGGAAAGGTGAACCACCTAGACGCAGGTGCGCTCTGGGTCCAGCAGGGGCGGAATGCGACGGGCTGATCGTGAGGGGGGAGTCCGGAAAATGCAAAAACGTGGCCGACCTTGGCGCGAAGGCGCGCCCAGTCGCGAGGTTCGAGACCTGGAGAAGCTGGCTGGCATCGCGGACCGCAGCGAGATGGACAATCGCAAGGAGCTGGAGGCCTGCGCCGCGAGTTCGAGTGCGAGTTGGGCGAAGCAGGGCTTGCTGGCCGCGCTGCTGGCCCACGGAGGGGGCGATGGCAACCGGCGCCAGTGCGTGCAGTGGTGGAGTGGACATCTATCGCGAGAAGACGGCCACCAGCCCGGTGGCCCGCGCGGTGCATGACTGGATCGACGACTACTTGCTCTACATCATGGGCGCGATCTTGCTGGCCACTTTCGTGGCGTGCGTTATGTGCGGCGCGCAGTGCAGCGCGCGCGGCGTGAACGGGCAGAAGGCACTGCGCGCCGGAAAGAGCGCGGGCAAGGGCTGCGCGGTGATGCCTACGAGAAAGGTGTCGTAGGCGATGAATGCCGACAGCGACGAGCAACACTACGCGGACACGGCAAGCCAGGCACCGTGTGCCGACAATTGGAAGTACGCGAGCCCGAGGTTCGTGCCTTTGCCCAAGAGCAGCCGTGGTTTAACTTGCGGCGGATGGCAAGGAGTACGACGATAATCACTGTGGCCCTGCGAGGGCCGTGCGGCAAGGCGCGCGACGGAGGCGCCGTGGGGACCCGCGGGTGTTAGTGACTGTGCGGCCCCTCCCGCGGCGCGAAGCGTGTGATTGTTGTTGAGAGGGGTGTTCCCCTCCGAAGCTCACACGGGGCTCAAGAACAGGTGTTCTTCATCATGCTTGCAAGTGGTCACTGGCATTCTCGGAATATTTTTAGTCGCTGGTACGACTGAATTGGAAGCCTTGCTCGTCGATCATTTGGCGACTTTCGCATGTACGGTGCTAATGGTATTCATTATGGTGTTCCTCGCGTTGCTCGTCTGCGTCATTTGTGCGCTACGGCGTGATGTAGTTGGCGTTCTGCTGGTTCGCCAGTTATTATGTCGTGTCGGAGCGCCCGCACTGGTTTGGCCACCACTACGCCGAAGCATGACCGTAATTGCAATGGTCTGTCCTGGAGAGGAAGCGCTAACATGACGTTGTGGTTCGTCCGTTCTTGGGAGGGAGGGGTTACGCCTGCCCCCGATCTCAGTGTGCGGCAGGCCAAACATGCGGCTCGCGTGCGCAGGAGGAGGAGGAGGAGGAGGAGGAGGAGGAGGAGGAGGAGCAGGAGCAGGAGGAGGAGGAGGAGGAGGAGGAGGAGGAGGAGCAGGAGGAGGAGGGGGGGAAGGATGAGGAAACCGACATTTATCTTGCAATAGAAATGAATTCGATTTCTTTTTGTTATATTCTCCATTTTGGGCCTTCGGAGGCGGGTTGCGGGCCCCAGGGGCCGCCAGGAATGGGCTCGGGATGAGCAGGCCGCCCCGAGAGGTTGTGGAGGCTCACGCTTCGAAGGAGCCGAGCCGGATGTCCGGAGTGGGAGGTGGGCAGGGGAAGATTCGGCACGAACGACATGGGTACGGAGGGGGTGCGTGCGACGACCAGCAGAAGTTCCAGTCCACTTGGAGCAGGACTCGCCGGCGGTGTCGCCGCGCAAGGTGCCCACTCGAGTCGGGACAGAAGGCCGCTTGCCCAACCGCGGCCACTGTCGGTTTTGGACAACATGTGCGGTTGGGCATCGTGCCCATTTTTTCGGTACCCCTCTCGGGCGTGCCAAGAGATGACAGCGCCTGGCGCCCTGCAAGGGCCCCTTCGAGGGGTCGAGCTCCTGGCCCTCGGGGCCAGGCCGGCGGACGCAGAGCACCCGGTGGCCTGCCAGGGTCGAGAGCCGGCCGTGGGGCTGGACGACGTGCCAGCCGCCAGGGTCCATGCCTTTTTTCAAGCAGTGACGAAGCGCCTCAATGTTCGAAGAACTTCCTGTGGTTTCCACGAAATGTGCTTAGAACATTTCTGGCCGAGACTGTCTTGTTTTGACACATCGGGCTTATGTTCTAAGAACACTGTTTTTGTTCTTAGAACAGTTTTGGGTTCTAAGAAATATTTCGTGGTAGGCCTATAGAAATGCCGGGACTGTCGGTCCCTGCTCAAGTTTTGCCCTCGGAGCGTGCCGCGGCGTCGGGCCTCTTATGAGCTCCGCAGGCGCGGGGGGCGAGGGTGCCTCGCCTGGCACAGGTCCGCAGCCGTTTTTCGGCTCTGGGCCCCGCGCCGTCCACGCCGCGTCTGCTCGGCAGCCCGGGAGCCAGGGGGATGGCTCAGTATGGCAAGTCGGAGTACTGGGAGGAACGGTACACGAGAGACCCGGAGCCTTTCGACTGGTACCAGCGCTGGGCTGGCCTGAAGGACACGCTCCTTGAGTACGTGCAGCCCAGCAGCAGCATTCTGATGCTGGGTGCTGGGAATTCGCGCCTCAGCGAGGAGATGTATGAGGAAGGCTTCCAGAACATCACCAACATTGACATCTCCAGCGTCGTCGTGAAGGCAATGCAGGAAAAGTATCGCGATAAGCCGGGCATGACGTACGTGCAGATGGACGGCCGCGCGATGGAGCTGCCCGACCAGAACTTCAGCGTCGTCGTCGACAAGGCGACCCTGGACTCGGTCCTGTGTGGAGAGGGCTCCACGCACAACGCGCAGAAGATTCTCCAGGAGGTGTCGCGGGTGCTGCAGTCGAATGGAGTGTACATCGCGGTGTCCCACGGGCAGCCCTCCTACCGCCTGACGTACCTGCAGCGGCCAGAGTTCGGCTGGAACGTGAAGATCTACACGGTGCAGAAGCCCATGATGGGCATGACAGCTTCGCTCTCGGCCGACGACAAGGACGTGCGACAGGGATCCTCCCCCCGCCCGGAGACAAGCGGGCGATACGAAAGGCTCACTTTACTGGCGATTCATGCTTCCACGGGGGGGAGGAAGGGGGGCAATCATCGGTGACAAGGGTCAGGGGGTGTTTGAGCTGCCCGATTGGGTTGGACTTAGGCATGCTTGCACTTGTGCTGTATGTGCGTCGCTTTCACAGGGTCGACGCACACACACACACACACACACCGAACAATCTTGTAGTATATGCACTGTTGCGGGCGTGGTGTGGCCATGCCGCCTGGATAACAACACACTGCAAGATCGTTGCACGAATTGTTCTGGCCGGACGCGCGTCTCCAAGGGAGGCCCACGGCACCAGTCAGCACGTCTGGTGAGTCTAATCTGGATTAGCTCTCTGCGCCCCGTCGGAGGACAACGTCCACTACGTCTACGTCTGCGTCAAGGGGGAGCCGGCAGCGAAGGGGGACGGGCAGTGAGCGGCCCGCCACCGTGCACGCGCGCGCGCGCCCGGCTGCGCGCGGCCTCGAGGGCGTTCAGCCAGGCCGTCGCGGCTCCGCGCTCACAGACGGGGGCCCAGCCCCTCCAGGCGGGCTGGGTCCGAAGGGCCGGCGGGGGCCGCCACGGGATCGGCAGCGGCGGTGGCGGCGGCAGCTGCGGCGGTGGCCTTGGCAAGCGCAGCGCAGGCGGCGGCGGATGGCGTCCGGCGGGCATCGGCGGCGGTGGCTGCGGCAGAGGCGGCGGCAACGGCGGGGCCAGAGGGCAGCAAGCAAGCAGCATTCGCGCTGCGGGAGGCAGGAGAAGAGCAGAGAGGCATGTGGGCAGTGGGGGTGCCGAGGATGAGGAGCGCTCCACCCTCGCACATCTCATCGATCGCCTCGCTGCTCGCCATAACGTCTGTCGAGGAAGGGAAGGAGCCCGAGACGACCTGCGCGGAGCCCACGGGCAGAAGAATGTCTTGATGCCGTTGTCGTCGAGGGGCCCAGCGCAGGATAGCCCGAGGCCGCCTTCTGCTCGGGAATCAGGATATAGCAGCAGTTGTAGTTGCAGTGGCAGGAGTGGCAGCGGTAGCGGCAACAGCAGCAGCAGTAGCAGCAATGACAGAAGCAGTGGCCTGGGTCAGAACAGCCCGAGGCCGCCATCTGCTAGAGGATCAGGATGAAGGAGCAGTCGCAGTGGCAGTGGCAGGAGTGGCCGCGGTAGCAGCAGCAATGACAGTAGCAGTGGCCTGACCCAGTGCAGTCCGAAGCCGCGATCTGCTGAAGGATCGGGATGTACGTAGCAGCAGTCGCAATGGCAGTAGCAGGGATGGCAGCGGTAGCGGCAGTACCAGTGGTTGCATCGGCAGGGTAGCAGTAGCAGTGCCATTCAGTGCCGGACCATGTGCAGCAGTAGCAGCAGTAGCAGCAGTGGCAGCAGTGGTAGCACCAGCAGCAGAAGCTGCCTCCTGCCGCTGGTGCTGTCTCCTCCTGAACAGCGGACCCGCAGAGGTTACACTTGGCTACCACCTGGCGGTTCCTCCGGCACCGCCCCCGGCTCGGTCCGCGCGCCGTGACGGGGTCTAGCGCCGATCCAAAAAATCCGCGCGGACCTCTTAAAGCTTGTGCTTGTGCAGCTTGTTGTTGATATTTCTTCTTATTCGGGCATTACTTCTGTGACTTAGTTGGTGCTCTCTGGAGCAGTGCTGCTTCAGCAGGTGATTTGTTCATGGCAGCCGCCATCGCGGCAGGGAGGCTCGGCCAGCGCCGATGCCCACCCACGTGTGGCTGCGCGTGGCCAACCCAAAAGCGAGAACGTGGATGTTGACGAGGACGACGATGACGATGACGATGACGACGATGACGACGACGATGACGACGACGTCGACGACGATGATGATGATGTTGGTGATGACGATGATGGTGATGTTGTTGATGATGGCGATAGTGATGGTGGTGATGACGATGGTGGTGAATGATGATGAAAACAAGTACAACGACGATGACGACAATGACTATGAAGGTAATGTTGGTGGTGGCGATGATGATGATGCTAAGAATGTGATTGATGATGCTGAGGATGATGATGGTTATGGAAGTGGTGATGGTGGTGGTGGTGATGATGATCATGATTGGAATACTGGTGGTGATGGTGACGATGATGCTGCTCATGATGATGATGCTGATGCTGATGCTGATGCTCCTGCTGATGATATGGATGATGATGATGATAATAATGATGATGATGTCGTTGATGATGATGATGATGAGGAGAATGCTAGTGATGATGATGCTGTTGATGATGATGGTGATGCTGATGACGATGATGATGATATCGATGTTGATTGTGGTTGTAATGATGCTGCTGGTGGTGGCGATGATGGTGTTGGTCATGGTGATGGTGACGCTGATGATGATGGTGGTGGTGTTTATGAGAGTGTTGGGGTTGGTGTCGGTGACGGTGACAGATGTTGATGGTTTTGATGGTGATGATTGTGATGATGATGCTGATGATGATGTGGGGGGTGTTCATGATGATGACGGTGTTGGTGATGGTGGTGATGATGATGATGGTGGTGGTGGGGGTGATGATGATGATGATGATGATGATGATGATGATGATGATGATGATGATGATGATGATGATGATGATGATGATGATG
Source organism: Prorocentrum cordatum (assembly GCA_963575745.1). NCBI lineage: Eukaryota > Dinophyceae > Prorocentrales > Prorocentraceae > Prorocentrum > Prorocentrum cordatum. The sequence continues at coordinate 317,552 of CAUYUJ010014449.1, read as the reverse complement.
ATGATGATCCGATAAGGACGATGGAGATGCTGGCTGTTGTGGTAAGGATGGTGACTGTAGTCCCACTAGTCTCCTCCCCTTCTGCCCGCAGCGGCCGTGCAGAAAACGTGCGCCAGTGCGAGATGGTACGAGTGTGTATCCTCCACGGACTTCTGCAGCGCAGCTGTCATGCGGTGGGCTCGGTGCACGGGCGACTGTCGTATTCTTGCCGTCGGTCTCCTCGCTTGTTTCGCATGTGAGGCCGCAATAACTTTTTCAATCGCCCTTCTCATCTGATATGGGTGAATTTACCTCGCCGACGACGACGATGATATTCTCCCTCTCTCTCTCTCTCGCCTGGCTTTGCACCCCCTGATGGTTTCGCCATCCTCCCCTTCCAGTTCCCCACCAGTCCGTTGTGGTACTCCTCTTCGCCCGTCTCCGTCCCCCTCTCATCTGACATGGGCGGCGTTTGTTCGTTTCTCTTGTGCAGCCGAAATCGACGGTAAGGATGGGTAGCCTTCCCAAGGGTACGCTTGAATCCTTGCCTCCTCTGTCCATCCTTTGCTTCTTTCGATGGCCAGCACCGCTCAAAAAGCTTCGACATGGGCGTCCAAGGGGCTCGCATCCTGATCGCGCATCCTGATTATCAGTTCTGACATGTTTTGACACGTATGACGCTCGCTCTTCTGTACTCTTGCTGCCCTGCCTTTCCACCCTCTGCCGTTCCCGTCACCCTCCTCTCCCACGTCCCTCCCCCCGTTCGTCGCGGCACCCCTCGCTGAGCGTCCGCCGCACAAGAGCGGCGCTGTGTGCCGCACAAGTGCGGCGCTGTGCGCCAAGGAGCCGCGCGCTGCGCGGCCAAGACGCTGAAGCAAAGAGCAGATCGGGTCCAGAGGGGGCTCGTTGTTCCTTAGGTCCTCCCATGGTTGCTCCTGTTCACTCCTCAATTAGCGTTCCCTGTGGCAGCAGCTCGACTGTACATCTCGAGATGGCCCCGACCCTCACATCTGGAATTGTTTCACACCGGGCGTGTTCGCGCCCGTTTTCGGGCCCCCTGGGTCGAAAAATTACGCAGAATGTTGGGGTCCAGGGTTGCCGTCGTGATTTCTTGCCATGCTGCAGTTTTTTCCCGACGGATCTCAGGGGAGCCCGCCTCAGTCTCTGCTCGGCGGGGGCCGCGGCCCCGGCTCAGGGTTCTGCCGTGCGCCAGCCCAGCCCAGCCCGCGCCGCTGCCCGTCTCGGCACGCCCCGACCTCCACTGGCGGCTCGCGATCCCTTGCTATCTCCTCAGCGCCCCATCCCTCAGGGCCCCATCTTTGAGCCACTGACTGTCAGGAGGGGAAAAAGCACAAAACACACAGACACAATTCATCGTCGACTCGCAGGAAAATGTGGGAAACCATGGGAGAAGTGGGGGGAAGACGAACACCCAGAACATACAGGAAACTACGGGTGGTCGTGGCATTCGTGTCTGTTCATTTGTGTGTCCCAGGGTCCCTTTTAGACTGGGAAGGCAGGCGGCCTCTCGGTCCGCCCCCCCTTCCCCCCCTGGCGGCGCGGCCTCGCGAGGAGCCCCCCCCTGGCAGGAGGCCCCCTGGGGGCCCCCTGGCTGGCCTCCTTGGGAACGCCTTCCCTCGGAGGCCCCTCTGGCTCCGTCGAGACGCCGCCCGCCTTCCAAGACCGCTTCTTGGCCTTCTCAGAAGGCCCCCTCTCCCGCTCGTAGTTCGAGGTTTGGCCCGAGCTTCGAGATTTTTTATGCGCTTCCGTCAGTTCTCGGCGGCTCTCCAGCCTCTGGGTGCTCTTCAGAAGCCCCGCCTCGCCGAGAGGCGTTTTGGAGGTGCCCGGGATCGTGTCCCGAGCGGCCGCCAGAGGACCCGAAGATCATCAGAGGTCGGAGAGTTCTTCGCGTCGCGAAGAAATTTCGCGACGGACGTCTTTTCGCCATGGGGGGGCCCTTTGCCCGGCTGGGGGGACCGGTCCTCTCATCGGGTCTGCTGCGATCAGATTGATGGGCCTGTTTTCCACCATCACCACCATAGGCTGGAGGGGGGAAGGAGGAGTACGACGAGGAAGAGGACGAATAGGAGGAGGAGGAGGAGGAGGAGGAGGAGGAGGAGGAGGAGGAGGAGGAGGAAGAGGAGGAAGACGAAGAGGAGGAGGAGGAGGTCGAGGAGGAGGAGGAGGAGGAGGAGGAGGAGGAGGAGGACCCCCTCCCCCTCCAACATATGGTGGTGGTGGTGGAAAACAGGCCCATCACATATGCTGCCTGTGCCTGTCGCTTCCTGCGAGGCGTCGGCTCGCGAACCCGCGGGGCTTGCAGGGGTCGCTCGTTTCGCCAGGTTGATGCTTCGTCCAGCCAGACTGGGCCCGATCTTGCATCTGTGAATCGCGCACGCTCGTGCTGGCCAGAGTGCAGCAGATCGGGCTCCAGGCCAACTTCGACCAGTACGGGGCACTCCCGGACCCCACGACCCTCCCAGGTGTCCCGATGCATGTGTCCTTGCGGGTGGGATGCAACTTCGGGTGCCGCATGCAGATTTCGTAGTGGCCTGAGGGACGCCTTGGCCGCTCCCAGGGCCGTTCTGTCCTTCTGCCCAGCTTTGGCTGGCAGCAGAGACAAGTCTTGTTGTAGCTGGGCACCCATACTGCTACTTTGTCGAGCCACGCTACCTTGCATACATGGGCCCGGCGGTCCATGTTATCAGAGTGAGGGGGCCGAATGGTCATTCACTGTCCCTGGGTGCGTGGCTGAAGTGGAATTCCGCGGTGCGGATTCTCGTTGTTGTTGTTGTTGTTGTTGTTGTTGTTGTTGTTGTTGTTGTTGTAGTTGTAGTTGTAGTTGTAGTTGTAGTTGTTGTTGTTTGTTGTTGTTGTTGTTGTTGTTGTTGTTGTTGTTGTTGTTGTTGTTGAACATTATTTCTTCTTAAGAATAAGTATTGTTGGGACCCCTGGTGCACGACCCCCCCGCCGCGCCTAGGCCGCAGCCTCATTTTCATCATTTTCGTGAGGAAGTCTCAGGCAAAACGGGTTGGTCCGGATCCGGTTGTGTTGTTACGATGGGTTTTCCCTTGCAAAAAATAAGCTAAAGTGGACATTTCTTGTTCTAACATAACCAAACTTCAAGAATCCCTTGCAAAAAATAAGGTAAAGTGGACATTCGCGCGCGCAAGACGAAATCCTTCCAAAACCTTAGTTTTCGTAGCGATTTTAACATAAAAACATCAAAAAACCAATGGTTTTTCAAAAAAAATTGTCAAAATTTCATCCCGCGCGCTCTTGCGGATTCGTAGGAAACCCAACACTTTTTAAACATTTCTGTCAAACGGGCTTTTGCGAGCAACTTTTTCGAACTTCTGCAACAACGGTTGCGCACCTGCCAGGGCCATCATCCCTGTCAAATAATACCATGCGGGACACATTCGTTTTTTCTTCGCGCGCGCACGCCGTCGTCGTCGGCCGCGGGGCCCTGAATAGTAGCCACGGTCGTCCGCATGCCACGAAGTGAAGTGTCCGAACGTCATAGGGCGGGAAGCTGGGTGTGGGTGGTGGCGAAGAGTCGTTTGGAAATTTGGTAGAGCTTGAACCGGCCCCCCCACAAAGTGGGGGTATTGCCCGCCTCCTATGAAAACCCTGGCACTGGTGAGAACGGTGTGTCCCCACGTGCTAGTAATTGTTGTTGTTGTTGTTGTTGTTGTTGTTGTTGTTGTTGTTGTTGTTGTTGTTGTTGTTGTTGTTGTTGTTGTTGTTGTTGTTGTTGTTGTTGTTGTTGTTGTTGTTGTTGTTCGTTGTTGTTGTTTGTTGTTGTTTGTTGTCGTCGTCCCACCCGCAACCCGCCCCGCGACCCACCCCGCGACCCACCCACCCGCGACCCACCCGCGACCCACCCGCGACCCACCCGCGACCCACGCCCACCCCGCGACCCACCCCGCGACCCACCCCGCGACCCACCCCGCGACCCACCCCGCGACCCACCCCGCGACCCACCCGCGACCCACCCGCGACCCACCCGCGACCCACCCCGCGACCCACCCGCGACCCACCTTCGACCCAAACCACGTTCAAGGTACAAACCACCATTTTCGGCGCCTGCGGCGGGCTTTTTTTACATTCCTTCCAGGTGGAGAGCCCGCGACCCACCCCGTGACCAACTCGCGACCAACCCGCGACCCAAACCATGTTCAGGGTACAAACCGCATTTTTCGGCGCCTGCAGTGGGCATCTTTTGCAGTCGTTTCAGGTGGAGAGCCCGCGGCCCACCCGCGACCACGTTCAGGGTACAAACCACATTTTTCGGCGCCTGCGGCGGGCATCTTTTGCATTCGCTCCCGGTGGAGAACCCGCGGCCCACCCACGACCCAAACCACGTTCAGTGTACAAACAATTTATTTTGGTGCCTGCGGCGGGCTGCTTTTGCATTCCTTCCAGGTGGAGGTGGAGAGCCCGCGACCCACCCGCGACCCAAACCACGTTCACTGAACAAACCAATGCCGCACAAGCGCGGCGGCGGATTTGTGCATGCCGTCTGAGCCCGCAAGGACCTCTTCAAGCCCCGCGCATCCACACCAGCCCGTCCAGCAACTTTGCCCTGGCGAGTTGCCTTGATCAGAGAAGGCGGGGAGCATAAAGTGGAAAAAAGGATTGCGTTGCAGTTATCTTGGGAAAGGAGGGGGAGGCAGGAGGAGTAAACAGGGGACGAGGAGAACGCGGAAGAAGAGAGGATGTAAGGAGAATGTGGAGAAAGAAAGGAGGAGGAGCAGGAGGACGAGGAGGGGGAGGAGGGGGAGGAGGAGGACGAGGAGGGGGAGGAGGGGGAGGATGATGATGATGATGATGATGATGATGATGATGATGATGATGATGATGATGATGATGATGATGATGATGGACGACAATGGGAGGACGATGATGGAGGCCGATGAGGGGGAGGACGACAATGGGAGGACGATGATGAAAGGACGAGGGGGGGAGAGGGAGGACGAGGAAGAGGAGGAGGAGGAGGACGAGGTGGAGGAGGAGGATGACGATGACGATGAGGACGAGGACGAGGACGAGGAAGAGGAGGAGGAAGAGGAGGAGGACGAGGGAGGAGGAGGAGGAGGAGGAGGAGGAGGAGGAGGAGGAGAGCGCCATCGACAGGGAAGGTGGGGGCCACGAGGTCCGCCGGCTCGACGACGCCCGCGTCGCCCGCGCCCGCCCCCTCACTCTTATCCGCAATTGCGGGGTGCGACGTACTACTCCTCATCGTCCTCCCCGTCTTCGTGATTACTCTCGCTTCGCGGGGTGCACGTCCGGAGCACGTACAGTCACGTCGTCGCGGGGCCTCTTGGGAGCCTCCTGGGGGCCTCCTGGACGCCTCTTGGGAGCTTCTTTGGGCCTCTTGGGGACTTCTTTTGGGCCTCTCCCCCCCTTCCTTTTCATACTCCCTCCCCATCTTCCCTTCCGGCGCCGGCTCTAATCATGGGCGCCGCCGTGACCAACTTCCACCTGGCTGGCGCTGCGCTGCAGTTCGCCCAGGGGGAGCAAAATAACACATGTGTGTGTGCTTCCTTGAGGCCTCTTGGAAGCTTCTTGGGGACTTTTTGGAGGCCTCTTGGGTTTTTTTTTTGAGCCACTTGGGGGCCTCTTGGGGGCTCTTGGGGGCGGCTTGGGCCGTCTTGGGGCGTTTTTGCGCCGTTCCGCCCCTTCGGAGGCCGTCTTGGGGGCCTCTCGCGGCCGTCTTGGGGTTCTCTTGGGGTCCGTCTCAGGGGCTTTTTGGACCGCCTTAGGGGCCTCTTTGGGCCGTCTTGGGGCCCTCCTGGGCCGTTTGGGGGCCCTCTTGGGGCTTATTGGGTCTTTTTGAGGCAATTTTGGCGGCTGCCTGGGCGGCCGTGGGCGTTTGAGAGTCGAGAAAGGCGAGAACGCTAAAATCATATAAGAACCATAGGGGAATTAATGATTTTGGCCTCTGGAGGCGCTCTTAGGGGGTCGTCTTGGGGCCCTCTTGGGACGTCTTAGGAGTTTCTTGGGCCCTTTTGGGGCCAAAATGAAACCGTCTTGGAACCGTCTTGGCCCGTCTTGAAGCCATATGGAGCCGTCTTGAGGCTATATTGGGCCTCCCAGAGGGCCCAAAGTCCCGAATCATCGGTTTTACATAGGTTTCGGTAAGTTCTTGAGCCCCAAATGGGGGTCTCCATCTTGGGTCGACGGATGTGGCGTAGCCCGGGGGGGGGGGTAGGGGGGGAAACATAATAATGTAACGCAATACATTATGTGGCAATTCTGCAACAATTGGATACGTTGGGTACGTTGCATTAACGCCTCCGCAGAAAACGCTGCCGCTCAGCACGTCACTTCCGGACGTGGATTCCTTTCGCTTCGCGGGGTGCGCGTCCGGAGCACGTACAGTCACGTCGTCGCGGGGCCTCTTGGGAGCCTCCTGGGGGCCTCCTGGAGGCCTCTTCGGAGTTTCTTTGGGCCTCTTGGGGATTTCTTTTGGGCCTCCCCCCCCCTCCTTGTCATGCTCCTTCCCCATCTTCCCTTCGGGTGCCGGCTCTAATCATGGGCGCCGCCGTGACCAACTTCCACCTGGCTGGCGCTGCGCCGCAGTTCGCCCAGGGGGGGAAATAACAGTACACTCCAGTCGTTGTGTGGTCTTGTGGGGGCTTCTTTGAAGCCTCTCGGAGGTTTCTTGGGGACTTTTTGGAGGCCTCTTGGTTTTTTTGTTTGAGCCCCTTGGGGGCCTCTCGGGGCCTCTTGGGGGCGTTTTGGGCCGTCTTGGGGCGTTTTTGCGCTGTTCCGCCCCTTCGGAGGCCGTCTTGGGGGCCTCTCGCGGCCGCCTTGGGGTTCTCTTGGGGTCGTCTTGGGCCGTCTCATAAGTTTTTTGGACCGCCTTGGGGCCTTTTTGGGTCGTCTTGGGGCCCTCCTGGGCCGTTTGGGGGCCCTTTGGGGGACTTCTTGGGCCTTTTGGGGACAATTTTGGCGGCTGCCTGGGCGGCCATGGGCGTTTGAGAGTCGAGAAAGGCCAGAACGCTAAAATCACCAAACAATTTGTGGGAAGTTAAGGATTTCGGCCTCTGGAGGCACTCTTGGGGGTTGTCTCGGGGCCCTGTTGGGACGTCATAGGAGTTTCTTGGGCCCTTGTGGGGCCATAGTGGACCGTCTTGGAGCCGTTTTAGCCCGTCTTGAAGCCATATGGAGCCGTCTCGAGGCCCAATTGGGCCTCCCAGAGGGCCCAAAGTCCCGTATCATCGATTTCACATAGGTTTCGGTAAGTTTTTGAACCCCAAATGGGGGTCTCAATTTTGGGCCCACGGATGTGGCGTAGCCCCTGAGGGGGGTTAGGGGGTGGGGGGCATAATAATGTAACGCAGTACAATATGTGGCAATTCTGCAACAATTGGATACGGTGGGTACGTTGCATTATCGCCTCCGCAGAAAACGCTGCCGCTCAGCACGTCACTTCCGGACGTGGATTCCCTTCGCTTCGCGGGGTGCACGTCCGGAGCACGTACAGTCACGTCGTCGCGGGGCCTCTTGGGAGCCTCCTGGGGGCCTCCTGGAGGCCTCTTGGGGGCTTTTTTGGGGCCTTTCCTCCCCTGTCTTGGCGGTTTCTTGGGCCGTCCTGGACCCATCTTGAGCGTGTTGGAACGATCATTCGGAGACTCCGTGCCCTCGCGGACCGTCTTGGGGGTGTCTTGGGGGCCTCGACGGGCTGTCTTGGAGCTACACAACGGGCGTTTTGGGCCGTTTCGGTACCCTTTTGGGCTGTCTTGGAGGCTTCTTGGGAGCCTCTTGGGCCGTCGTGGGGCGGTCTTGGGGGCCTCTTGGACTGTCGTCAACGCCGTGACGGCCGAAAGGTCGCATATGTTAAAAATGTACGTTGTCCCAATGGAAATTGACGATTTGAGCGTCGTGGGGGTTTCCTGAGAGGCCTCCTGGAGGCGTCTTGGGGTGTCTTGGCGGCTTCTTGGGCCGTCGTGGACCCATCTTGAGCGTGTTGGAGCGATCATTCGGAGACTCCGTGCCCTCGCGGACCGTCTTGGGGGTGTTTTGGTGGCCCCGACGGGTTGTCTTGGAGCTACACAGCGAGCCTGGGTAACCAGGCCCCCCCCTGATGAGTTCGGGGGTTGGTCGGATCCGACGACGGGGGGGGTCAAATTGCCGGTTTGGGGTCCCGGGGGGGGCTTATGGGGGAGAACAATCTCACACGCCTAGAGACCCACAAGGGGTCGGCGGATCTTCGTCGTCGTCGTCGTCGTCGTCGTCGTCCTCCGCCTCCGCTTCCTCCTCCTGTTGGCTCGGCGATTGGACCACTTCCCATCGAACGAGGCGGGCCCACTCGGGCTCCATCTTCGGGTGCGGCTCGACTTCGGATTCCGTCTCGCACGATGTCCTGGAGTGCCCGGGGCTCTCGACCCTTGTCTTAGTTGTTCTTTCTCGCGAGTTCCCAGGGAATCCCAGGGTCAAGCTTGGCCTGCTTCGTGATATTGGCCGGGACGATTTCAATGTTGCGTTCATGGTATGTTTTTGTTATGCCTTTCGGCTGCTCTCCGCGCGTGGCTGCCCCGAACTGGCTGCTCAAGACGTGTCGCGGCTCGCTGAGGCTGTTAGGGTCGCCATTCGCCTCCCGCTGCTGGGGCCCCATGTGCGCTCTCAGCGGTAAGCTCTGAGGCGCATCGGAGGAGATCCTGTTACGCCTCCAGGCCACGCTACACCTCCTCCTCCTCCTCCTCCTCCTCCTCTTCTTAAGGCACCTGCTTCCCCCAACAAATTTTCCCCTGCACATCTTCAGTGCGTTTTACACTTTCGATGCGAGTCCAGCCGTGGCGACGGGAAGCCTCCCAGAGGCCCATGCAGAGACAGAGCTGTTCAATAAACTCGATCCTCGATCTTCCGGCTCCCTCCTCCTTGTCCTCCTCCTCGGTCTTCCATGTCAGGTCCTTAATCCATTGAATTTTTTAGATGTCTCGCGTGCATGATTCACCACACACCACAGTATCTGGAGGCTACGGCCTCACCCACCTTGTCTCACGAGGCCCAGACAGCTGTCCGCACAGGTGGTCGTTCCGTCGTTCGTTCGTCTTATCTACTGGCCATCGGCCCAGTCCGCACACCGTGCCTGGGTTGTGGGTCAGAGTTCTCAGGGCTGCTTCTCGGGGTCTCTTCGGAGCGCTTTCGGGGGCCTCTTGGGGGTATTTCTGGGGCCTGTCGGGGGCCTCTTGGGGGCCTCTTGGGGTCTCTTGGGGGCCTCTTGGGGGCCTCTTGGGGACCTCGTGGGGGCCTCGTGGGGGCCTCTTGGGGGCCTCTTGGGGGCCTCTTGGGGGCCTTTTGGGGGCCTGGGACCCCTCGGGGCCGAGGGCTCGAAATGTCAGTTCGGGTCCCCCATCTGGACCCCCTCTTGGAGCCGCCTTTGGGGCCTCTGTGGCACCTCTTGGTCCGTCTTGGGGCTCTCTTGGGCCGTCTTTGGGCCTTCTTGTGCCGTCTTGGGGCGGTCTTGGGGGCCTCTAGGGTCAAGGAGCGTCGGGAAGCCGAAAAGGCGAGAACCCCCCCAGACCGTCAAAAACCGAAGGAAATTACTCTGGTGAGGTCCCTTGGAGGCCTCTCGGTGCGTCTTGGACGCTTCTTGGCCCATCTGGTGGCCGTCTTGAGCGTCTTGGAACGATCATTGGGCGTCTCGGGGTCCTCTTGGACCGTCTTCGGGGCCTCTTGGGGCCCTCTTGGCCTGTCTTGGGACCCTCTTGGGCCCGAACAGTGCGAGAAGACGCTCCGGAGTACGGGGGAACCGCGCCAAACCTGGCAAGATTCAAGAATTTGGGGTCTGGGCCCCTTAAGAACCCTTAGGATCGAGGATTGAGGCTCAGGGTATCGGGCAAAAGGACCTGAGGACACGCCCACTCCGTGCCCAGCGGCATGGTTGCGGATCTCTAAATAATTGACATCTGCTCTCACTCTGCCTCCTAGTTGGCCGAAAATCATCGGATCCAGGTCCTTCCATCCGACCCATCAAAAACAATATTAAGTCGACGTGTTTGTTCTCAATGGTGACGTTCTGTCGTCGTCGTTGCATAGTGAGTGGTAGGAGGGGTGCACGTCGCACATCTCGCGCGAAAGGGCAAAATGTCGCTCCCGTTTCAGTGCCGCGTATGGTGTCACGAAAATTGCGCCCCCACTTGTGGGGCGGTGCGTTTGTTTCGCTCGCCAATTCGTCGGCCACGGGGTCGCGCTGGATCGGAATCTCGATCTTGCCAAAGCGCCGTGCGGAATTCGCCTAAAAGTGGCGCTTGCCGCTTTGGACGCGGCGCATAGTTGTCGTTCGCCCAGTTGTCGGGAAGCGGAGGCGGGCGAGTAGGCTGGATGGTGCTCTCGCCGAACCACCGCGCGGGGGATACTCCGCCCCCTGGCCTCCTGTTCCGCCAGGAAGAGGCTGAATGAGCCTGAGCCCTACGTATGTGGGGGGGCTGTGGGAATCGGAGAGGAAGAGATGGCGCCGCCCTCTTTCCTTCTCCGTTCTCTTCCCCCGCCTCCACCTCCACCTCCACCTCCGCCTCCATTCTTTTTCCTTATAAATCATTTCTCCCTGTCGCACCCCGAGGCCAGTTTTTAGCGCGGGCCTGGCGTTTCGCCTGAGACTTCCTCACCATGTATGACCCTGAAGCTTAAACGTTGACAACAGTT
>CAUYUJ010014449.1:240550-299317 GCA_963575745.1 Prorocentrum cordatum | reverse complement strand
CTTGGTACGGGGGCATCTCTCGTCATGGAATGGCAGCCGCTGTGAACTGGCGAAAGGACATCTCATCGGACGCTTGTTCAATTTAAAATGTTGGGCACAATGGCTATGCGTTCAATCTATCTCTACAGTGGAGAAGGATTTGCGCCGCGCAATCTGTCTATTTGGGCCGCTTTAGGCCGAGGCTGGACTGCGCATGGGTGCCCGGCAATATGTGGGGTGACTTCAACTACGAGCCGCAAGTGCTGCTCGAACCAGTTCCCCGGGGAACGCTGAAGGTCACGGCGAAGAGCGCGAATGCGCGCGCGTGCAGCAGTGGCGGGGTCACTTCTAACATGGATCAATTCCCTACCTAGGCTCTGCCTAGAAGGATTCTTACTGCATAAGCTTAAAGGGCCGGGCAGTGGACCGCGCCCCGGGCGGTTCCCCCGGCATCCGCCCCGCGGTTCCCCAGCTTAGCTCAGCTCATCTTAGCTTAGCCTATCTCATCTTAGCTTAGCTTATTCATCTTAGCTCAGCTTAGCTTAGCTTAGCGTTGCTTTTCTCATCGTAGCTTAGCTTATCTTAGCATAGCTTAGCGTTGCTTATCTCATCTTAGCCTATATCAGCATAGCTGATTACATCTTAGCTTGCTCTTCAAATCGTATCTCACGCTTGGCCCATCTTAGCTTAGCGTGACTTATATCATCTTAGCTTAGCTTATTTCATCTTTTCTTAGCTTATCTTAGTCTCATCTTAGCTCAGGTTTAGCTTAGCTTAGCTTACCTTCATCTTAGCCTTGCCGAGCTTTAGCATAGCAGATCACATCATAGCATAACAGAGCGTAGCACAGCACAGCGCAGCACAGCATATCATAACGAAGCCCATCATAGCACAGCATAGCGCAGCATAGCATAGCATAGCATCGCATAGCGCAGCGCATCACAGCACAGCGTAGCACCGCGCAGCATAGCATAGCATAGCATACCAGAGCACAGCATAGCTTTGCATATCATAACCTAGTCAAGCATAGCCTAGCATATCATAGGATAGCGCAACCTAAAATAACATAACATAACATCGCATATCATAGCACATCATAGCACAGCATATCATAGCGCATCTTAGCATACCATAGCATATCATAGCCTATCATCGCATTAGCAAAGCATAGCTTATCATATCATAAAACGCATGTCATAGCGCAGCATATCATATCATAGCATATCATATCATAGCGCATCATATGATGGCATTGTATCGCGTACCATAGCATAGCATCGCAACTAATGATGCTTTACCAGGGGCTCCAATTTCTAGGTCGGGTCGCACTGGGGTAATGTGTTTTAGCACGATGCTGGGTGCGATTCTTCCCGACTTACGTGCCGATCATCATTTCCCCAGTTGAGTTCATTCGCCCGTGACCATGACGAGCACGAGTGACACAATGGTGAAAGTCGGGGATGAATCTGAGCAGCTGCCGACGAAGGCCATGATGTGCCCACCTGTGGCGCCTCCTAGCTACGACGCTCACATTGGCGCGATGGAGTCGTTGCTGGAAAATCACGGGGGCGCACAAGCATATCGCCTTCAATTGCGAGGGTCTGGCAGGCAGCGGGCCTTGCATATCATGAACGGGAGCTGCGCCCAGTTCTGCGCCAAGGCTTGGGCGGAGCTGAAGCAGGTGGCGGGCGAGTCAGGGGCTGGGCTTTCAGGTGGCGCGGCCAGACGTTGGAAGCTCAAGCCCCTGCGGGAAGTGTTGATGACCGAGCGCCACCACTGCGAACAACCACGCCGATGTTTGAGTTGGGTGGCGCACAGATTGGCAGAACTCCAGACTATCTTCAAGAGCGAAGATAGGTTCGACAGCGACTGCGTGAACAGGCTCGTGGACCAGCTGTACATGCTCCCTCTGGGAGGCGGCCCGTTCCGTCTCTTCTGGCAAGGGGGGGCCGCCTTTTGGCGCCCGCTCTTGTGCCGGTTTGCCTGCCGGGCCATGTCCGACAGACAGCTCGGACTTGAAAGCCTAATGCCACTTTCGGGGCTTGTGCAGTTCATGAGAGACCGGGTTTGCCTCTCACCCAGAGTTGCAGCGGCTCGGAGGTGGAGTGAGTGGTGTGCCAAAGCCTTAGAGTGCGGTGCGAAATCAGCGCGCCGTTATTTGATGGGCCAACCCGAGCTTCGGGCCCAAGCCCCAGGGGGCTCTTCTCAGGCCTCCTCCATCCTCACTTCTCTCTCTCTCTCTCTCTCTCTCTCTCTCTCTCTGTTGAGGCCCGTCTCGCGGCCCAGGGGAATATTTGGAGAGTTGCTTGGCAGGCTCAGCTGTCGGCGCCCGAAGGCGTCGGGGGGCCCAGAGGCCCACCGACCAGGGTGCCCAAGCTTCCGTCGGTCGACCACATTCGTGAATGCTCTCGGCGATTCAAAGAGTCCACTTGTCGCCCAAACGTATTCCATCCAAGACAATGCGCTCTTCTGGATGACGGAGCTCTTTATCTAGTACCACTTCTGTTCCAGGTGACGCGCGTGGTAGGTGGCGCGCCGCGTTCTGTGCGCTCGCTTGACATGGTGCTCATGCCGAAGGACGGTGATGGAGATCCTCGTCGACCGATTGGCCATTTTGAAAGTTTCCCTCGGCTGTTCGGCGCGGTTCAGAAACATCGCGCGCGGTAGTGGGGGGCTGAATGCGGGATGGCGGGTTATTTCTCCGCCGCCCAGAAGCGGCCCCCCGCGGGCTCGGTCTGGGGGGCCTCTGCGAGGGCAGGGGACGCTACCGGGGCCGAGCTGCGCGTTCTAAACTAGCTCTGGGATCGCAAATATAGTTCTACGAGCATGTGCCCAGGGGTCGACTCAGAGACTATGCCGAACTTGCGAACTACCCCCTTCGACCTCCTGGGTTTCTCCTTCGCCTCGTATGGTTGGGTGCGTAACCTCCTGTATGATGGTATTGTTTTCATTGATTCATGGGCGACCCGAGGGCTAGTGGCAGGTAGTAGCGCGGCGGCTTGCGAAGCTAAATTTTATCTAAAGCCCTGGATGGGAGCTCTAGCTGTTGGCTGGCCAGACCAGACAGCGGAGTCGCTGCGCAAAGACGATTTACTTTTGCAGCCAATGCGGACTGGGTGCTCCTTGCCATGCGAGAACTTGCAGGAAGCATGCCAAGATACTTGCAGCAAAATCTGGGGATGGCTGTTGGCAGATTTGCCATGACGGCCTCGAATGGGCCTCTGCTTTCTCGTGCTTCTGATTTCCTGGGGAACCTCGGAGAGGGGCCCGCTGCAGGCATTGCCCATTGATGAGTGGATTTCACTTCTGGCAAGGGTCGCACATGCCCGAAAGCGCTGGGGACTAGGACCAAGCGGTATCCTACATTCGCGTTTCGTCGCCATAGGTTGAAGCAGATTAAAGCCAAGCCAAAACAGCGTTCACGCCTGTTTCAAATTACCCCAGTGCGACCCGACCTAGAAATTTGAGCCCCCAGGAAAGCAGCATTAGTTGCTATGCTATGCTGTGCTATGCCATGCTATGCTGCGCTATGCTATGCTATGCTATGCTATGCTATACTGCGCTATGCTCTGCTCTGCTCTGCTATGCTATGCTATGCTATACTATGGTAAGCTATGCGCTGCTTTGCTTTGCTATGCTAAGCTGCGCTATGCTAGTGCTATGCTATGTTTTGCTATGCTCTGCTATGCTATGCTATGCTATGCTGCGCTGTGCTATGCTGTGCTGTGCTGCGCGGCGCTATGCTATGCTTTGCTATGCTATGCTATGCTGGGCTATGCTGTGCTATGCTGGGCTTTGCTATGATATGCTGTGCTGCGCTATGCTATGCTACGCTATGCTATGCTATGCTGTGCTCTGCTATGCTAAAGCTCAGCGACGCTAAGATGAAGGTCGGCTAAGCTCAGATAAACCTGAGCTAAGATGAAGCTAAGCTAAGCTAAGATGAAATAAGCTAAGATAATATGACATAAGCAGCGCTAAGACAAGGAGACGTAGCTGGGGGAACCGCGGGGCGGATGCCGGGGGAACCTCCCGGGGCGGTATCCACTGCCCGGCCCTTTCAGCATACACAGTAAGAACCCTTCTAGGCAGAGCCTAGGTAGGAAACACATTTAAAGCCCTGCCTTGCCTACGGGGGTGAGGTGGTATCATTTTCTGACATTCAAGTACAGCTCCTGCGGGGGGCAGCGGCTAAGGACTGTGGGATAGCTCTGAGAGGTGCGTCTACGGACTTAGTTTGGGCGTTGTCTGGGACCCAGGACCCGCTTGAGATAGCAGCAACGCCACTTGTCCGATATGCCGAAGAATGGTGGATGGTGAGCCACGACCTTGGCCATATTGACCAACATGTTTTCGCTGATGTGCTGCCGGTCAGCGCACTTAGCCGAGTTTTCTACTCTGCCCTAGCCAGGATTCTCAAGGGTGGCACCAAAGATGGCACTCCAGAAGTCGAGGGCCTGTGTCGGGCGTTATTCTGTTGCTTCTTGAAGCGGGGTGGGAAGTAAAAGCTCCTGCCCGATTTCTCGTTGGGCGAGGGGGGGGGGGTTCTCGCAGCCCGCTCGCCAGCGTATGTTAAGGATTTGTTTGTCTTACAGCTTAAAGACAAGTGCGCAGCGAGCGATCCAGACATAATATGTTAGCTCGGCCGCAGGATGGCAAGACATCATTGATCGAGGTTCGTGGTGGGATCTCTCGAACAAGTCGTTGGCTTCGAAGGAGACTGCATTTTCAGGGCGCGGGGCTTTGTTGTTTCGGCGGGTCTGGTGCGGCTCCAACCCGACGCGCGTGCTGCTTAAGAAATTGGTTTTCATTATTGACGATATTTGCGCTCGCTGCGGATGTAAGGACACGTTGTGGCATGGGATATGGAAGCGCCCACATGCCGAGTCGACTAGGGAGGAGGCCTTCGGGGGGTTGGTTCGCCAGGCGTTGGAGGCGGGGGAGGATCATCCGTTGTTCGCGCATGGCTGGGTAGCGAAATGGGATCTCGCTAGGCCAGAGTCAGCTTGGCACATCAAATTCTTTGGGGGGCATGGCGAACCATGCGACCCGTTTAACTTCCTGTCAAGCGCTAGATTGTTTTCTGATGGTAGCTGTGTTTACCTTCGGTGCCCGACCACGTTGGCCCGCGCGGACTGCTCGGTGGTGGAAATCACTGATGATGGGGCCCTGGTCCGCAGGCTCTATGCTGGGCCCCCAGACACTTTGTCTCAAGCGGCCGTCTCCGCTGAGCGCGCCGCGGAAGTTCGAGCCACGTTCTTTTTAGAAGACAGTGATGCACTTGTAGATTGCAAAGCACTCCTGGGCCCCCCCTTTCGGAAGTTTGGGCCTGAGTGCCCCCGGGGGCATTTCTGGAGGGCGATGTCGCGTGTGACGGGGGCTGTTTTAAACGGCAGATGCAAGGAGGCTGGGCGCCTCGGTAATAAGCACGCTGACAGGTTCGCTAGATCAGGTGCTGCGTGCCACCCACTGCCTGAGCAGAGTTTGGAGCTCCGTTCGCAGTTGATTGAGCACCGGAAGGAGCTGCTCAGATGGGGGGGCATGCAAGATGTTTTGATGGCTGCTGGAGGTTGGGTGGACTCGTCGGGGCTCCTTGGGCCCGTTGAGGCGGACGGCAACACGGCCCGCACCTCCCAACCTAAGCCATCCAAGAGTGTTTCTGTTAGGCAGATGCAACGGCTCTACTCTGTCGGCCGTCGTCGTTGGGCCCCTCGCGTAGATTTCAGGGTGCCCTATCTGTCTGACGCAGCTGAGGATGTTCCCGCGGAGGTTGTAAGTGAAACCGCCCTCTTGTCCAGATTGCAGGGCCCTCACCTCTGCAAAGCAAAGGTTTTCGTCAGGGACGGTGGGGGGGCTGGCGGGAGCGGGTGGGTGATCTGCTGCTTGAAGTGTGGTGGATATGCTTGGTCAGGTGTCATGTCCTTGGCTGGTAAGTGTCAGGGTCAGCCTAGGACTAAGGATCTCAGACAACAGAGGTCGAGGTTCTTGCGTGGTGTTTTCCCCTCGTGGGCGAAACAATCTGATGGGTGGATTGTTTCTGGACATGGATCCCCGTCCCCTTTGACTTGCTGGCCTTGATCAGGTCGGCGCATAGAGGGGTCCAGGTCAGGCGTGCTGATGACAGCGGTCATGCCGCTGAAGTTCCAGGCCGGTGGGAGTAAAAGTGGAGCCCTGCCCAGCTGCTCTCACGTTTCGGCTTGGTGATGCCCGCTCCGCAGTCACATGTTACTGAGTGAGTGAGTTTTGTGTTTGGGGCGGTTGGCACCGACGGCCGCTTCCATTGAGTGCAGTGCAGCAAGGCCCACCGAGAGTTGGATCAGGCCCAGGATGATTTTTCTAGAAAAAATATATGGAGTAGATTGTGCCGATCACTATGCCCGAGTCGCTGCGAATGAAAATGCTTTCAATAATGCCGACTGTGATGTGATCAAATTGGCCGCATCGTTGCTATACCGAGCTTGTGCGAGGCATTGGCAAGGTGCTGGCAGAATGGCTCCCGCTCCAGGAGCAGGTGGGGGAACTTTGCCGCGATGCAGTGGGGAAGAGACCGAAGCCCCCGCCCCCACCTCCTCGCAATTTCGTTCGGTGGGGGGTGGGGGGAAGTGGCGTTGTTCGAAGTCTCTCCGTCGTGTTGGCTTGAGGCCTCAACCCAGCGCTGCGCAGCCTTGTGGTTGATGATGACCACAGAGGTCACACGCTCCATGTTTCCTGGCTCCAAGGGCCAGGACTTCCTGTAATTTGGTGCACGGCGTGCGGTGGCTTTGCGATGCGACCACCAAGGCCGGACCTAAGCTTCTGGGTAATTGTCATCCTGCTCGCAATTGCAGCGATCGGCGGAAACTGTTCAAAGGTGAGCTTCCTGCGACAGGTCTGCGTTTGGGACTCCCGCCTGAGCCACTCCCGTTCGGGGGGGTATGATGGCGCGGGGTCGGGGTCAGACTAATCCCAGGCTGTTGCCTTTACCGCCCTGGCAGGTGTGCTTGCATGCTGACCAGACGGCAGTTGAAAACTGAGAAGCGGGGAAGAAAGGGGGTGGAAGAGGAAACGCTCTAGATCACCTACGCCCAGAGGGCTGGTGGGATTCGCGCGCGTTTGAGATGGTCAGGCCCGTCGCCGGAGTGGGCTGCGCTGCGGGCCCACTGGGCGCTTCGTCACGGGGGGCGGTAAGTTCAGGGGCAACGTCGGCGCTGCATCGCCGATTCCGAGTTGATGTTTCTCCAGCCCTCGAGCTGGGCCCCCCTGAAACGTTCCTCCTCGTCGAGTGGGGGGCTTGGGGGGCGGGGATCGAGGGTTGCAGGGGAGGGGCCGTGAAGGGACCCCAAAAGGGGCCGCCCTGGGCGCCCGAAGGCGCACTAAAGGTGCGCCTTTGTTCACCCCCCTCATAGCTGCCCCAACACTAAGCAACGCCAAGGCCCACTGGGTCTCCCCAGCCGCCGATCGCGATGCGACAGCTGCGGCTTGCGCGCCTATGTATTGCCCCCCCCCCCCCCCGCGCCCCACCAAGCGCCGCGCACCAGAGGCGTGCTTGTGCTGTGTGCGCCGCTTCCGCAGGGGCGGCTGTCACGCTGAAACATATTGTAGACAGAGCCGCCGTGGTGGGCGCGGTCTGGCCATGCCGCTTGGATCACAACGTGCTGCCACATGTGGCGTTCCAGAAAGGACCTCGCATTCGACGCGTCCTCGCCCTCAGCTGGCGGAAGGCGGGGCGGAAGTGAAACGGCAACGGCTCCGCCGGCGGAAGGCGGCGGACGCGAAAGCGAACCGTCGATATTCTGGGATCCAGATTTTCTGAATCGGCCATGTAGCTAGCACCCCGCCCTTGCGGAGGGGGCGGCGACGGGGGCGAACCGTGTACAGCCTCCAAGTGTGGCCCCCGAGTGGAGCCCCCAAGGGCAGCCTTCGTGTCTAGCTCCCATGTGTAGCCCCCAAGTGCACCCCCGAAGCGCAGCCCCCAAGTGTAGCCTCCGGAGACCAGGCCCTCCATCCAGCCTCGCGTACGGAGGGCGACTGGGCGGGTGGCAATGGGGGGTGAGCTACATGGGGGTGAGAATGGGGGTCCCTGAGATGGGGCCTTTGTGCCCCCCGTTCAGGTCGCCCCCCAGTGCCACCCGCCCGGGGAGAAGGCAAAACCGTTCGGTTCCCCTCGCTGTGATCTGTGCTACGGGTTCCTGTCGGACGCGCGCTTCCACGGGAAGCGCACGGCGCCAGCGTGTCCCTCTTCGCCCCGCGCGTGCTGCGTGCAGCCGAGCCGCAGCAGCTGGCGGGGGCCGCCGAGGGGCCCTCGCGGGCCGCGCGGCCAGGCGCGGCCGAAGGCCCGTCGCTCCTGGTCGTCGGGTTGCCTGGCGTTCCTCTGGGAGGATGGCGAGGGGAGGATGAGGTGGAGGGGGAGGAGGAGGAGGAGAGGGAGGAGGAGGAGGAGGAGGAGGAGGAGGAGGAGGAGGAGGAGGAGGAGGAGGAGGAGGAGGAGGAGGAGGAGGAGGGATACCTCCGTTTTTTTGTAATGGTGTTCGTGCGTTTTTGGAGGTGTCTGTGCCTGGGGTTGCTTTCCTCGCCGAGAGGAATCAGGGCTGTTGAAGACGACCAATGGAGGGGAGGCGTGTTGCCAAATAGTGTCCGAATGCCTCAGACATATCCTGCCATGTTCAAATTACAGCATGTAGAAACATGCTAAGCACATTATTGACACATGGTTAGAACAGGTTTAACTCATTTAACACATGTTTTATTCGTTAATTCCTTTATTTCATGTAATTCAGTGTTCGAACATGGTTCATTCAATGATAGGTCTGTCAGAGTGTCCGTTGCCATGGCATCTACAACATTAGGGGGTGCCCGAGCAGCCGCCAGGGGCCAAATGTGTGGCCCGAAAATCAGACCTCGTGTCGTGACAAAATCACACAGGGTTTTCTCAATCCTTGGTTTTTGGGGTCCCTTGCAGGGCCCCGAGGTGGTCAAAACGATTCGGGATCAGGCAAGATGTTGAAATCGGGACTACTCTGGGTTTCTGGCTCGGGGGCCTACTCGTGGCCAAGCCTCGCCGTGACCAGAAAGAACTATTCGCTCCTGATGCTGTATCCCTCACGGTCGCACGATGGCTGTAGGGGGAAATATTGTGTTCAGAGGGCGACAGGGGTACAGCGCAATTGATCCGCTGTTCTCTCCACCTCTGCCAGCGGCGCCCGCCCAGGGATTCCTTACAGATGGCACGAGGGTCAACCCCAGCCTTCGAGGGGTATCCTCATGTTCTTCGTGTTTGGGCTATCCACCTTGGAGTGTTCTTCATGGGGCAATTGGCATTCGGCCAAAGAGATCATGTTTTTGGCCCACTTCCTTTTGGCCACGTTCCGATCGTACCCGACGGTCCTTCATTCCTTTGCAGCGACCAGGCTGGCGAACGCACTGATTGGTATGCACGTTACTGGAGGCAGTTGGCACCGGACACCTCACGATGGTGCAGGTGCCAACGCCGAGTGGTCGTCATATTCCTCCTGCTCGTCCCTCTCTCGCTCCTCTCTTTGGCCGAGGGCGTCACGGGTTCTGGGGGGGGGGGCTGGGGCTGTGTCGGGGGTCCCCTGTCTCCGCCCCGGTCCCCGAGCCTGCGCTCCGGCAGCCTTTGGCCTCGAGCAGGCCTCCCCTCGGTGAAATCTCTGGGAGAGGTCCTCCCTGCGAAAGGCTTGGAGGTGTCGGCCTCGGAGGCGGGCGACGGCGCCCCGGAAGCTGAGGTGCGCGCGGGCCAGGGACGTCCAGGCTGGCCTTTGGCGGCTGCCTTGCCTTACCGTACCCTCTCCTTCGTACTCCGTCTCGCCCCCCCTCCTTCTCGCCCCTCCTCCTTCTCGCCCCCTCCTTCTGGCCCCCCCACATCATCGTCCTCCTCCTTCCGACCAGCTCGTGTCTGCCGGCATCGTTCTTTTTCTGCTGCCCCCAGTCTTTCCGGGCGCCGGGGCCGTCATGTCCAGATTCCCGCCTCGCACTGGCGCTTGCGATCGATATCCGGCGGATAGGGCGTTATAGGATAGGGCGTCGTAGGATAAACGAACGCGAATTAGGCCGCGATGCACGAGGGGGAGGGATGAGGACGCTCGGCAGCGGCGGGAGAGAGACGGAAGCCGAGCCCGCTCAGAGCAGGACCAGGCGCGCGGCAGGGGCGGCGCCGGGGGGCGGGGACCAGCAGCAGCGGGGCGGCGGCTGGGGGGGGGACAGTACATACATACACACACACGCGAAGTGCTTAGGTTCTGTGTTCTCTTCGTCCAGGAACTGATCCGCCAGTGGCGTGCGTTACAGACCGGCTAGAGGACAGCAGTGTAAAGCCGTGTGCTGTCTGAGGGTTGTTGTTTGTCGTTGCTCCTCCTGGTAGCGGCTGCTGCTCCTCCTCCTCGCTCTCCTCCGTCCTCCGTCCTAATTACGTCGTCGTCGTCCTCCTCCTCGTCGTCCTCCTCCTCCCTCTCCACCTCCCCCGCCGCTGCCCCTCCTGCACATCCTGACCTCGCGAGCTGCTGCTGACCCAGCTCCTGGCCCGTGCAAGCCAGCCCCTTCCGCCGGGAGGCAGGCGAGATGGACCGCTCCGCCTTCCTGGAGCAGTTCAGCGACCTGGTGGGGTGGGTAGTGGTTTTTGTTGCGTGCGTGCGTGCGTGCGTGCGTGTGTGTGTGTGTGTGTGTGTGTGTGTGTGTCTTCCCCCTCCTGCATGGTGGCGCCATTCGCTCTAACGGCACCCCCGTTTAGGCCTTTCCGCTAACGCCAACGACCCCTGCCTCGCCGCCGACGCAGAAAGTGTGTGTGTGTGTGTGTGTGTGTGTGTGTGTGTGTCTGTCTTGCCTCTGTCTGTCTGTCTGTCTGTCTGTCTGTCTGTCTGTCTGTCTGTCTGTCTGTCTGTCTGTCTGTCTGTCTGTGTGTCTGTCTGCCTGCCTGTGTGTGTATGTGTGAGAGAGAGAGATAAAAAAAACAAATGTTTGTGCGTGTGTGTGTGGGTGTGGGAACAAGGGGGAGAGAGGATGGAAGAGGGCGATGGGGAGGGAAATATAAGGGGGGAGCAAAGGAGTGTGAGGGGAAGGTTCGGGGAACGGGCGGTGAAGGGGAGGGGAGGACGGGGGAGTGGAAGGGAGTGTAGGGGGGGGAAGCGGGGTGAGGAGGAGGAGGAGGAGGAGGAGGAGGAGGAGGAGGAGGAGGAGGAGGGGGAGGCGGTGTCAGATTGTGGCGTTTCGACAGGGTGAGCTGGATCGGCTAGTGTGATTGCGGCATCAGTGTAGCAGCATAGTCAGGTACCGGAGGATCTATTAATTTGGTGTTTGGCTCAAGTGCTATTGCCAATGCCCTCTCGTGAAAAACTCGTGCCGCATTCTCATGGCAGCAGAGCCCGTGGTTCGCCCAACGGGTTCCAGAGCAGAGATAGCGTCGGCAGCTGCAGCTGCCCCCGCGAACCCCGGAATCAACGATCCGGGTCACGATGTGTCGTTACTTGAAGTACGACAAGATTGGCACAACCTGGGCACGAACCAGTTCGCGGAGCTCTGCAACGCAGGTTGCTAAAACGTGAACTTCAGGTACGTTCGCACGGCGCCCAAAACCAATCACGAAGGCATGAAGTTATCTTCCGAGATCAGTTCTACACGTGGCACCAGGACCGTCATTCACATAATTGCAGATGAGTTGCAGCACGAATGTTCTCCTGACCGCAGTCATCAATCGCAGCGTGCGCTGCGAGGAACAGTTCAATAACTTAAAGGAGTATGTCAGGAACTACCCCCCGCATCAAGCGATCGCTTCGGAGCACGCTACCAAGACCGCTGAGGCGATACAGTCCGCAGGAAACGCCAAGGCAGGTGGATGTGGAAACAAGCCCGTGAGTGACTCCAAGGCTATTCAATCGTCGGGTATTTTCTCAGGTGACAGGACCAAGTTCAGAGAATGAAGCGAAAACCTGTTGGATGCATTTGCCCAAGTGAAGCGAGGTTGCCGGAAATGCCTCGTGTGTTTGAACTACACATTCGAAACAAAGGATGACACATTTCTGATGACGAAGAGGACGGTTTGATGAAGCTGATGAACGAGAGGTTGGCGCTGAGTGGTGCACCGAAGCGTCGGACATCTAAAGGAGGAAACTTGTTCAAAAGGGGGGATCTGAGTTGGATGAAGACGACTATGCCGAGTTGGACGAGGACCTTCGGTGTTTGTAAAACGACAAACTAGAGGGAACAGTGCCCTCGGAGAGGCATAAGGGCTTGTATTGAGGAGATGGCTTGATGCCTATCACGAAACTTTTTAGTGGTACTCTGCGGTTACCGGGGATTGCACTTTCGCGATATGAGCTTGGCCAGGAATCTCATAACAGAAAACGAAGCAGATGAATGAGGTGGCTCGCAGCATGAACAGTTGAGTGCTTTAGCGAAGTCACTTGGAATCATCTGGGTCTGCCTGTTCGTTACCACTACCATGCAGGGTTACAGCCTTCAGGGCCATTCTGACCCATGCAAGCGGGTGGTTTGATGACTGGCAGCAAGATTGCTTCAACACCCCAGAGTTGTTGAACATCGACACATGCCAAAAACTCTTCGCTACGTGCGAGGGCTTGACAATGATCAAAAGGTTAGACGCCGACGCGAAGAACACCGATGCAATGGGCATCCGCCAGGTTACGATGACGATCGTAGAGATTTGGGGGGCCAATGGGGACGATGCAGGTTATTGCGACTATGTAGGTAGCTGGTAGCCTTGGGGTGTGGAAGATGTGGCCGCGAACGGCATCGCGAACGAAGTTCGTACAGGAAACGGTACGGGCAAAAGACTCATGTGCTACAGGTGTGGAAGGTACGGGCACATGGCCAAGGACTGCGCCACCAAAGGGGCCGTCAAAGGAAAATGAGGTCTGTCGCCCTTCGTGGCCCCCTTGCTGCCCTTCGTGGCCCCGTCGCTGCCCTCAGTGGCCCCGTCCTTGCCCTCCGCGGCCCAGTATACGTATGCCCTTCGTTGCCCCCGCTCGTTCGCGCCCATTGTGGCCCCATGTGCATGCCCTTCGTGGCCCCGCTGTCGCCGTTTGTGGCCCCCTCATTGTCCTATGTGGCCCAGTTGCTACCCCTAGTGGCCCCATCGTTGCCTTCTGCGGCCCCGCATTATCTGCCCTTCGTGGCCCCCGCTCGTTCTCGCTCTTCGTGGCCCCATACGCATTCCCTTCGTGTCCCCGCTGTCGCCCTTCGTGGCCTACTTCGTGTCCTTGTGGCCCTGCTGTCGTTCCCTCTCGCTCTCGCTTTCGCTCGTCGTCGCCGTCGTCGTCGTCATCGCCGTCGTCGTCGTCGTCGACGTCGTCGTCGTCGTGGTCGGTCCCCTGTCCGTCCCTGTTGGGGTCGGGTCGACGGTCCGCGGCCGCCACGCCGATCAGCGCTGCCGCTGGCCAGGCCGACTGTCCGCGGCCGCCACGCCGCTTGCCTGGGCCTGGCCTGCAGGGAAGAAAGGTATACCCCCCAAAAGGGGTTCGATCGAAGACGAAGAGGGCGGGTATCGAGGGTTTGGGAAATACGCGTCATTGGCCACTCGAGCAAATAAGGGCGAACAGTCTTAAACTGATTGTTGTTGTAGTTGTAGTTGTAGTTGTAGTTGTAGTTGTAGTTGTAGTTGTCGTCGTCGTAGTAGTAGTAGTAGTAGTAGTAGTAGTAGCAGTAGTAGTAGTAGTAGTAGTAGTAGTAGTAGTAGTAGTAGTAGTAGTAGTCGTAGTAGTAGTAGTAGTAGTAGTAGTAGTAGTAGTAGTAGTAGTAGTAGTAGTAGTAGTAGTAGTAGTAGTAGTAGTAGTAGTAGTAGTCGTAGTAGTAGTAGTAGTAGTTGCTGTTGTTGTTGTTGTTGTTGT
Source organism: Prorocentrum cordatum (assembly GCA_963575745.1). Taxonomy (NCBI): domain Eukaryota; class Dinophyceae; order Prorocentrales; family Prorocentraceae; genus Prorocentrum; species Prorocentrum cordatum. Next base: position 285,503 of record CAUYUJ010014449.1, on the reverse strand, counting down.
TGTTGGTGTTGGTGTTGGTGTTGGTGTTGTTGTTGTTGTTGTTGTTGATGTTGCTGTTGTCGTTGCTATTGTTGTTGTTGTTGTTGTTGTTGTTGTTGTTGTTGTTGTTGTTGTTGTCGTTGTTGTTGTTGTTGTTGTCGTTGTTGTTGTTGGTGGTAGTGATTGCAGCCCTTCGTGGCCCCTTCGCTTTGCTTCGTGGCCCCGTTGCAGCCCCTCGTGGCCCCCTCGCTTTGCTTCGTGGCCCTATGTGCATGCTCTTCGTGGCCCCCTCGCTGCCCTTCGTGGCCCCAGATATGTATGCCCCTCGTGGCCCCCGCTCGTTCGCGCCCGTCGTGGCCCCATGTGCATGCTCTTCGTGGCCCCGTTGCAGCCCTTCGTGGCCCCCTCGCGTTGCTTCGTGGCCCCGTTGCGGCCCTTCGTGGCCTCCTCTCTTTGCTTCGTGACCCCGTTGCATCCCTTCGTGGCCCCCTCGCTTTGCTTCGTGGCCCCGTTGCGCCCTTTCGTGGTTCCCTCGCTGCCCTCGCGGCCTCGTTGCAGCCCCTCGTGGCCCCCTCGCTTTGCTTCGTGGCCCCGTTGCAGCCCTTCGTGGCCCCCTCGCGTTGCTTCGTGGCCCCGTTGCGGCCCTTCGTGGCCTCCTCTCGCTGCCCCGTTGCTTCGTGGCCCCGTTGCAGCCCTTCGTGGCCCCCTCGCTTTGCTTCGTGGCCCCGTTGCAGCCGTTCGTGGCCCCCTCGCTGCCCTTCGTGGCCCCGTTGCAGCCCCTCGTGGCCCCTTCGCTGCCATTCGTGGCCCCGTTGCAGCCCCTCGTGGCCCCCCCGCTGCCCTTCGTGGCCCCATATATGTATGCCCTTCGTGGCCCCCGCTCGTTCGCGCCCGTCGTGGCCCCATATGCATGCCCTTCGTGGCCCCGTTGCAGCCCTTCGTGGCCCCCTCGCTTTGCTTCGCGGCCCCGTTGCTGCCCTCAGTGGCCCCGTCCTTGCCCTCAGCGACCCAATCTACGCATGCCCTTCGTGGCCCCCGCTCGTTCGCGCCCGTCGTGGCCCCATGTGCATGCTCTTCGTGGCCTCGCTGTCGCCCTTTGTGGTTCCCTCGCTGTCCTACGTGGCCCAGTTGCTACCCTCAGTGGCCCCGTCGTTGCCTTCTGTGGCGTCGCATTATCTGCCCTTCGTGGCCCCCGCGCGTTCGCGCTCTTCGTGGCCCCATACGCATTCCCTTCGTGTCCCCGCTGTCGCCCTTCGTGGCCTACTTCGGCCCCCTTCTCCACAACACCCCTTCCACTCCACAAACCGCAAGCATCAAACAACCTAGAATAAACAACAATCATCCCCCCTCTCTCTCTCTTCTCTCTCTCTCTCTCTTATGTTTCTCTCTCTCTCTCTCTTTCTTTCTTAATTTCTTTCTCCTCTCTCTCTCTCTCTATCTCGCTCTCTCCTTTCGCCGTTTCGGTGCTGAAGGACAGTGTTCGAATGGCCGGGAGGGGAGAGGTGGCCAGACGAGACTACGTCGGCGCACTTGGCAACCCGCGCGCTCTCTTGGCTGCTCTGCTCAAATATTGAAGCGTTTTCGTGGGGAGGGGGGGGGGGGGGTCATATTCGGCCAGCTCGTTGGCCTCCTCCGCCATTTGTACCCCTCCCCCAAGCTCAGCGGAAGGACGAGGAGACTGCAGAGGAGCAGGAGTAGGAGGCGCAGGAGAGTTGAAACTGGTAAGCTCAGTGCGCCCACTTCAGATGCATGCCCTGCCTCAGAATTTCACCGTTTGAATGTGTTCAGCTGATTGCGGCAAGTTCCGCCACCGTGCCAGCGACGCACTGTGGCTAAGCTTCGAGGGCCGCCCATACTGCCGTAAGATGTGTCACCTCTCGTCTTTACTCCTTGAGGGGCTTTCACGGGGCCCTTTCGGATTGTCTTGGGGGCTGTCCTGGGCTCCTGTGTGGCTGTCTTTAGGCTCTCCTCGGGCCCTTTTGGGGCGTTTGGGGGCTTCTTTGGCTCTTCTTGGTCGTCTGGGAGTCTTTGAGGGCTTTCGCCGGAGTCTCGTCGGGCCTCCTTGGGCCGTCTTGGAGCTCTCTTGGGTTGTTCTGTGGCTTTCTTGGGCATGCTCGGGGCCTTCTTGGGCTGGCCTGTGGGGGAGCTCTTGGAATCTACATTGTGTTGCTTTGGGTTCCTTTTGGCTCGTATGAGGTCCTATTAGGGCCATCTTGAGTCGGGAGGCGCGAGAAACCTAACACGTTCAACAGTCCGTAGAAATTCCACAAGTTGTCGAATGTTTTTTTTCTCCATTTTGGAGAGCCTCTGGGTCTTCCCTTCGGTGTCCCAGAGGCCTCTTTGGGCTCCCTTTGGCGCCCCTTGGAATCTTCTTGGGCATCGTTTGGTTCCCCTTCGGGCAATGATGGGCCGTCTTGGCGGCCCCCTATAGGCCCCAACCAAGCCTGGATCGCACTCTCCTCTTTGGCCTGGCCAGGGCTTCCCCCCTGCTTCTCGCTTGTCCCCCTCCCTCTGGCTCTCGATGCACGTTCTTCCTCCATCTGACTGTCGATGCACGTCCTTCCTCCCGCTCCCACGACCACCGCCGGGCCCGCCCAAAGCAGCGAGCCGCTCGTGGTGTGCCCCGCGGAGGCATCGCAGTGCCGCCGGCCCCACCTGCAGGGGCGGGCCGCCTCGGCGCACCTCGCCCTCCGCGGCGGCCAGCGGAAGCCGGGCGGAAGCTCGGGTCGGACGACAGGCGGGCGTGTGGTTGCGTCGGCGTGTCCCTCTACAGGAGGCATTTCAAAAAACATGCAAAACATCGTGTGGGACGAGTTCTCGACTATCTTTGACTATGCTTGGGCATGTTTCGTATTTGTTCGATGTTCGCTCAGAATCCGCCTGTAGGGGGACATGCCCGACCTGAGCGTAGGGAAGCGGAGGGGGGTTCGGACCGGGCTGGGACGAGGATAAGTCCGTTCCAGAGCGTCCCGGAACGCTCTCAGAGCGTTGCGGAGCGCTTTGAGAGGGCCGCGGCGCTCGAGGCATCCTCCAGAGCCGTGGATCTCAGCGATTCCGGATCTTTGTCCTCACCCGGCTTTACCCTCGTCCTGGCTTCGTCTCAGGACTACCTACGCAATCGGCTGCATGCAGCGGGCCGCGGCCCCGCCGCTGGGCGCCCTCCTCGATGCACGGGCGCCCTCCGGAACCGGGGAGATCAGCTACGTAGGCCGATTCGCTGACCCCCCTTCCTTCCCCTGAGATGCGATGCCGTGTTTTTTTTTCAATGCGGGGCCCCCGGAAGTCTCGACCCGTTCCCCGGGACCGGTCTTTCATCCTGCGTCGTTTCTTGACGGCCCCGTGGCCCAGCGAGGGCCCCCCAGGGCCCAGCTCTGCGAGACACCTCCGTCCTGAGTTCTTCCATGCGTTGGATCTCTGGGCCGTCCGACCCAAGAGGAGCCAGCGGAAGGGCAGCGGAAGGGGCCCGCCGGCGGAGGGTCGGCGGAAGGCCTCGGGAGCCGTGAGAGACGGGGGGTCGGGGCAGGCAGGGGTCGGCCAGAGCGTCCCGGATCTGGCAGGGCCAGGGGTGCACTGACCCAGAGATCCAACGCATGGAAGCACTCAAGACGGAGGTTTCTCGCAGAGTTCGGCCCCTATACGGGGCTCTCGCCGGGCCTCGGGAGTGTCAAGAAACGACGCAGGATGAGGAACGGGTCCCCGGGGAATGGGTCGAGACTTCTGGGGACCCCGCATTGAATCAATCACGACATCGGATCTCAGGGGACCTGAGTCTGCCCTGCAGGGTCCCGCAGGACCCTGCAGCATCAGGTCCCGACTGGCCCGGGCTTGCCTTGACCCGGGTTGCGTAGTGCGTTCCTGCTGGCTGCGGGAGGAAACGTGGGACGACCGCATTCTGGGTGCTCACCGTTTCCGGAGTCGGCGGCCTCGAGACCTGCGGAGAGTCTGCTGTGTCTGAGCGTCCAGCGCTGTGGCCAGCAGACCAGGGCGCAGCCACTCTCCGCTGCGCCACTTCGGGGGGGAGGAGGAGGAGGAGGCGGAGGCGGAGGAGGAGGAGGAGGAGGAGGAGGAGGAGGAAGTGGAGGAGGAGGAGGAAAAAGATCAAGAGGAGGAGGAGGAGGAGGAGGAGGAGGAGGAGGAGGAGGAGGAGGAGGAGGAGGAGAGGTGGGGCGAAGAGCGGCCACCATCTGGTGCCTCTACAAATTCAGACAGCAATGGGACGATCCACCTCTGGGACCCCAGGCTTCCTACCCATGGAGTTTGCAACGTCTTGCAAATTGATCCGCCCATTGCGAAAACTTATGCGGATATGTTTGTGGGCACTTTGGCCCGACATGTTGTGCAAACGAATGATTTCCCCGACGCTAAAAACTTCAAAACCACTCCCTGCAGCCCAAGCTGGAGAATGGGATGGAAATCGGTGGTCAACCATACTGTGTTCGAGCTACACGGATGCCCCAGGACAGTTTTGGCTAGTGGGGCGTTGGGGTCCACACCGTTCGGGGCCCTGAGAACCACGGTAGGGGCCCCTTGAAATCTGAAACGCTCAATGATCTGCTCTGCCACGTGGCCGCGGTCCTGGGCCTCGGAACACAGCCGAAGCTGTGATTTCAAAAACCCCACGGGCCAATACGTGACAGCAGCGCTGTGCCCAAAGGCGTGGTCCAGGACTGGACTGGTCACGTCTCTGGCCTTCGGTGCAGTGCACATCCTACCGTTTCGTTTGAAAATGCGAATGCTCAGAAATTCAATTTCACGTGCCGACACACCCTCGAGCTGTACATCGAGAATGACTCTGGCACGCTGTTTTAGATGGACGAGAAAACGATGAGGCGACATGTCGTCAGGGAACTCCGCGTTTCGCCCCGACACGGCAAGAATGTCATCTTTGAGTCTGAAATATGATCGGATGCCGTATTGCTGATCGGTCGTGGCACTTCTTGTCGCCCAGCCTCGTTCGACGAGGACGTGAAAGGCAGCTTCAGCAACTGGACCAGAATGGGGGAGTCCCATGCCTGAGCCACGCTGCACCGGCCACGCACGCCCAGGGGCGCACTCTGATACAATCCAATGGTTTGCAAGCAATCACAGTAATACTTCCATGACCAACGATCTACGTGGACCTTCTGGTAGAACATGTACTGCCGTCTCAGCCAAGGTGGTGGGCTCGCCTGGCATGAAGAAACGTTTCACGTCCAAGCGTAAGAACCGATCTTCATCACCAACGGGTTCAGCAGCATTCAATTCTGGAACTTTGTACGCACAAATGTTTGGGTTATCTTAATACAGCGTTTGTGTCAATATTGTCAAGGGTGTCCTGTAACTGTTTGGCCACCCACAAAGACAAACCTCTCTGCAGGCTACGTGGCGCAGTGTGCAAGTTCCTGAAAGTTACGTTTCCTGCGCGCTTATGCGTCTTGCACGTGAGTTTGAGTGCATTGGTCCACGCCGCCTTTTCCACTCCAAGGGATCTGTCCAGATGGCGCTTGATGTCATCATCGCCCTCCAGCTGGGACACTTTGAGGGTCAGGCGGCGGTACGCTGTAAATAACGGTTGGGCCTGGTAATCCCACGGAACTTCCCAGTATTCTGGCCCGCTCAACACCTTGAGGTGGGCCTCCACGTACTGCTCCTGGGTTAAGACAGTGAAGCCTGGTTCCTTGTCATTAGGCATCACAACCAGACGCCACTCCTGCATCATGCTGCGGGCGAGCTTGATGGCAGGGTACATGTTTGAAAACTCTCGGGCGCGAATGTGTCGACCAGAGCCTCTTGAATGCGTGCAGAATTGTTTGCTGAAGTTGAGATAACCGCGCCTTCAGCGCTGGCTCCACAACGACATTTGGTGCAGGGGTCCGTGTGTGCGGGATTTGGTAGGCACATCTCCTGTCGCCTTTGTGAAACAACATCCACACGGCTTTGTTTTCAAATTGCTTCACATCATTTGTAAACTTGTTTAATCGCGGAAGGACTTTGCCGTGGAATATGTGCATGCGGCTGTATCTCCCCAACAGCCAAAGGATGAGCCATGGCAGGCCCTCAGCTGGAATGTTGTCGCGCTTCCCCGAATCGTACACGTAGACATGGGAAGTGACACTAGGGAACATTGCCATCTTTTCCCAATCTAGCATACTAGATCCACGCATAACAAATTCCAACCGATCAGCTTCCTTATTTGATATTCTACTTGCTCTCAAAGATGCCCTCCACCGACAGGTCCTCAATATCTTTTTGACTGGCGCACTGATGTGTGCGCTATGTGTTGTTGGCGCCCCGCTGCTTGTTCCATTGCATTTTCTTGTTGGTGTTGTCAATGCCAGTACTTTGCGCCACAATTGCCCCACCCTCCCAGGTGGGGACGCGCCGTTTCCCAGACCTTTTCATCGTGGTATTTGTTTTTTCCTTGCCCTTGCCTTTACCTTTGCCAGGCTTCTTGCCTTGTTCATTCCGCTTATCCTTGTCTTTCCTTTTGTCTTTGTCCTTACCTCTGCCCTTGGCGCCATTCTTGCCATTCTCTTTGCCTTTGCTCTCTTTGTCTGTGTGGGACCGCTTTGCTTTGGCACGCTCTTCCTTTTTCGAAGCCCGTTGTTCTCTGATTCTTGTTTGGCGGGCTTCCTCCATGGCTTTGACCGTCTGTTGTGCCTCATCCTTGTCGTTTGCCCCTGCCTGGGCCTGCATGTCGCCTGCACCAGGCCATTGACTGATCTTGGCATCGACCTTGTGGCCAATCATGGACTTCAGGATGTCGGCCGGCTTTCCTTTTGCATCCTCCTCGTCCTGCTTCTTTCGCTTTTCCTCCTGCTCCTTCTTCTGCTTCTCCTCTTCCTCCAAAAGCTTGATCATCTAGTCGTGGACCTCTGTGTACAGCACCTCGGCCCTGCGACGAACAAGCAACTGATTAGGACGCGGCCGATCAGGCTCATCGAGAACAAAATACGATAGTGCACGCCTAGACTCTTCATCCATCGCGGTATCCCCCTCTGCGCCATCAGTGCTGTTCTTTTTGTATGTCTTGTAGAAGCCCCTCTGGAGGTGAGGGGCTTCAACGCTTCCAGTTGGTACTGCACGGCCTCGCAGTACACCGACTTGCTGATGCGGGTCCACTCGTGGTGCACCAGCGCCAACACACACCTGCGCGACATACCTGTGGCAACGGGGATGCGGATTTCAAATGTTCGGTCCTTCGAGGCGTTCCACTGGTCATCCAACTCTGATCTCTCTGGGGGATTTGAAAGGTCGGACTCCTGGTGGGTACCTGTGGCTCTCCACGGTGTGCATGTTCTCCGACAAGACGGTAATCTCTGTTTTTTTTCAGCGTCTTTTCAGTGGTCATGTATTTCTATAAAGTCTTTTCGAACTTCCTGGATGCTTTTACTATGTACCTTTCGACTTCTGGTTTTTCCTTTTTTTCCTCTTCGAACAGCGTTTCTTTTTCCCTGGGTCCTGCGTGAGGCTCGGGAGTCGGGTGTCCCCCTGCCGGTGCGTGAGCAACGCCTACTTGTGCAAGTGCAGGCCCAGCTGTTTCGACTGGTGCACAGGACTGGATCGCTTGCATTGCCTCTGCCGCGGTTCTGGCAGTCTCGGCTGATGCCACCGCTGCTGCCGATACTGTGGCAAGTGTGGCCGTCTGCGTGCTGATCGACATCTTCATCTCTTCAAGTTGCTCAAGGATCTTCTGCGAACTTCTATCGTTGCTGGCTGGTCTTCCTTTGCTGTCTCCCTTCCTCCCATCTTCTCGAGGATCGATTTCCCGCTTCGGTTTCGACCTGGATCTCCGAGAGGGTGGAGAGCCACGCTCGATCTCACGAGTAGCTTCCGCAAAGCTTGGACGGAGATTTTTGCCGTTGCCGCCCATCTTCGGTCATCTGGGCAGCGATGCAGCCGATCGCTGTGAGAATATCGGAACTCACTCACACACTTTTTGCATTGCGAAAGCAAGCTACTGATTGCCTCTCTCGTGGCCAGGGGGTTGGGACCCTGGCTCCTGCTTTCGCCCTCGCAAACACTTGAGAGGAACATTGCTACAAGCAAGACGGGAAGAGGAGTGCGAAACCCCATTCAGTGGACGAGTCCCTCAACCCAAGGCTCTGGTGCCTCCACAACTTCAGACAGCAATGGGACGATCCACCTCTGGGACCCCAGCCACTCTCCGCTGCGCCACTTCGGTGGGAGGAGGAGGAGGCGGAGGAGGAGGAGGAGGAGGAGGAGGAGGAGTAAGTGGAGGAGGAGGAGGAGGAGGAGGAGGAGGAGGAGGAGGAGGAGGAGGAGGAAGAAGACCAGGAGGAGGAGGAGAGGGGGGGGGGGCGAAGAGCGACCACCGTCGGGGGCAACGTCGGGGGGGGGGGAAAGGCAGAGGGGTTGCATCGACCCCCGACCGCCGACTGCTCGCCAGCACGGGCTCGATAGCCCGCCTCGCCCAGGAGCATGCGGATTCGCCATTGGGTGCCTATCTCCCCGATCTACGGGCGATGCTTCGCCGATCGACGCTCGATGTTATCCTTAAGTCGGGCGTGTCGCTCTACAGAAGGCAATATTCAAACATAGTTAAAAACTAGTCTGGGGACATGTTGTTTGTTTCTTCTAGCATTTTTCGAATATTTGGGATATCTTTCGGGTATGTCCCTACCTAGGCTCTGCCTAGAAGGGTTCTTACTCGGTAAGCTTAAAGGGCCGGGCAGTGTTCCCCGCCCCGGGCGGTTCCCCCGGCATCCGCCCCTCGGTTCCCCCAGTTGCTCCCCCTGGGTTCACCCAGCTTAGCTCAGCTAAGCTTAGCTTAGCTAAGCTAAGCTTAACTTATCTTAGCTTATCTCATCTTAGCTCAGCTTTGCCTAGCCTAGCCTAACATGGCCTAGCTTAGCTTAGCTTAGCTTAGCGTTAGCTTATCTCATCTTAACTTAGCTTAGCTTAGCTTGACTTAGTTTAGCTTAGCTTAGCTTAACCTAGCCTTAGCTTATCTCATATTAGCTTAGCTTAGCTTAGCTTGACTTGGTTTAACTTAGCTTAGCTTAGCTTAGCCTAGCCTAGCTTAGCTTACCTTGGCTTATCTTAGCAAAACTTGGCTTACCTTAGCTTAGCTTAGCGCAGCGCAGCATAGCGCAGCGCAGCATCAACACAGCATAGCATATCATAGCATAGCCAATCATAGCATATCATAACATATCATACCATGTCATAGCTCAGCATATCATAGCATATCATAGCATAGCATAGCATAGCATAACGCAGCATATCATATCATATCATGTCATAGCATTGCTTAGCATAGCACAGCGCAGCATAGCACAGCATATCATAACATAGCATAGCATAGCATAGCGCAGTACAGCATATCATAGCGTAGCCTAGCCTAGCATAGCATAGCGCAGCACATCATAACATATCATAGCATAGCGCAGTCTAGCATAGCATAGCATAGCATAGCATAGCATAGCATAGCACAGCGCAGTATAGCATCGCACATCATACCATATCATTGCGTATCATTGCGCAGCATAGCATAGTGCAGCATATCATAGCATAGCATACCATAGCCTAGCCTAGCCTAGCCTAGCCTAGCCTAGCCTAGCCCAGCATAACATTGCGCAGCATAGCATAGCATAGCATAGCAGAGCAGAGCAGAGCAGAGCATAGCAGAGCATATCATAGCATAGCATAGCATAGCATAGCATAGCGCATCACACCATCCACTATTGCTGCTGCTAATGTTGTTTTCCTAGAGGCTCCAACTCCTATGTAGGGTCGCACTGGGATATTTTTTCGTCCAACATCCGACCTAATGTTACCCCCCCGCCCACCCCGGAGCTGGTCCCCCCCCAATGTCCCCCCCCGCTTCCGCTGCGCCATCTCGGGGAGGGCGCAGAGAAGAACAGCCAGCGTCTGAGCGCGGGCAGAGACTGACGCGTCCGCAACAGGGGCCGAGAAGGAGCGCAGGAGTGCGGGGAGGGATTGCGGAGGGAGGGAGGGAGGGAAGGAGGGAGGGAGGGAGGGAAGGAGGGAGGGAGGGAGGGAGGGAGGGAGGGAGGAGGAGGAGGAGGAGGTGGTAGGAGGGAGGAGGAGGAGGAGAGGAGAGGAGGAGGAGGAGGGAGGAGGGAGGAGGAGGAGGAGGAGGAGGAGGATAATCAGAAGGAGAGTTCCGCAGCAGCAGTAGCAGCAGATGGAAGGGCCGCCGTCCGTGACCCGGCTTTCGAGCCTCGGCGGCCGCGATAGTCGACAGATCAGTTTGGAGCGTTCGTGGCGCGGCTGGCTTCTGCTGTCAGCCGCGAGGCCTTGAGCCGAAGAGTGGTTTCCGTCGGCTGCCCAGCGTGCTGTTGTCTCCAGGCCTCGTCGACAGGGAGCCTTCTCCTTCTCCTCCGCCTCCTTCTCCTCCCTCCTCCCTCCTCTTCCCCCTAGTGTTTCCCCTAGTGTTCCTCCTCCCCCTCCTTCTACTCCTCGTTGTGTTCCTCCTAGTGCTACTCCTAGGGTCTGTGTTGCCCAGCCTCTCTCTTGTCCTCTCCTCTTCTACCCTTGGCCGACAACTGGTCTGCTGGCGCAGTTGGCTTCCAGTTTTTATCAGGATGGAAAGAAACACACAGACACTAGTAATCGTCGACTTTCAGGAAAATATGGAAACATACGGGAAGTGGGGGGGAAGACGAAAACCCAGAAATTATATGAAAATTTTGGGAATCTTGGGATTTGTGTGTATATATTTGTGTGTTCCTGGGCCCCCTCATTGCATCAGGCTTCCATCGCACAGCCGAGGACCGCACTGGGGGTTACTCGATCAATGCGCTTTCTAGTAACATCAAGGCCACCCTTACATCCATGTGTATTCTCTTTTTCGTCTCGTTTTGCAGTATGTCGCTGAAGCTCTCCCAAAGCGTCTGCCCAAGGGTCTTGCGTCTTGCATCCTTGTACCTTGCAACCTCACTGCGGATGTTGACGGCATTAATTTCATTATCGATGTAGATCTGGTCTCATCACCGCTTGTTTTGTGTCCAGCTCTCCATTGCGCAGGTCTTACGGCCAGTGCCGCCGACCCTGAAGAGGGACGACGACGATGACGACGACGACGACCACGACGACCACGCCGACTACGCCGACCACGACCACGACGACGACAACGATGACGACGACAAAGATGACGACGAGGACGGCGACGACGACGACGACGACGACGCTGACGCCCTGGAGCCGAAAGCATCTCCCAGGGAGGGGTGGTCACCCACACGGGGGGGTGGTCACAACTCCTGGGCCCCCCCCCGCCACCCCCCTCCCACCCCTCCCGGAACCACCCCCGGAACCCCTCTTGTGACCCCCCCCCAGGACCGCCTCCCGGGACCTCCCCCTGGATTCCGCCCCACCCGAAGCGGGTGAGGGATTAAATCCCTTCGACTCGATTACGAAGTTGCTTGATTTTCCTCTGGCCTGAACGCGAGCGGCGACGACGACTCTAACAGAAAAGCCTCGCACACCCGCCAGCAGGGTCGGCGGATTTTTCCATGCGCAGCATCGAACACAACATGCCAAGTGCCAACTCCTCCTAGCCATGCTGGGCCGAGCAATTTTATCCAAGCGATTTGATCTTAAGCCGACTGCATCTACTTCTTTTCTACGGCGCTGTCAGGGCGACAGTCAGGGTGACAGTCAGGGTGTCTGCATGGCCGCGTCATCGACGGATACTTTCAGGCCCAGCGTGCACTCGCAGCCCGCCATGCAGGCGCCCACCGCGCAGGAGATGGACGAGGACTTCTGGGATACCGACGACGAGTTTGGCCACCCGCGCGGGCTCGCGACGGCGGCAAGCCCACGAGGCGGCTTCGCGCCCGACAGCGCGCAGGGCGGCGCCCGGCCGGCCGCAGACGCGCGGCCGCCGCCTCCGCCCGGAGGCGCGCCGCTGCTCCACGGTGCCGCGCGGCCTGGCGTGCCGCTGCGCCCCGTCGCCAGGCCGCAGCAGCAGCTGATGGGGCCTCCAGGCGACTGGTCCCAGCGGAGGCCGGTCCCCGCCCGCGCCTGGGGCGAGGCGGCGCCCGAGTCGCGCGGCCCAGGCCGCGGCCGCTGGGCGAGGCCACCGGCCCAGGGAGGGCCGGCGGGGGCCTGCGGCGGCGAGGTGGCGCCCGCGGAGGCGCTGGAGCAGAGGCTCAGATGAGGAAAAGGTGCCCAGGCATGATCGCGTCGTAGACCATTCAGCACGGAGATTCTACTATGATCGGCCCTTGGGGGCCCTCGCCAGGCCCCAAGACCATCAAAAAACGACTTCGGATGAAACACAGGCCCCTGGGAAAGGGTCTGGACTTCCGGGGACGTCGTACTGAAAAAATCAGGACGTCGCATGTCTGGGTGCCGATGCCGTTGCCCTTCCCTCGTTGTCCCTCTTTTGGGCTTCCTGGGTGGCCGTCGTCGCCACCGCTGGATTCGCCTCGAGATTCTGGTCAGGACGCACCGCTGGGAGAGGCCCGGGGAGTGTCGGAGTCAGTCCCTCTTGGCTTCCCCACAGGCGGCAGCTGCCCGAGCGGAGGGCCGGCGTGGTGGGGCTGGAGCTCCTGCGGGGTGGCGCGCCGCCGCTGGCCGAGAGCGCCGCGCCCGCCGCCCCAGGCGCTCCAGCTATCACTACGCTCGTGATCAGGAGTATCCCCATGGATGCGACGCAGAGAGACCTCCTGGACCTCATGGACAGGACCGGCTTTGCGAACCGCTACGACTTCGCCTACATGCCGAAAGATTTCGACGCCGGGACCGCGAAGGGGCACGCTTTCGTGAATTTCACCAGTCCCAGTGTCGCTCGCGATTTCGTCACCATGTGGAACGGGTCGAAGCTAGTCAGAGCTGGAGCCATCTCGCCCATGCTTGAGGTCAGGGCGTCGGCGCTGCAGGGCTACGAAGAGAACGCACGGAGGTGGAAGGCAAGCCGGCTGCGCCGCACGAGGAACCCCGAGCACCGCCCCTTCATCGCCGAGAGGCCGGCCGCCGAGTAGACGTTCGCTGTGTCGACGAGGCCTGCAGGCCGACAAGTTTGTTGTGTGGGCGGCTCGAGGGTCGGGGATGGGGGGAGCTGGGCTGTGAGGGGCTGAGGGGGGCAGGGGATGGCGGGGAGGAGCCGGATACCGAGCAACGCGCCCTCAGGGCACTCTGGCCGACGTCTCGCACGCGCGAACCTGAATCTTCTTCATTGCGCCAATGCCATTCCGCCGCTTGCATCAGTATGATGTGCAACATTTGTTTTTCAATGCCTCTCCCAGCGGTTTGACCACTGCCCTGAGTAGTTTCGCCTTGAACTGTTTCATGCTTAGGTAGAGGCTTCTTCAATCTTATCTCCAGCCTTCTTTCGTTGACGTTCGGTGGCTGACAAGCTCATTGTGTAGGTGGCTCGGGCGAAAAGGGGGATGGAGCGGAACTGGGTAGGGGACGAGGACCCCGATCACGGGAGGAGGAGGAGGAGGAGGAGGAGGAGGTTGATGAGGAGGAGGAGGAGAAGGAGGAGGAGGAGGACGACGACGACGACCACGACCGCTAACAGCAGCACCAGGCTAAGCAGCACCACTTTGAAAAGCACGCGGGTGAGCAGAACGAGTGAGAGCAGCACCGCGAGAGGTACGACCATGACCGCTACCAGCAGCACCACGCTAAGCCACATCACTCTGACAAGATCGTCGGTAAGCAGTACGAGTGAGAGCAGCACCATGAGAGTCACGACCGCGGCCGCTACCAGCAGCACTACGCCAAGCAGCACCACTCCGACAAGCACGTCGGTAAGCAGTAAGAGTGAGAGCAACACCACGAGAGGTACGACCGCGACTGCGGCCAGCAGCACCACCCCAAGCCGCATCACTCTGACAAGCACGTCGGTGAGCAGTACGAGTGAGAGCAGCACCATGAGAGTCACGACCGCGACCGCTACCAGCAGCACTACGCCAAGCAGCACCAGTCCGACAAACACGTCGGTAAGCAGTTCGAGTGGGAGCAGCACCACGAGAGGTACGGCCACGACCGCTACCAGCAGCACTACGCCAAGCAGGGCCACCCTGACAAGCACGTCGATGAGCAGTACGAGTGAGAGCAGCACCACGAAAGTTACGACCATGACCGCTACCGGCTGCACCACGCTCAGCAGCACCACTCTGACAAGCACGTCGATGAGCAGTACGAGTGAGAGCAGCACTACGAGAGCTACGACCGCGACTGCTGCCAGCAGTACCGCGCCAAGCAGCACCATTCTGACAAGCGTGTCGGTGAGCAGTACGGGTGAGAGCAACACCACGAGATTTGCGACCACGACACCGCTGCGAGCAACACCACTCAGAAATGCACGTCGGCGTAGCATTGCGAGAGTTACGACCGCGACCGCTACCGGCAACACCACGCTAAGCAACACCTTTCTGACGAGCACGCCGGTGAGCAGTACGAGTGAGAGCAGCATCACGAGACTTACGACTCCGACCGCGGCCAGGAACACCACGCCAAGCAGCGCCACTCTGACAAGCACGTCAATGAGCAGAACGAGTGAGAGCAGCACCATGAGAGTTACGGCCACGACCGCTACCAGCAGCACTACGCCAAGCAGCACCACTCTGACCAGCACGTCGGTGAGCAATGCGAGTGAGAGCAGCACCACAAGAGTTACGACCACGACCGCTACCAGCGGTACCGCTGCGAGCAGCACCACTCCGAAAGGCACGTCGGCGAGCAGTACGAGTGAGAGCAGCATCGCGAGAGTTACGACCACGAGCGCTACCAGCAACAACACGTCAAGTAGCACCACTCTGACAGGCACGTCGGTGAGCAGTACGAAAGAGAGCAGCACCAGCTGAGTTGCGACCGCGATCGCTACCAGCCGCACCACGCCAAACACCACCCGTCTCACAGGCACGTCGGTGAGCAGTGGGTGCGACGAGGACTGTCAGCGGGACGTGCGGATCGCTAGGAGACACTGCGTGACCCGAGTGCTCCAGCCAGGGATTCGGGGACATCAGACTTCACAGGCGGAGTTGTTCAACCTTGCTCACCTCCAGAGTTGCGCGGTGTCTGCTGCCGGAGCCACTGGCGGAGGTGGCACGGCCGCCAACATCGCGGAAGACGGCCTCCGTTTTCTCCCCAGGACTTTGCCAGTCTGCTGAGACTGCGCGCTGACCGCGGTCTTCTTCGCAGTTCGCTTCGCCGGCGACCTGGGCCTGCAGAGCATGCTCGGCCTTCTTGCCCCAGAGTTCTGGATGCCCCTCGGCCTCGGCCTCTCGCTGCCTGCATTCGCGGGTGGAGGGCTGACGATGGGCGAGGCTGCCGCCATCGCTTCGGGGCCACCAGTCCCAATTATGGCCGCCCTTGCCATTTGATTACATGAGGGCGGCTGGAGGACTGGGATCGCCTCCGCTGGGCTGGTGGCGTGATTCCGGGGCTTTCATCGCCCCCGGGCAGAGTGCTGCTTCGGGAGCTTGCTAGAGGTGGCGGCTGGCAGCCCCAGCAGCTGGGCGGGAGCGGTGGCCCTCTACGGTGCGGCGTGGGCGTGGCCGGCGTTTCCGGTCGAACAAACGGGCTTCAGTGTGGCAAAGTGGCGCGTCGACCAAGCCCAGGAGACACGCGTGCATTTGGTTTGCCGCATCTTGTAAAGGCCCTATTGGGGGGGTGAGCTACGGGCCCGCAGCGCGGCGAGCACGGCCAACCCATGGCACTGCCGCGTCGGCTGCTTGGACGGAGGAGGACCTGGAGGGCGTGGCCGACTTGGGCCCCGAGGGCCGAGGCCAAGTCAGAGCTTACTGCGACCAGCTGGGCGGCCAAACCCGTGCCGACCGCGCCGAGTGCACGGCGGGGGCGCGGAGAGCGAATCTAGCCAGACTGGCGCCGGGGGCTGCCCCGACTGCCGCGGCGGGCACGGCAGCGGCAGGACATGGGGGAGGCGGACGCGGAGGAGGAAGACAGGGGGCTGGATGGGGCGGAGGAGCGGCGTCTTCGGCAGGACAGGGATCAGGAGGAGGTGGGAAAGCAGCCGCCCCAGACCAGCAGCCGCGCCAGCCGCGCCAGCCGCGCCAGCGACCAGACGACGAGTGGCTCGGCGACGCGGACTTGCCCGAGGACACGGAGCAGTTGGGGCGACTCGAAGGCCACCTACACGAATACCTCCAGAACGTGGACAGGTGGGGCAACGCGTCGTGCGACAACCTCCGCGACTGGGCCCCCGCGCTGGGCAACGCGCCGAGGGGCGTCCACCGCGGTCTTCGAGGAAATCATCGCGCCCCGCGACCTGGACGACGCCGCGGCCGAAGGCCGAGCCCGGCGCGGCAGAAGAGGAGGCTGGCTGCGCCCGCTCGTCGCGGCCCGCCTGCGCCTCGCGTGGAAAGGTGACTGGGGCGCCCTCTGGCGAGGCGCCGCCGCCGCAGGTGGCCGCGCAGCGCAGCGGGGGTGGCGGGGGAGGAGCCTCCGGGAGGAAGCGCGGGCCATCAACGCATGGTCCGGGAAGGGTTGCTCCGTAATGCCTGGCGCTGGTCCGCAGCGCGGGCGCTCTGGCCGCGGGCAGCGCGGTCTACGACGCGCTCTCGCGCCTCTTCCTGGCGGGCGCGCTGCCGGCGCGACCCCCTCCAGCGCCGACTTCGGCGGCGCCTTATAGACGCGCGCCGACCCGGTGGCGGCGGCGCGCCGGCAGCTCGGTCGTTGCCCGACGCCGTCTGGGCCTGGCCCCGACGGGGGCCGATTCGAACGCTGGGCGACGACCGCGGCGGACAGTGAGGCGGCCGACCAGGTGGCAGAGTTGGCGGTCAGGTTCCTCGTGGGAGAGTGCCCGGGCGATTTCCTGCGAGTGAACTCAGGGGCGCGCCTGATCGCTTGGCGGATGCCGTGGGGCAAGATGCGCCTGGCAAGGCACGGGCTTACGGTCTCACGTACCCTCTTCCTACAAAACCCAATCACACACCTCCCTCCCGCATACAGACACGACTATCCATGACTATAGCAAACGCAGCATGATGACGATGTAAAAAGCTGCGGCAAGCGCGTCGTACGCGTTTACGCAGCGCGCGTTCCTTGCGCATGCAGTGCGTTCAGCGCGTCGTACTCTCGCGTTCGCGCGACCAAAGTTCAGCGAAATATTGCAGGCGCGCGTCGCCGCGCGCCCTGCCGTTGCTCGCGGCGCATCGTCGCGCGCGCGCGCACGAATGCGACGCATCGAGGCGCGCATTCGACTTCAGACCGCGCCTTGCGCATATGCGTTCGACGTGCTTTCTCGTTTGGCGTGTCATCGTCGGGTATTTCTTGCTGAATTTCCAACAGTAACAGCAAGGGTGCCCGACGACGCTCCAAACGGTAGAACGCGTCGAACACGTATGCGCCCAACGCGCGCCGTTGCGAACCGCGCGGCGTTGCGTCGTTTTCGCTCGTTCGCCCCAAGTGGCGAAGCTGGCAACCGCGCTCGGTTGCACCGCGTAGCGAGCGCTACGTTTCGCGCGGTCGGCGCATCCAACTACACAGCCCCCGACGAGCCTCGGGTGCCCGCGGGGCGCGGCGGATTTATTACAGCTCACGCGCTGAGAAGCCCATGCGGGGATGGCGGATACGTTTGTCTCTGCGTCTTGGGTGGGTGGGGGGGTTCTTTGGTTACTTGGGGGTCTCTTGGGGGAGTCTTTGGGAGCTTGACTTTGGGCGAAGGCGTTTCTAGGAGAGCGCGGGCCCCAGACAGTGAATCAAACGCGCAGAAACAACGTGCTCTGGTAGGCCATATACTTGAACACACAAACACCATAATGAACACAGACACTTGCGGTACGACACGAAGTGCAAGCCGTGGCCAGTTGGATTCGAAGACGCGCGGTGTCAGATATTCGGTGTGACTCCAAGCCCGCATTATGTATGCTGCTGCCGTTTGAGTTGTGCAGCTAAGCCTCGTGCTTTCTGGCGCCGTGCAGATCCAATCCATGTCTGACATCGATGGTGCTTCTCCGGTCAATGAAGTTGATGACGCCGGGGCCGCCGACATTGACGGCCCGCGCCCCCCTCCGCGTCGTCGCGTGGGGCCGCTCGTGCTTGGCCCGCTGACGTGTTTCCTGATCGTGGCCAGCCCTGGATGCCATTGGGCTAGATTGTTCCAGCGTGAGGGGGGGGCGCATTTGGGGAGGCCGCTGCGCGACAACCACGTCGTTGGACTCATCGTCGGGCATTGGCAATTCTTCCAGGACATCCCTGAAAATTTGTATTTCCTAGATGAGCTGAGGTTGCTCCAGGCTGCCGTGCGCCGTGGAAAGGGCAGGGGGCTTGTTTTTCTAACGTATGTTGCGAGGGCCAGGTTTACATTACATGATGTGGCAGGCTTCCGCGATCAATATCCAGGAGAACTGTTTCAGAGACTATTGCCGTTGCAGGGGGAGTGCCCAGAAGGTGGAGTGACTACTTGTGGCGAGTGGGTTCGATTGATGTGTGGCGCTCAGAATGGTGGCAAAGCGCTGCCCGTGGAGGTGGCGAGGCTAGGATATCATGTTGCTGCGTCGGCAGTGGGTTCAGACTGGTACTTTTGGCATGCCACTGTGTTGGGATGGGGCTTCTCTCGGCGACCCGTCATCGGCAACGCGCCCACCCTCGGGCAAGTGAATCACGCCGTGCAGGAGTTTGGGCCATTCGATTTTGATAGTTTCGAGTCTGCATTCTTGGGCCAGCCAGGGGCGGTAACCCACGACTCCAGGAGCAAGCCTGTTCGAATAATTCTTGAGTGGTTGGACGCGACGCGAGACTTGAAGCAGATGCGGATGAAGGATGCAGCTTGTGAAACATGGAATAAGATCATCAGTGGAGCACGCGAGGTTGAAAACGCGCCGATTGAGGAGACGGTGGGCTACAATGTGTTGCGGTACGCTCGGGTACGGGTCGACTGCGTGGCCATGTTGTTGCGGAGGGAGCGGTTCGCCAGGCTCGACGGCGACGGATTCGATATACATGTGCACAGCGATGGGTCACCACAATGGGCTGGGGTGGAATTGTTCGCGTCCACGTGCGATATATTGACACCTTGCGCGCAGAGCCCGAGCAAGTATCATGTGGACAGGCGCCTGCTTCCGTTGATCAATATCGGCATGTCAATGGCCAGTGCGCTTGGGAAGTGTTTCGCGCTCCTCTGGCAGGTCTTCCTCACAACTCGGCCGCGCTTCGAAGGTGTTCGCAAATTTCTTAACAGAGTACGCTCGCTGACAGTTGACATCGGCGCTGAGCGGTTGCTGGCGGATTACGAGGACGTCCTGCCGTGGTTCTTCAGGTCCTTAGGCGGCGTGGTGCCGTCGAGGCTTTCGCAATTAAGTCACTTGCTGCCGCGTTGCTTGTTGGCTCCAGGGTGGCGGCGCACGGTGGATCGCATCATCAGGCGAACGCGTGGCGGCTTGCCTTTCTCCCCCCTCTTTCTCCGCAGAGTCAGGGCCATCAACAATTTCGTGAAGCACTATAGGTTGGATTTGACACGGCTGCTCAAGGATGTGGAGGCGTTCGGCGCGGCCGATTTTGCGCAGACTGCGTCTTTGCCATATCTTGCGGAGTGGAGGTGGGGAACTTTACATGGCGTCTTGAAGTCGCTCGAATCCTGCATCGTGGCCGTCGTGGTGTCGATTGACCTCGGCGCGTTTATCACGAGGCAGACGGCAACCAAGATGGCCAAAGACGCCCAGGAGGCATTCGGATCGGTGCAGTTTCACATTGAATTGAAGTTCGTGGTGTGGTTTACCAGTTGGTTGGCTGAGTTGCAGAATGCAGCGACGTGGTGTCCTTGTCATTTGGGGGCTTGCAAGAGGAAGGAGTACCCTGACTGCACCATGCGAGGCCGTATGCTGCCAATCGTTCCGGATATCAGATCACATTTCCTTGCTGAACCCATTGCTACGATGGAACAGTGGACGGCCACGCAGTGGGGAGATGCAAATACATGGAGGTTGTTGCATGGCAGCGTGCGGTGGGCGCACGGCCTGATTCTCGAGGTCACACGGCTTGCAGATGTGATCCCGTACCTTTTCAGCCGACTTGATCAGCCTCATGTGAAGGAGGAGTGCGTTCGTCAGTACACGTCGAAAAGCCACGACCAGCATCATAGAGTTTCGCAGTATTTCATGGACCCCGCTGGCCCCATGCGGCGACTAGTTATTGAGGTACCAGAGGCAGGTGAAATCAACGATGAGCATCGCAAGAGGGAGGTCGAGTCCGTCGCCAACATCAGTCTTGACGACAATGTGAATGAGAGCCCCCCACGCACGCGTCAAGCGCGAGATGGGCAGATGCCGTCCAGCACTCTTTCCTTGGAATGCGTCTTCTTGGAGGTTGAACCAAAATCTAGAGGACCTGAAGTACTTAGGTTCTGGAGGGGACTCGGAGTTGTAGAAGTTATGGAACGTTTACTCGTCGACCATCCAGGTGGAGAGTAGGAAGCTTGGGCGCGACCCACGGTGTACGAAAAAAGTGTTCACGGACAAGCTGCACATGGTGCTCAGCGGCTTCTGCGACGGCTTTGGCGAGGGCGATGCCGAGCAGGATGACGATGGGGATGGCGATTGCCCGACCTTCGACGATGCCGACGGTGGTGGCGGAGCTCTCGTCGCGCGCCGACCTCCGAAGCGTCCTAGGCCAGACCGCGGGCTCCCATCTAAGCGTTTTTATATGTTATGCGTCTTGGCACAGCCGCACCACTTCAGCAACGGGTGCGTTCAATTCAAGCCGAATGGACCTCAGGTGTACTTCAAGGCATTACTGAAGGATCCAACGACGGTGCCAGGGCCGCCAGCAATCAAGTACATTGAAAATGACGGTGAATCTCACGACGGCCCAGCTCCAGCACAACTACTGGGGCTTCCGACCAGGTCGGCCGCGAGTGAGACGGTGGCGAGAATTGACGCAGACATCGACGGCGACGATGGCTCCCTCCATCGCGCGCCAGCTCCGCTACAGCTTGCAGATGACGGCGGCTCCAGCGCACACTCGCACACATCTTCATCGCACGCTTCTGTCGATGAAGGCTCCGTGGACGGAGGCAACGCTGTCGGGCCAGACTCGCGCCCGCTCTTCATCGACGGCATGGCCGTCACTCGGGGGTCCCACCTTGGCCGAGGGGACTTCGGACTGAGAGTGAAGTGCTCGAACCCATCTCACGTGAATTGCAGTTGCTACCGATCAGTTAAGCTGTGGACGGAGGAGTTTGGGGTTGATGCACCAGCGTTGTTTCTGAAAGCGTGGGTGGTCAAGAGTTTGGTCATGGATGGTTTGGCTCACAGGAGGTGGAGGCCAGGCCGCCAGGATGTCAGATTGCATGCCCTTGCGGACTCGTGAGGTGGATGTGCAAGCGTTCGTTGCATGGCGGATGTGCCATGGAGCGGTTGGCTACATGGGCTTGTCGTCGGCGTTCCGCCGTGCAAAACAGATGCGAACAAATGCTAACGCTATCGTCGCAGCCACCTCCGACCCCGAAGAGACGCCCCCAGTACGCCTGCACGACCGCGCTGCGGTAACCACGCCACACGCAGCACATACACTAGCAACCTCAAGCGTGCAATACATGCACAAACACTGCGCAATCACGCGCGTGATAACACCACACTCGCACGCGCGCGGTATATCTCACTGACCCTAGTTGCGTAAACCTGCCCCGTATGGGGCGGGACCCTGAGGGAGGGCGAAACCTAAATTAATAAGTTTTTTTTGAGGGGGGGGGCTCGGAGTCCGACTTGGCTGGTCGACCCTGCTAGCTGGTACCAGCGTAATGGGGCCCGTTTCGACAAAAGCCCAATTTGGGCACCCCCCTTGGCTGTGGCCTCGATTGGGCGGGGCCCTTTGGCGTCAGACCGTTTCGAGCGAGGCGCTGTGGGGCGGGGCCTCGCTCCGCGATCCTCGGGCGAGGGGCGCCACCAGCGCAAAGCTGGTGGTGCAACTTGTTGGGGTGGGCTTTTCAGTGCGACAGGCTTCGGGCACATCACCTTGTGGTCTCAGCGTTCCTCGGCTTGCCGATGATTGCGGGATCCAGTGATCGGGCAGGGGGGCGAAAGGGAGCGAGCGGGCTGGCGGGCAATGGTTTCGCGGCTCTGCTCCGCATTGACTCGGTGGCTGCAAGGCGCAGCCGCCGCGAACCGATCCCGAATCACACGCAGCAGGTCGCCGATGCTGAAAACAGCCCAACGAGAAACCGCCACTAAGGTTCGTTGGGGTAACGTGCGCGCAAACGTTGCACCACCGCGCGGTTCGTGGCATCTAACGTGCCACGCGACGTTGCCCGCGTTTGGGTTTGCGCGCGCTCAAGGATCCATTGGCCGTGGCCCGCTCCGCACATAATCTGGACCTGCGGGTTGGCTGCGGCGCGCCAACAAACAAGTTTACGCTTGAAGCGCGCGGAGGCAACCACAACTCCAACCGACGGCCACGTTGAAGTACGAATAACACCTCTCAGGCAACGCAAGCAAGATTCCGAACCACCCGCGCCAAACTGATGGGGTACCCAGCATGCGCACAACGCGGCTGGCGGAGCCGAAGCGATGCCCCAGGGTTGCCCAGCCGAAATGTACTCGTCATTTACGTTGGTTAACTTTGGCCACAAACCACAAGACCCGAAATGCCAGTAGGCTACGACAGCAACAAGGGGTGGATTACGGACGACAAGCGGCGGCGCCATCAAGAGTTTGTCCTGGCTTGCACTTGAACTACGATCGCGACAACGTGAACCACCCTGGGGCAGTCCTGATCTGCCCTTACGCTGCGCGCATGCCAACGGTGGGCAACGAGCGACCAACATTTGAACCACCCTGAACTCGTTCTGAACAGCGATTGAATTGCGAGCGCGACGACGTGGGTCAACCTGCATTAACACTGAACTGCTCTTGAACTACGCAGATGCCAGCGGTAGGCTACGGGCGACCACAAGCTGAACCACGCTGACCTAATCCTAAGCTGTTCTTGGGCTACGGGCGCGGCGACCTTTGCGACCTTGGGCTAGTCCGGAACTGCTCTTGAACTACACCACCCACAGCGGTGGTCTACGGACAAGCAGCAGAGGCACGCTGAACTACTCCTGAACTACAACTGAACTACAAGTGCGACGACCTGAACCGCGCTGAACTAGTCCTGAACTACCCTTGAGCTACAGCGATGCCTTTGATGGGCGATGGGCTGTCACAAGCTGAACCACGCTGAACTACTCCTGCGCTATTCTTGAACCACCAGAACAAGGACCTGAACTACCCTGAACTAGTCCTGAACTACCCGTGAACTACACGGCCGACAGCGACGGACCGAAGGCGCCCAGGGGCTGAGCCACGCGGAACTACTCCTGAACTACTCTTGAACTACGCTCGCGACGACCCGAACCACGCTGAACTACTTGTGAACTATTCTTGGACTACCTGGATGCGAACGGCGGGCGGAGGGCGACCACAAGCTGAACCACCCTGAACCAGACCTGAACTACACTTGATCTACATGCGTGACGACCTGAACCAACCTGAACTACTCTTGAATTAGTCTTGAACAACAACACCCACAGCGGTGGTCTACGGACAAGCAGCAGCGGAACCACGCTGAACTACTCCTGAACTACCCTTGAACTACAAGCGCGGCGATCTGAACCACCCTGAACTAGACCTGAACTGCCCTTGAACTACAGCGATGCTTGCGATGGGCGATGAGCGACCACAAGCTGAACCACGCTGAACTAGTCTTGCGCTACACTTGAACTACAAGCGCGAAGACCTGAACTACCCTGAACTAGTCCTGAACTGCCTTTGAACTACACGGCCGGCAGCGGCGGACCGAAGGCGCCCAGGGGCTGAACCACGCTGAACTACTCCTGAACTACTCCTGAACTACGCGCGCGAGGACCTGAACCACGCTGAACCACTCTTGAACTATTATTGAACTACATTGGTGCGAGCGGTGGGTGACGGGCGACCGCAAACTGAACCACCCTGAACTACTCCTGAACTACTCTTGAACTACGTGCGCGGCGACCTGAACCAACCTGAACCACTATTGAACTAGTCTTGAACTACACGACCGACTGCGGCGGACCGAAGGCATTCAGGGGTTGAACCACGCTGAACTACCCCTGAACTACACTTGAACTACGAGCGCGACGGCCTGAACCACGCTGAACTACTATTGAACTACTCTTGAACTGCAGCGCGGACAGGAGTGCACCATGGATCAGCACAAGCTGAAACACTTTGAACTAGTCCTGGATTACACTTGAACTACGCTCGCGACAGCCTGAACCACACTGAACTACTCTTGCACTACGCTTGAACTACAGCGTGCACAGGCGTGCGCCATGGACTAGCACAAGCTGAACCACCCTGAACTAGTCCTGAACTACACTTGAACTACGCGCGCGACAACTTGAACCACCCTGAACCACCCCTGAACTACTCTTGAACTACAGCGCTCACGACGGTGGGCCCGTGGCTGCCAGTGGTCGAACCACCCTGAACCACTGCAGAACTTTTCGCCAACTACGATTGCGACGACGTTAGCCACCCCGAACTAGGCCTGTACTTCTTTTGAATTGCGCGGATGCGGGCGGCGGGCCAACGGACGACCACAAGCTGAACCGCGCTGAACTACCCCTGAACTATTCTTGAACTACGAGCACGACGACCCGAACCACCCTGAACTAGTCTAGAACTATTCTTGAACTACATTGATGCCAGTGGTTGGCGATGGACAAGCAGCAGCTGAACCACGCTGAACTCCTCCTGAACTGCTCTTGAACTACGAGCACGGCGACCTGAACCACCCTGAACTAGTCCTGAACTACTCTCGAACTACAGCGATGCCTGATGAGGGATTGGCGACCACAGACTGAACCACGCTGAACTACTCCTGAACTACCCTTGAACTACAAGCGCGGCGGCCTGAACCACCCCGAACTAGCCCTGGACAGCCCGCGACCTACAATATTTACATTGTGTGCGCGCGGGCTGCCATAGGCTGAACCAACATGAACTAGTGCCGAACTACTGGCGACTTACGCGCGAGGCGACCTGGACCACCCCGAACTTCAATTTAATTGCCCTGGGTCTACGCTAAGAACGGCGGTGGCGCACGGGCGTCCGCAGTCTGATCCACCCCGAGCTTGCCCTGAACTGCGTTTGAACTGCGCGCGCGACGGCCTGAACCACCTTGAACCAGCCCTGAAATGCATTTGCAGTGTTATTCCGACAGCGGGGGGCGGCTTGCGATCAAGTCCACCACGTCGAATCACACTTGAGGTGCACGTGAGCACCACCTCCATGTTCCCACGAGCGGGGCTGGACGAGTGGGCTGCGGCCGCGTCGCGAAATACGAGGGTGCTTCGCGACGCTCTCCTCGCACCAATGGTGGCGCTTGCCGCGCCGCTGTTGGCAGTGACGGTGGAAGCGCGTTGCTTGGGCGCTTGCCCCGCGCGTTCAAGTTGAGACGGCGGGGCGCCGTCGGCGCGCCCTGGGGCGCCAAGCGCCGCCGCGCTCGCCAACCGCCTCCCTATGCCAGCGGCGTGGTGTCCAACTCGAGGGTGTCACCGTTTGGGGCTCCTGTTCGGACGCGCTGCGGGACGTCGGCGGCCGTCGAAGGCGCCGGCTCGCGGGGCGGCAGTGTGCGCGACAATTCTGTATGCGGCTGAGTGGTGCGGAGGCTCGATGTGTCTGAAACCATATGATGTCATATGTTTCCGCGCGTATCGGTTTGTATGCGGCGGGCGGCTGCGCGGCCGCAGTGCGCGCGCTTCCCGCCGTCGCGGGCGGCGACGCAGTGCGCCGCGCCAGTGGTGTCTCCATGTGCGCGGGGCGGGTGGCGAGGGGGGCGCTGCTCGGCGGTCTGCGCGGCGCGCTTGGAACTCGCGCGCGCAGCGCTCCGCAAGCGCGGCGGGGGCGGCTGTATTGGGGGGGGGGGGGGGCGCGCGGCAGCCTGACGTCCATAGCCAGCCTTTCGTTGGCCATCTTGCACTGCGACCCCGTCGCGTTCGCAAGTGTCTTCGCTATCGCGGGCATCGCGTGGGCGCGCCTTGGGTGGAATCCGCGAGTTGTGGGGCGCGCGCCAACCGCGTCGAAAGACGTTGCGACGCAACTTGTCTAGGCCTGAACCGCGCGGGCGGTTTCCGCGCGCAGCCTGAGGGGCGCGGTGTATACATGCGCTGTCAGACGACGCCAGTAGTGCATCGAGGGCGATCAGGGGCCACAGCCCCTGAACCCCGTCGGGGCTATGCGGGGCGGGCGGTCGCGACCACCTGGCAGACTTTGAATTGCCCCTGGTCTAGCATTGGCTACGACGGCCAGGGTAGCGGAGCAAGGCCGCCTAGAGGCGGTAACGCTTTGACCTGGTCTTGAGCCAGTCTTGAACTACGCGCGCGACGACCTGGACAACCTTGAACTATTCCTGGGCAACTCTTGACCTACAGAGCCCACGAGCGCGAGCCACGGGCTGGCGCAAACCGAACCATTTTTAACTAGTCTTGAACTACACTTGAACTACGCGCGCGACGGCCTGACCCACCCTGAACTATTCCTGAACTACTTTTGAACTACAGCGCGCACGGGCGCGAGCCACGGGCTAGCACAAGCTGAACCACGCTTGATCTAGTCCTGAACTACACTTGAACTACGCGCGCGACGGCCTGAACCACATTGAACTACTCTTGAACTACTCCTGAACTACAGCGCCCACAGGAGTGTACCAGGGACTCGCACAAGCTGAACCACTTTGAACTAGTCCTGAACTACACTTGAACTACGCGCGCGACGGCCTGAACCACACTGCACTGCTCCTGAACTACTTTTGAACTACAGCGCCCACGGCGGTGGGCCATGGATAAGCACAAGCTGAACCACTTTGAACTAGTCCTGAACTACACTTGAACTACGCGCGCGACGACCTGAACCACCCTGAACTACCACTGAACTACTTTTGAACTGCAGCGCTCACGGCGGCGGGCCAACGGCGACCGCGGGCTGAACCAAATCGAACTAGTCCTGAACTGCACTTGGACTACGCGCGCGACGGCCTGAACCACCCTGAACTACTACTGAACTATTTTTGAACTACAGCGCCCACAGGGGTGCAGCGACAACCGCCAATTGCTCAACCACATTTAACTAGTGCTGAACTACACTTGAACTACGGGCGCGACGGCCTGAACCACCCTGAACTATTCCCGAACTACTCTTGAACTACAGCGCGGGCAGGAGTGCACCATGGATCAGCACAAGTTGAACGACTTTGAACTAGTTTTGCACTACACCTGAACTACGCGCGCGACGGCCTGAGCCATCCTGAACTACTCCTGAACTACTCCTGAACTACAGCGTGCACAGGCGTGCGCCATGGACTCGCACAAGCTGAACCACTTTGAACTGGTCCTGAACTACACTTAAGCTACACAGGAGTGGAGGCTGAACCACCTTGAACTAGTCCTGAACTACACTTGAACTACGGGCGCGACGGCCTGAACCACGCTGAACTACTACTGAACTACTCTTGAACTACAGCGCGGGCAGGAGTGCACCATGGATCAGCACAAGCTGAACCACTTTGAACTAGTCCTGGACTGCTCTTGAACTGCGCGCGCGACGGCCTGAGCCACCCTGAACTACTCTTGCACTACTCTTGAACTACAGCGTGCGCATGCGTGTCCCATGGACTACGACAAGCGGAACCACCCTGAACTAGTCTTGATCTACATTTGAACTACGCGCGCGACAGCCTGAACCACCCTGAGCTACCCCTGAACTACTCTTGAACTACGGAGCTGTCAGGCGTGCGCCATGGACTAGCACAAACTGAACCACTTTGAACCAGTCTTGAACTACACTTGGACTACGCGCGCGACGGCCTGAACCACACTGAACTACCCCTGCACTACGCTTGAACTACAGCGCTGGCAGGCGTGGGGAGGCGCCCAACGATGACTGAACCAGTTTGAACTAGTCTTGAACTGCACTTGAACTACGCGCACGACGGCCTGAACCACCCTGAACTACCCCTGAACTACTTTTGAACTACAGTGCTCACAGGAGTGGGTCGGGCGACACCAAGGACAGAAACATTTGAACTAGTCTTGAACTACACTTGAACTACACGCGCGACGACCTGAACCACCCTGAACTACTCCTGAACTACTCTTGAACTACAGCGCTCACGACTGCCAGCCATGGACTAGCACAAGCTGGGCCACTTTGAACTAGTCTTGAACTACACTAGAACTACGCGCGCGGCGGCCCGAACCACACTGAACTACACCTGAACTATTCTTGAAATACAGCGCCCACGACGGTTGGCCATGGACAAGCACAAGCTGAGCCACGTTGAATTAGTCCTGAACTACACTTGAACTACGCGCGCGACGGCCTGAACCACCCTGAACTACCCCTGAACTACTTTTGAACTACAGCGTGGCAGGGGCGTTCCACGGACTAGCACAAGCTGAACCACCCTGAACTAGTCCTGAACTACACTTGAACTACGCGCGCGACGGCCTGAACCACCCTGAACTAATCTCGAACTACCCCTGAACTACAGCATCCACAGGCGTGTGGCATTGGCGAGCACAGGCTAAACCACTTTGAACTAGTCTTGAACTGCACCTGAACTGCGCGCGCGGCGACCTGAACCACCCTGAACTACTCCTGAACTACTCTTGAACTACAGCGCGCACGGCGGTGATCCATGGTCAAGCGCAAGCTGCACCACTTTGAACGAGTCTTGAACTACACTTGAACTACGCGCGCGACGGCCTGAACCACCCTGAACTACTCTTGAACTATTTTTGAACTACAGCGCGGACAGGGGTGCACCACGGACTAGCACAAGCTGAACCACTTTGAACTAGTCCTGAACTACACTTGAACTACGCGCGCGATGGCCTGAACCACCATGAACCATTCCTGAACTACTCTTGAACTACAGCGCGGGCAGGAGCGCACCATGGACAAGCACAATCTGAACCACTCCGACTTAGCCTGGGACTGCACTTGAACTGCGCGCACGACGAGCGGAACCACCTTGAGCTACCCTTGCGCTGCTCTTGACCTGCGATACCACAAGCGAAGCCGCGGTAACCTCCACAGACTGAGCTGCTTTGCACAAGTCGCTATTGCATCTGAGCAGCGCGCGCGAAGCCCTGCAAGAACGTCACGTCGCCATGGGCTAAGATTGAACAGCGACGCCCACTGCAATGACGCCAGGGCTACCAAGCGCCGACTACGTTGAACGGGGCTTGTGCTATTCTAGAACTGCACGCGCAAAGGGCTGCGCCGTTTCGACATGTTCTTGATCGGCGCATGGACTGCGGCGGTTGCAGCAGTAGGCCATGGGGGGATAGTGATACGTCCGCCCTGAGCGGATGCTGTGGTATTCTGGAACTCAGAAGACGACGGCCCGACCCATCTTGCGCTAGCATGGGCGACTCGCGCGCTGCGCCGCAGGCAAAGACGGGCTGTCGGCCGCCGAGAGAGCAGCTGTTTTTATTCATCTGCGCTTGGTCAATTCTTGAGCTGTGATGCGCGCTCACAACTCACCCTGAGCTACACGTGAGACAGAACGTGTACACGGCGCTTAGATGCCGACGCGCCGTGGCATTACCATCTGGTATGACACGCCCGCGCTACGAGCCCAAATCATCATGGCCAATCATTGTTCCACTTTGGGGTTCGGGGCGGCAAGCACTTGTTCGGTTCCGACTGAGAGCAAGGCAACATTCCGCGGCTATTTAGCGTCGCGTAGCCATGCGCTCCAGCAAACTAGCGCTCCGTGGCGCGGGCACGAGGTGCGCGCAGGCTCGTCTCTGCCATCGCTGGGCTATGGCGGGCCAAGTGCATAGCCGCGCACGGCTTTCCCTGGGCAGCGATTGGCTTGCGCGATCGATTGCCCAAGCCACCTCGAAGCATTGATGAAGTACTGCTGTTCTGGCACCGAGAGCGGGCCATGCTTGCCCGACAGCAGCATTCCCCACATTGCCGCGCTGCTGCGCTGAGGGTGGGGCTGCGAAGTCTTTAGGCCTAGGCCCTGCAGGAATGCAAACGACACGCGTCGAGTCCTACGCGCATGGGCCACGCGAGTCGCAAAGCCGTTATGGACCTCACTTGGGCCAGACACCGACAGCGTTGAGTTGCGGGCGCAGGGGTGCCTGGCCCAAGTTTGCTGCTCCCATCGCATGCTTAGTCGTGCGGAGGAACAGCAAATTATCATTGGGTTTCGCCAGACGCATGCCGGCGATACCCCGACGACGTAGCCTTGCGTGTTGTTCCTACTACAGTGGGTCGTCAGCGTTGTCTTCTTGGGCGAAGCCAGCGACAAGGCCTGTGCTTCAAGTGTTTGTCGACATGGTTTTGCGGTCGTTCGGGGTGCCCGATTCGCCGCGTCGCGTGACCATCAGCATGCGCGGCCGAAAAGGGTCGCGGCGCAGTTGGCAGCGTCCAGCGATGGCCACATTCATTCGCTTCAGCGCAACCCGCGCGAATCCACGACATGACGCGCAATGCAGCGCGCGAGCAAAAGTATTCAGCTTTGCTTAAGTCAAGGCTAACATATCGTGCCATAAAATAGAAATCTGTACTAACAAGTTAGCGGTGTGCGCTTAACCAAATATGCGCTCTCACAATAAAGGCCACTTGCTGCACG
Source organism: Prorocentrum cordatum (assembly GCA_963575745.1). Taxonomy (NCBI): domain Eukaryota; class Dinophyceae; order Prorocentrales; family Prorocentraceae; genus Prorocentrum; species Prorocentrum cordatum. The sequence goes on along the minus strand of CAUYUJ010014449.1, from coordinate 254,975 downwards.
GACGCGCGTCGCACTTACAGGCGCCACGCGTGTGGCGCATTCGAGGCACAGCGCAGCGCCAGTATACATTGCAGTGCATACAGCACGCGCGCTGGGCATGAGCACACACCAACGACTGTCACTGGCTGGCGAGACCCCCCCCAAAGGGCCTCTGCAAGGGTTCTTGGGCTCTCAAGGTTCACGTGGTTACAAATCACATGTTGCTGTCGCTTGTCGGTGCTGCGCTACGTGCTATGTTTTCTCGAGGATGTATGCGCCAACGTTTCGCAATGATGGGGTATATTGTCTAAGCGTGTTGTTTCTGAGGGCTCTCGCAGTTGGTCTCTTTCAAGAAAGCCCTAAGGCGGCGCGTCCGCACTCTGACTCGGTTGCTCGAATGCAAAGAACACAAGCGGTTTCGCGCCGTCTTCTCGTGACCACGGCGTTCGAGGCCGCGGCGCCACATCTGAAGACCCGATGTGGCGCTGAGGCCCCGACCGCCGCGTTGTCCGGGACGGGCGACGTGAAACCGCGAAAAAAGTGGTCAGTCGGTACCAGGACGTTGTCGTTTTTTGTTTTCTCGTGGCCGATTGGGGTCCCTCGGGGCCTATCCCAAAAACTGTTCGGCGGGAATCTCTGTCGTGCTCGGGGCTTGTTGTTTGGAAAGGCCGCAGGTTTCCCCCAGGGCTCAAGCGGGCGGAAACCAATGAAATGTCCAGCGGCATGGCCGTCATTCTGACCACGCGATCCGTGAGAGCAACCTTTGGATTTCGAGTTCTCCATTCGCTTCCGTATCGTAGCCATTCTGATTCAGGGTTGTTTTCTCGATGCACCTTGCGGCCCAGGGCGAGGTGCGCATCTCTTCACTTAACGGAGCGTCCCTCAGCAACCATGTCCGTCTCTGGAGACGACGTTGACGCAGCGGAGATGCGGCCTCCTACAGCCCCGCCAGTGGCTCGCAGGAGGAGTTCTGCCAGCGATCATGCTGCTCACACCAAGGCCGAGCTAGCAGGCGCATGCTACTTATGCCAGGAGCCGCTGCGCCCTAAGGACAACACCAAGAAATGGCACGGCTACGTCTTCCACGCTAGCCCGTGCTGGAACAACATTCGGGCTCGCCAGCGCGTCTGCAATGCCACCCATAGCGGCCTCAGGCGCGAGCTCGAGCTGATGAACGGCGATCCTGAGAAGTGGCGCTGCGAGGCGATGCAGTTCGATCGGGCTCACTTTGATAGCAACCGATTGCATGCGCGCGAAGCTCTGACGAAGCAGCTTGCAGACTACGGGTTCGAGCTGCAGCGCAAGGCTGAGCTGACCTTGAATGACACCGCGAAGTACACCAAGGCACAGTACAAGAAGGCGAAGTTGAGGGGCATGGATTCGGACGAGGCGAGCGCCGAGTGGGACAGTGAGTACGCAGAGCACCCGACGGTCAACAAGAAGGGCGAGAAGTGCATTGCCATTGAGGGTCCCGAGGTGACCAGGAAGTTGGAGGGGGCGGAGCGCCAGGGCGTGAAGCGAGGTCTGGTCGAGTCGGCGCCTGGAACCTCCTCTTGGAGCTCAGGGGCGGCATCTTCTGGTGGCGATGGGGCTAATCCAGCTTCGGGGCGAACTGGCGGGAAGAGCGGCGCCAACCGGACGGAGGTGAACATCCAGCGCCTCGCGGATGCATTCAATGAGATTGGAGAGGATGACGTTATCTCAGTGGTGAGCACGCACACTCGCGGTTCACGCGGCGCCCGCTTGGCGTCGCAGTTGCAGCCGCCGCAGGGCTTCCTGACACAGAAGGATGACATCAGCACCGCGATTCGGGAGATCGTCTCAAGCATCGACGGCAGCAAGAAGGAGGTCGGCGCGATCAAGAAGCTCCAGGCGCTGCACACCAAGGTCGTGGAGAAGAACATTGGGGTGGGGGGTCTACCTCATGACGTCAGCACGGTGATCGGCGACCTCTCTCGCGTGAGCTCGTTGGCCAAAGGCGAGCTCGAGAAGATCGGCCCCGCCAAGGTGGATGAAGTTCCATCTCTCGAGGAGGCGCTAACGAACACCCAGAAGCAGAAGCCCACGTGCTCCGAGCAGGTGCAAACTCTCACGGATCAGCTGAATTTCAAGTTCCAGAAGGCTTGCTCTGAACAGAGGTCCGAATACCAGAAGAACCGCTGGGAGAAGACGGAGATCCAACATATGCTCAGCAAAGGAGGCTTTGGCCTGAACTTGTCCAAGTGGGCGTCGGAGCAGACCCACAGCGCGGCTAGCTTCAGTGGCGCCAGCACGGATGGCGTGATCTGTTCGTGTGGGAAGGCGCAGCTCAACCCCGAGGACGGTTCCTTCGACGTGGCCAAGCTGGCTCTCTTCACGGGCGAGAGCCCCAACGAAGACTGCCAGTCGCATACTGTGTGGTGGGGCATGAAGTTGCTGCTGGACGATGCCGCGAAGGTCTTCATCGACAGCAAGATCACCAGCATTAAGGCTGAGATGGCCAACCACCCGCTGCGGCCAGGTGCGATGGGGAGGGTGTCAGATTGCTTCGCAAACGTCGACGCGGTCGCCACCTTGGGCGCGCAGAACACCAAGGAGAAGGGCTCGGAGTGTTGGCTCGTGTGTGCGGCAGCTGGCGTCTATCGCATTGGTCCTCAGAGCGTGCCCATGCCAGGCGCGCCATCGATCATTGCCGCCATGGGCAAGCCGCTCTTGGTCCACGCCGTGCGCATGAAGGACTTCTTGGGCCAGGGCATCGCCGTGAACAACTACGAGCAGTTCCTCGCGACAGCGACGGGAGCAGACATCATCAAGCAGTCAACGTTGGTGATCGTCAACCCAGGGGACAGCTTGTACGTTCCCACGGCGTGGTGGTGGTCCTTGACGGTGCTCGCGGGGCTCCGCGACACGGTTGCATCAGACGAGTCGAGGGCGAAGGGGCCACCGAAGGCGAAGGCGAAGGCTTCCGCCACGGCTCCAGCTCCAGGTCAGGACACGGTCGGCATGGCCACGGTGGTGCCAGTCTACTCCCCGTCGCTTTGGGGCACCGCCCAGAGCAATGAGCAGGGAGCGATCGTTGCTTTGAACAAGGCCCACTTCGACACGAAGAAGGGTCGTGCGATGTGGGATGAGCGTGCCACGGCATTCGGAAACGTGTTTGCCACCTAGTCGGAGAGATGGAGCTTCGAACCTAACAAGGCCCATGGCTGCGCGCTCTGGGTCAACGCGTGGCAGTCCCAGCTGGTGGCGCGGAGATTGATGCGAGGCCCTTGCAAGCTCAGGATGGAGTGTTTCATCAGGCCTGGGCGCCCGAGATCCGTTCATCAGGGCGATCGCCGTGGCATTTCATTCATTACCTCCCCCGCCTCATCATGCCAATGTGTTGTTGCATATGTGGAGCTTCGCTCTATGCACCCTGATGTTTCTAATGCCTGGAGCTTCGCTCTCTGCACCCTGATGTTTACTATTCCCAGAGCTTCGCTCTCAGCACGCCTGGTGTTAAGTATATCTGGGGCTTCGCTCTGTAAAGCTTGATTGCATGTCGACTGGCATTCTGGTGCGCCATGCCATTCGACATCCATGTGGCGGGTTGTTGGGTCCGCGTGGCCTTTCAGGGGTGCCTTCGGGGCCCGCGCCCTCGCGAGCAAGGGATGGGGCGGGAGGGCGGGCGCGACATAAGACAACTACGTTGGGATCTGGGGGGGCAGGGGGCGAGGGGCACAGAGGGGCACGGGGTAAAAGGTCGGAAGAACGAACGAGGATGGAGGCATGATGCTTGGGCGGGGGGGGCGGAACGATCGCCCGTAGGACGCGCGCTGGAGGCGCGGGGATGGCGGGGGAGGGCGGTCGCGCGGGAGGGGGGCGCGCAGCCGTCACTGACGGCTGTCGTGATCGAATTCGGTTTTGTCGCTGCGGCATCCGAGCCGTTTGCTGGACGAACCGCCCGCGTGCACTCATGGTCCAGCGACGCGCCCGTCGCGCGGAACGAGCGGCCAGATGCTGTGGCCGTGTCACAACGTATGGCCGTCGTTCGCGCGCCGCGGGCGCATTGGCGGACTTTGGGTGCGAGCGCGGGGTGCGTCCAGCAAACGACGCGCGTGCCGAGGTGGCGGCGCCAGACTCGATAGCGAGTGCTGAAAATGAATGCTGTCCTGCGCGGCGCGCTCGAGGGTGCTTGCGTTGACAACGCGGCCGCGCTGCGCGTCCCATTAGAGCGCGATCTCGCGAGCGCGGGCCTGCGTCAAAAGGCGTTCGGATGTTCGATGCGCTGATCTTGGCGTTACGGGTTCGTTCGCCTCGCCGCGCAATCGCAAATTGACGACTCGTTCGGTCGTTCGGGCGTGGGCGCGCGATGCGTGCGCGTCACCACTTGCGATTAGCATTGCGTCGGCGCGTGCGCTACTCGATGAAAACGTGAATGAAATAAATCATAAAAAACAACGAACACACCGCCGAACTATGCGGTTTGGCAGCGTGTTGCTTTTTCTGTAGAAGTTACATGATGTGTTGAGCGTTTCTGTAGCGGATGGTTGCTTGCCAGCGCTTTGACCGTAAGTCCGTGCCTTGCCAGATGCGCCCTGTGGCGTGCAGTTCGGCCCGGCGCGATTGCAGCGCGGGCGGCCTGCTTCGTGTTTCGGGGCGAGCTGCGCGATGGTTGCGGGCCGTGCCAGTTCGCGGTAGGGCGGCAAGCGGATTCAGAACAAGTTCCTAAGGCTTTCGCAGCTCCCGCATCGGCGGAGCCGGGCAACGTTGCTTTGGCGTTCGACGCGACCAACGCCTTAATCGCAGTTCCGAGAGAGCAGGTTTTTCCAGGCGTCGCCGCCCGCGCTCGAGCCTGGGCTGCTGGGCCCGGCCGCGAGCTGGCTCTGTCAGTATGCGACGCGCCTCTGGTGGGGCGAAGGCACCGCGGCGCGGGAGGTGAAGGCCACGTGCGGGGTGGACCATTGACGCCCGCTCTCCTCGGGCTATTTCGCCTTAGCCCTGGCGGAGCCACTGGTGACCGTCGACGCCCGGCTGCGTCTGTTGGCGCCGGCAGCCCGCGTGTTTTCTTACCTCGACGACGTAATGGTCGTCTTGCCTGCCTCGGCCGCCGAGCAGGGGTTCGTCGCTGTGAAGGGAAGCCTCGCTGCGGCTGGCCTCGCCCTGAACGAGAGCAAGATAGTGGCTTGGACAGCGGATCCCACAGCGTAGCTACCGCCGCGACACGCCCCCGTCCGAAAACTCATTCTACGTGGCGAGGGCCCCCTTTCGCGCCTCGTTGCGCGCGGCCAGGCTGACGGCGGCGAGGCGGGGCAGGCCGCTGACCGCTTGGTGGCGAGGCTCCGTGAACTTCGCTCGGCCGGCCTGGGCGCGCGCGTGAGCTTCCTCCTGCTGCGAACCTATTGCAGCGGGTGCGTCGCCCACATCTTGAGGGCCAGCTCCGAGGACGGCGGCTGGACAACCAGAGTGGACGCGGCCTTTGTCAGAGGGGTGGGGGGCTTTTTTGGGCGCGCGCTGCGGCCAGACCAGCGAGCGCGGCGCTTCCTCCGGCTCGCGCGCGGAGGACTGGGGCTGACCTCCACGGCGGAGGCGGCCGCGGCAGCTTACTTGGGCAGCTGGTCCCTGGCCGTGAAAATTGCGCGGGCATGCTTGGACGCGGCCTCGTGGCAGAGCTTGGCGACCCCGTGCTCGGCGCCGACGCCGCGGGGCGCGCGGGGCGAAGCTGCGAGCGCAGGGCAACGGCGCGATAGACGCAGTGGACTGGCCCGGCAGCTTGGACGAACCGCTCAACGGGCGGCCGGGGTGCTGGACTGGCCTGCTGCGGAGCCGGGCGCGCGAAGCTGCGGGCGCTTGGGGAGGAAGACTGCGTCGACTTACTCGCGCTCTGCTGGAGGGCCCGGAGAAGGGGGGCGGCTCGAAATCTTTTTGGTCCGAGAAGGGGGGGCGCCCGCGAAGGTCTCCGACGGGCGTTTCAAGATTGCGTTGGCGGACCGCCTGCGCGGCGACCACTGCGCCCCCGGAGCGCGGCGCCAGCTCCGCAAACGGGGCGGCGCCGTCTGCGAAGCGCCGCTGGACCGGCGAGGGAGGCGCGCCTTGAAGTGCCCTTGCGGCCGACAGGGAAGCACGACGCCATGCTGGACTTCTGCACGGCGTGCCACGAGGAGATCACGGGTTGCGCGTCGACTGCGGAACAGCTGGCCCCGGCTTGGAACCGCGTCCGCCTGAGAACGGGGGGGCTGGGGGAGGCGAACCTGGGCGTCGCAAAGCGTGGCGCTGTCGCGGGTAACGTGATCTATCTCGATGCGAGCATCGCCTGCGCTCTCAGCGACGACCATTCGCGCCGGCGGGCTCGCTCGGGTCGGGGCGGCCTCGCCGCCCAGGTCCGCGAAGGCGACGGGCGCCGGAGGTGCCCACCTCGGGGGCGAGCTCGTCCTGGTCGTTTCCGAAGCAGGCGGCCGCCCAGGTGGCGCGGCGGTCGCTTTGCGCGAGCTCCTTGGCTCGCGACCTGGAGGGGGCCGGCCGCGCTGAGGTGCCGCGGCATGCGCGGCGGCAGCTCGGCTGCCTGCTGCAGGGGGGCAACGCCGAAGCGCTGATGGCGGCGATTGGCGCGCGAGGCCTAGCCGACGCCAGGCGCGCGGGGTCGCCGGCTCCGCAGCACCAGCGCAGGAGATAGCTCCACTGCGGTGCAGCAGACAGCACCAGCAGCACCAACGCAGCAGACTGCGCCACTGCGACAGCACCAACGCAGCAGACACCATGCTGGCAGACGCGCAGCGGGCTCGCGACGACGACGAACGCCGACCCCCCCAGACTTCGACGCCCGCCACCGCCCCCCGTCTCCGCCTTTCCCCCTTTGTTTCTCTCCCTCCCTGACGTGCCAGCCGCCCTCGCCTGCCTGTGGCACCTCCTTGCGCTTGCCTCGTGCCTGCCTTTTTTCCCTCCCCGCCGACCTGTGCGCCGGGCGAGTTCTCTCCCGTCTCGCCCTGCCCCCCCCTCCTTTCCCGCTCCGTGCCTCCGGCGGGCGCGCGCGCGCGCGCCTAAGGGGTGGGTTTGGTGGCGCGTGCCTCCCCGCCGCGCGCCCGCCTCCTCCTCCTCCTCCCGGTTCCTTCCTGCTCTCTCTTTCCCTTTCCTTCTCCTCCCACCTGTCGGTTCTGTGCGGCTGTTGGTCAAGAGGGTCTCGTCTCCTGCTGCTGCTTGCTGGCCCGCCTCTGCCCCCTCCATTTCTGTTTGCAGGAGGAGGCGGGGGGGGGGGGGGGGCATGGCTGGAGGTGCGCACCTCGTCGAGCAGGACGCCGACACGGCGTGCCGCGGCTGGAGGGGCCCGCGGTTGACTGGACGTTCTCGCGGCAAGGATATCAGCCTAATTGACTTGACCAAGGGGCAGAGCAGAAGGAGTTCGACGCGAGCGCAGCCAATGAATGGGACAACTGGCGCAACCTCAGGGCAGTGGCGGCGGTCGCCGGCGACGATGCGAAGGAGCTGCTCGCTCGGGCGAGGCCGATGCCATCGAGGTGGGCCCACGCCAACAAGAACGAGTACGACCGGAAGCTCCCCTTGAAGGCGAAGTCCAAGGTTGGTGGCGGCCGGCTGCTACGAGTCGGCGCGCGTCCAGACGGACTCGCCGACGTCTTCCCTGCCAGCGTTCCACTTGATCTGCAGCGCGACGGCCAGGAAGCACAGGCCACTGTCCAAGCTCGACGCGACGAGCGCTTACTTGCGGCCGCCCTCTCCGCTACCCCCGGGGTTCCACCTGGCTCGTTGTGCGCGTGCCACGGGGCGATCTACGGCGCCGAGGGCGCCGGGCGCAAGTGGTAGAGTAAGCTACGGAGGACGCTGCGCGGCAACTCGTGGCAGGAGAGCCGCTTGGAGAGGGCCTACTTCCTATTGTTCGAGGGCGGAAGGCTCGCGGGCTTGATCGGCGCGCGCGCGGGCGACCTTCGCGACGGGGGGTCCGAGCAGCAAGCTCTACGGCGCGACCGTGGAGGAGCTCAAGAAGATCGTTCTCCTGACGGAGGAGAAGCCACATTTCAGGTGCTGCGGCAAGGACGTGGAGCAAGCAGCGGACTACTTGATCAAGGCATCCATGAAGCATTCGTGGAGCAGATGGAGGAATTGCCGATGGTGCCGGCAAGGCGGGAACATATCAAGGCAAAGGCTACGGACGATGAGAAGAGTCTTGCGGAATCGGTGATCGGCTCATTGGGATGGCTACCCCGTCAGCTCCGGATGGACGTCTCTTTTGGGTACAGTTGGTTGGCCCAGCAGAAGAACAGCGCGACTGTGCAGGACCTGTTGGAGATGAATAAGTTGGCGCGCTACTGCCATGAGACGAAGGACGTGAGCCTATTCATCCGGAGCGACTTCATCGAACGCGAGACGGACCTTCGAGTGCGCATGTTCGCCGACAGCAGCCTCAACAACATCGACGAGAAGATGCTGGAACCCCTTGGCGAGAAGGTGAAGTCTCAGTGTGGTTTTGTGTGCCTGCTGTGCGACGATGGCCTGTGCAAGAATGGAGGTGGGCCAGTGCGCTTCTTCGACTGGGGCAGCTCGAAGATCCGGGGAGTGACCTCCTTCAAGTGCCAGCGTTGCGCTTTCATTTCATCCAAGCAGGGCCTCTCAGAAGCCCTGAAGTCCGAGTGCTTTTCGCCGCAGTCCGTTCTCTCGGGGTTCCCTCGGGATGCGGTCCTGGCGGTCCGTGGTGGCCTTTCTGTCGGCGGACGGGCTCTCGACCCCTCCTACCGTTTAGCGCACTGGGACTTGCGTTCCCTGCACTTTTGTCTTCGGTGCGGTCGCACCGCCACGGTCGACGCCCGACGCTTAACAGGCGCGTGCGGGATCCCCTCCCGAAAGGGGAGGGAGAACTTGAGCAGCATTCAAAGAGGCCAGTTCCCCAGTTTTGCTGGACCCTCTCGGGCCTCACCGGCCATCTCGCACGAGAGGGTGGTGGCTGCGTGCGCCGCCAGGGATGTAGCATAGCGTGCCAGGGGGGCAAGCCCTGCACCCACCCACTCTCCCACCCCCCCTTACGGGGAGGGCGGGAAGTCGGGGGTGGCTGCTATTGAGTAGCCATTTGGGGTGCAGGTGCGTGGCCTCCCTTTTCCTTATGTTTCTCCGCTCTCTTTTTTTCGCACGCTGTGCTTGCCAAAAAATTCAAATGGTCCTCCCCCTCCTCCTCCTCCTCCTCCTCCTCGTCCTCGTCCTCGTCCTCCTCCTCCCCTCCCCCCCCCCTCCCCCTCCTCCCCCCTCCTCCCCCTTCCTCCCCCTCCTCCCCTTCCTCCCCCTCCTCCCCCCTCCCCCTCCTCCCCCTCCTCCCCCTCCTTCCCCTCCCCCCCCATCCTCCTTCTCCCCCTCCTCCCCCTCCTCCCCCCCTCCCTCTCCTCCTCCTCCTCCTCCTCTCCTCCTCTTCCTCCTCCTCCCCCTCCTCCTCCTCCTCCTCCTCCTTCTCCCTCCTCTCCCCTCCTCCTCCTCCTCCTCCTCCTCCTCCTCCTCTCCTCCTCCTCCTCCGCTCCTTCCTCCTCCTCCTCCTCCTCCTCCTCCTCCTCCTCCTCCTCCTCTTCCTCCTCCTCCTCGTCCCCTCATCATCTTAGTATTCTTATCATTATTAGTATTATTTTTTTCGTAGTATTATTCTTAGCACTCGTATCATTGTTACGAGTAATATTATTCATAGTCTTATTCGTCTTATTCTTATTCTTATTCTTATAGTATTATTACTAGTATGATTATAGTTTTCCGTATTATTATTATCATTATTATGATTACTATTAATATCGTTATTATTATAATTACCATTATTATTATTCGTATCCATATTTTTATGATTGTTAGTATCATTTGTGTTTTTATTATTATTGCTTTTATTGTTATTATTTGTATATTTTGTAGTATGATGATTATTCGTATTATTATTATTATTATTATTATTCTTATGAGTATGTATATTATTATTATTAGTAGTAGTCGTATTAGTATTAGTATACGTATTAGTATTCGTATTAGTAGTAATTTTAGTATTCGTATTCGTATTAGTATTAGTATTAGTAGTATTATTATTATTCGTATTAGTATTCGTATTAGCATTAGTATTGGTATTAGTATTCGTATTAGTCTTAGTCTTAGTCTTAGTCTTAGTCTTAGTATTAGTATTAGTATTAGTATTAGTATTAGTATTCGTACTATTATTAGGATTATTACCATTATCACTCTCATTATTATCATTAGTAGTAGTGAGGTTATTAATATTCGTATTTATATCAGGATTATTATTATTGTTGATATTATTCTTACTACTATAATTATTCGTAGTATTATTAGTACCAATATTATTCTTATGATTTTTATCATTCGTATTATTATTGTTACTCTTATCATTTGTAGTAGTACTAGTAGTATTATGAATAGCATTTTGATTCATGATAGAATTATTATTATTACTAGTATTATTATAATTATTATTACTATTATTAATATTACTTTTATTATTATTATCAGTATTAATCTTATTATTCGTCCTCCTCTTCTTCCTCCTCCTCCTCCTCTTCTTCCTCCTCCTCCTCATCCTCCTTCTCCTCCTCCTCCGCCTCCTCCTCCTCCTCCTCCTCCCCCTCCTCCTCCTCCTCCTCCTCCTCCTCCCCCTCCTCCTCCTCCTCCTCCTCCTCCTCCTCCTCCGCCTCCTCCTCCTCCTCCTCCTCCCAACTGACGGCCGCCGCCGTCGGGGAATTGGGGAATGGCTTCTGCCTATAAACTCAAGAACTCTTGAGCCAAAATGGCTACGGTCGAGCACGAGAGAGAGAGAGAGAGAGAAAGAGAGAGAGAGAGAGAGCAATATGACACAGCATGAAACGGGGATGCCAGCGTCGATTCCAACACCCGTCCTCGTTGTCAGCCCAGACGAAACTGAGCAAAACGTCATGAAAGCGAAAAAGAGGACCCAGGCTGGGCCAGATGTGGAAAAGGCGACCTATCCCTGGTCGCAGGCACCGCCAGCGCAGGACTGGTTCCTGCGCTCATCTGCGCGGCGGCGCCGCGCGCTCCGGATGGCCTCCTTGGCCCCGACGGCCTCGGAAGACATTTGCACCGTCACGTAGCCGTCCTTCATCGCGTTCGCAAAGTAGCTCCTCTCCGCCTCGAGCTTCGCCCAGGCGATGGCCACTTGCACGCCCGTGTCGCGCCACTCTAGGTCGACCCCGTCTTGGCCGAGCATCTCCCGTAGCGCCGCCACGACTGCACGCACCCAGCGATCTGCAATCTGCCCAGCATCTGCTAGCAGGTGGCTCACCAAGCTGTTGGCGTCGTCGAACCACTTCACTGGCATCGGCGTGGCCGCGGCGTCATGAACCAGCTCCGCAATGGGCTGGTCAGGCTTGTCCATCTTGAAGTACAGCGCCCGAATCCACTCCATGGCCTCCGCGCCCTCGGTCAGTCCGCGGGCCTCCGCCGCCATCCAAGCTCGGCACTGCCCACGGGAACAAATCTGTGTGCACTCGCTCTCGCGGTAAGCTCAAGACGGGTGGCGGGCCTTGGTCGTTCGATCTCCGGCGCAAAATTAGGCCTCTTAGGATCCGCGAGGGACGCTTCAGCCAGGGCCCGCCTTGCCCTCCGTCGAACAAGAGCTGCCGTGAGGTCCCACGCGTCTGTAGCTGGAACGGAAGTGGCGGCAAGGGTCCAGGAGCGCTCAGCCGCTTCACTGGCCAATTCGTCGGCTAACTGATTGCCACTAGCCAAGAAAATCTCGTGATCGGTGAGGGACGGGTCCTCAGGAGACCTGTGGGAGGGTGTCCGCTCGACTGAGACAAGGCGAGGGCCTCGATCGTCAATGGCACAACGAATTCGAAGCCAGAGATCGCTGTTCCTCCCCCCCCAAGCTCCAAGGCCGACCCCGACCCCACCCCGCCATTAACGGCTTGTGGTCGGTCACGAAATTAACGGGTCCTGAGGTTCCTTCGAGGAAAATGACGAAAGCCTGTAGCCCCGCCCGAGGCACCGTTTGCGATGGGCCTCGCAAGATCTCGGAGGCTCCCCCCAAGACGGCCCACCGCAATGGTCCTTCCCCAGGACCCGCGTCCCTGACCACCACAACAGCCGAGCCGCAACGACGGCGACGAGGGTCGGACGAAAACCGTCCGCCTGAGCCGTCCCCGAAGCCAATGAGAGGGCTACAGCCAGGAGCTCTAGAGCAATCCCTAAGGGGCACCTCACCAAAATGGGCGCGGCTGAGGCTCTCAGAAGGCTCTTGGGAATCAGGGTGGGTGATGCGGGTCGGCGGGACTCCTCGCAGCCAACGGCTTGGTTCTGATTCAAGTGACGCAAGTGCTTGAGGAATCAAACCGTCTGTCGCAGTGGAATCCGCATGATCTTTGTTGCAAGGACAACTCCAGATGCGGTGAGCGAGGGTCTCCTCCTCTCTCTGACACCGCCTGCAAAGTCGATCCTCGGGCGCATTCAGTGGGAACTGCCTGTTCACCGTCCACTGGGCGCTCGTGACCACACAAACGTTGAGGCCGAACAGGTCGAGCTCTCCTCTCTTGGCGAATCGACTGGGTTCCAATCGCGCCCAGTAGAGGTCGGCTCCCTACTCCTGCCCTTCTCCTGCGACATGTGCCGATGCGAGCCTCCGCAATTGGGGTCGAACATCTGAAATAACATCGTCAAGTAGTTCCGATACATCAAAGCCAGACGGGAGGGTTGTGGAGAGGCACCGTCCCTTCATCGGCCCAACTCCTGCAGTGGCTGTCTGTCGCCCGAGAGACAGAATGCAAGAGGGCGACATTCCTTGGACCTGGTGTCCATAGGCCCCTTGCGTTAGCGCACCTGTGGCCCAACGCCCTGGCGCTTCGCGTCTGAGCTGGGCGCGCCTTCGTAATCGAGCAATGCGTGCTGACCTGCGATTGCTGGCCACACGCCGAGCCTTGGCCTTGAAGACTGCGCGCATCTTGCCAGAGGAGACGTTGCCGTGAAGTCCGTGACGAACTGGAATGCCCCGCTTCTGTAGTTGGATCGCCGTTTGCCTGCCCTCCTTCGGGGGCGCTGCCAATCGTGCTGACTTGTCCGAGAGAGCGAGCCGATGATCTGCTGCAAGATCGGTGAGCACCACTGTGGCGCTGAGAATGTCCAGCTGGACCTTGTTCTGCGGGCCTTCTGTGCGAGCACCTGTGTCGTCGATGAAGGTCCTGGGCGTGGCGAAACTGGCCCTGCTGCGCGCCGCTTGCCTCGAGGGGTGCAGGAAAAGCTTGGCCACCCGCACTCCGTGAAGAGACCTTGCTACTAAAGATCGGGCGGCGAAGATGGCGTCGGAGGTGCCCAAGTTGCCTCGGAGGTAGCGCGGGCAAGCACATAACTCCAGCTCCAGCAATGCCACGATGGCGGGGAACTTGAGGTCGAGCGCCGCCTCCCCGATCAAAACCCAAGACAAAGCGACGTACAACTTCTCAAAGTCTAAGAGCAGCGAGGCTGCTGAAATTCCGAGAGCCACTGACGATTCGTCAAGCAGCGCCCGGAGGAGCGCCGTTCTGAGAGAGCTGCTGCCAGCAACTGCAGTGCCCCAGAAGTCCGATAACTCCTGCGACCACCTGGATGTAGCTCCGTATCTTGCTCGGCTCCAAACCTTTGCACTCTCAGGAAGTAGGCCAATGGCCCTCTCTCCGCCTTTGGGTTTGGGCAGTGCTGCTCCGATCGAGGCCAATGTCTGCGCTGGCCAGATTCCATCCTGCTCGATGTTGTTGAGGAGGTGGCAATAAGCCTGACGACCCTCTGGCGGGAGTCGCTGCAGATCGAGGGGTGTGATGGAATCCACCCCGCTGGCCTTGGTGCCCAGGGCCTGAGGGGCCCTGTCGATCTGCTCAACCTCCAACAAAGCTAAGTATTCCTCTCGGCTCTGGGCGTGCAAACGTCTGAACATACTGAGAATGTCATCTGGGGTATCCAATGACTCTTGTCACAAGCGGTCCCAGATAGCTCGAGTGTTCTTCATCCTCACACGCGGGTCGCCGACGACTCGCCCGTCAATTACAGGGTCTGCTGTGACAGCCATGGGGTTCTTGACCACCGAATGAAGAAGACTTGGTTGAGTAAGTAGGTCCTTGTCCGAAAAAAACTGGCTGCGTCGAAACTGGCGGCTTCCGATGTGTGACGACTGAGTGCTGCAAGACATTGTGCTCGTTGGCGGTGGTCCTTGCCATGTCCATGAAGGGCGATGAGCCTTCGAACAACTGTAAGAACTGTGCCCCACCATTCGCCTGGACCATCTGTCATGTGGGCCCGACCTGGGGACGACTTAGTTTGTCTCCAACAAAGTGAGAATCCTTGAGCTCGGGTCACTGTCGATGGTGCTTCCAATTGATGGTTGCGTGCGAAGGCGCACTCCACGCTGGAGGACCACTGCGCGTACTGACTGGTGACCGCTCCAAGCCCGTACGGATTGACCTGACCCAGGAAGTGCGAGTCGACCACGTAGCGGCACTCCGTGCTGAGTTCTGAAATAGAAGGT